>JAFFJZ010000064.1:0-600000 GCA_018340375.1 Gonatopus flavifemur
ATTCGAACAGTTCTGACCAGCATTGCCTTGATTTCGAGTAGTTCTGGCCAGCATTGCACGGAATTTGGAAAGTTCTGCATAGCATTGCATGGAATTCGAAGAGTTCTGCACAACATTGCACGAAATTCAGATGGTCATAATTCGACGGAAAATTGACCGATTTCAAAAAACAAAAAACGGCCGTATTCGGACTGGGAATCCCCATCAAACGAGCTATCGCAAGCCTCCCCAACTCATCCAAGATTTTCACCTCCATCGCCCCCTTCAAGATTGAGGACTTCTCACCCTCCTAGTATGGTAGATTCTGTTCCCCCGTTGAATTGGAAAAAAAAATTATCCCATTATCTCCACCAGTTCAGGAGTTATTAGGGTGTATCCAGACTCTTGCACCACCCTGTATATGTCATCTTCTCCGCAGTCTTTGGATATTCGTTATCTTGGCTTGAATCCAGGAATTATTATGAAACATGGGTCCTAGGAATTTTCGAGGGTGCTGAATCCGAATCTGCAGTCAAATCCCGAATTTAAGATGGCGGATACAAGATGGCCGACGTGAATTGAGTCAATTTCGCATTTGTGGACAGATTTATATGAAACATGAGTTCTAGGGGTTTTGGGGGGTGAGGAATCCAAATCTGACGTCACAAAAGGAATTCAAGATGGCCAATCCAATATGGCACACGTGAATATAGTCATTCTGGCTCTAATGAACAAAATTATGTTGTTGTATGTAACACGGGTTTTAGGGATTTTCAAGGGTGCTGAACCAAAATCTGGGCTCAAATGTTGAAAGAAAATAATAATTTCGATCGTCCCGTGTAAGCTCCACTGCATCCAAAGACTCTTCAAGAGCTGGTTGACGTTATGACAACTGCGCACTAGCGAGAATACAAAAGTGAAGGAAGTAGCTATTGAAACAAATGGAGCCTGAAAATATTCCAATTCACTCCTGAATTACGCCTAAATAACTCTTCGTTACGCTTATTACGCTTAAATGACTTTTAGCTTACGCTTCCGTCGCGCTTCCAGGCTTCACTTTTACCAGGACAGTTGAATTTCTGCAGTTCTCCAGATACATGTTTCTGAATCATTTGGATATCGTATAAACGATAGTAGGCATTAAGTTTCAGGCTTTCCGAATATCACATTTACAAAGTTTCTCAATTGAGTGAAAAACCGATGCGTGCCTTTTCATATATCCCCGGGGATATCTGAAATGATCAAAATGCGAGCGAAGCGAGCATATGTGGGCTACGATCCATTCAAAATGAGCAAAGCGAATTTTGAAGGGGGCCGGACCAGTGCCGGATTAATGGTTATCGAGGCCTCTGGACGCTTGAGCATATGAAGCCCCTTGTAAGGAAATTTTTTCAAGGTATTCGGTTTTTTTTACCTTTGAGAAATTTGAGGCCCCCTCAGGAGCTCGAGGCCCCTGGCCCAGGCCCATCTAGGCCCATACATTAATCCGGCACTGGGCCGAACTGCTGAGCGAAGCGAAGCAGTTGGGGGGCGAAGCTCTCTGGTTATCATTGTCACTTCTTAACTGGTCGTTGTTCACTGTTCGTACAATATCGGCTAAAGTGAATATTCAGTTCTCGATACGGTCTAAAAGTTTATAATCCCTCCTAAATGCGTATGACAGCCTAGTTATACAAAGCTTTATAAAGGAGCAACATAACGGTCAGGTAACATACTCGCATCGGTAGTACGGGTGATGCTAATACCAACTCGGTCAAAATCGGCCGACATCAGAACTCGAGTAATTTTCATCCGATTGACTTGAAAATTTAACTGTAGCTTTTCAGATAGATTATCCATCGGAATACATAGGATCTTCACGATTGATGAACAATTACGATTTTTAGAAACAAATTATGGTCGATTTTTCCGTCGAAAATGCGATTTTTTTCTTCAAATTGATACCAAAATTGCAAAAATCAATATTTCTCAATAATCCTACGTACTTCTGTAGAAACATTCATGTAGATTAAGAAAAGATTTTGTTTATTGTTCTAGCTGCAGACGTACGAGACTTCTGATGTCGACCGTGGAGCGGCTTCAAAAAATACGCTTCTTTTGTATATACAACTGAGCCGCTATTTTGTCCTCAATATTAAAATATGAAATTTTTTTTGCATCTCAACATATTTATAATAAATCCTCGAAACCTTATATTGATCGTTCCATTTGCAGAGTCACAAAGAATCCACAGAAAACCCTCTTATTTTTAGGCTTCGAACAGATATAACCCCTTAATTGGATTTAGTTGGAATGAACAAAACTTTCACCCCTCACAAATAAATATTTTGACGTTGTGAAAACCAAATATTCCAATTGAATCAAAATGTTATTCCAACGAAATTATTTAGTAGATAAAATATGATTGTACTGAAATATTGTTAGTTATTGGAAACCAAATATCTACTAGTAATCACTAAACAACCTTACTAGAAATGACTCCAATAATTTTCTACGTTATTACAAGGCCTCGCTAGGCCTTGAAGGTCCCTCACAAGGGCATCGTAAGGTCTTCAAGTATCCCCTTAAGGTGATACCAGCGGCGTGGCAGCAACCAAATCGTTGATAACAAATTATGGGTCAACATGTCATATGAATTAAAATACCCCTCTGTACAGCACTTCTACTTGAATCAGAGAAGTGCTGTACATAGCGATATTTTGATTGAAATGAAGCGTTTGGCCATAGTTTGTCATAAACGTTTTGGCTACTGCCACGCCGCTAGTATCCCCTTGACTAAACTTTTTTATTGAAAATGAATAGACGTCAAATCATTGTTTTTGCTAACGCAAACAAATTTTTATTTGTATCAAATAAAGATTCATTCAAATCAACTAAAAGTTTATCAACTAAGCGATTTCTCTCGGTGTAGATCTCTTAGAATCTAAATTTTGGCAAAAATCTCTACAAATCTCCTGATATCTATTTATATTCCAAGATTTCAACATCGGCAAAAATCTCTGAGATTTTCTAATGTTCACCTACATCTGAAGGTTTCAATTTTGGAAGGAATCTAAAGAGGTATAGGGAGATGCAAAAAGAACTGTGGAGATTTCTGGATATCCTTGCGAATCTCCGTACATCTCTTGGATCTCTTGCAAAATGGAACTGTTTAGATATGAGTGGTTATCAAGATATCTGTAGAGATTTTTGCCAAAATTGGGATCTGAAGAGATCTCCTAAATCTCATTAAATCTAATCTTTTTTTTTCAGACACTTTGCTGATGATTCAAAAGTTTTTGAATCATGTATTAACTCTTTCAGACCTAATGTCAATTCCAATGGACATTTCTATGAAACTTTCAGACACTTATTGAATTTCTAAAATATTGAATCTACACGGAAAAAAGTCTCATGTGAAATCTACATTGGTTGAGGTTAATTCAACATAACTGCTCACATAAATGCAATTGGAGTAAAATTTACATTGGAACCGATCCCTACAAACAATGATTACTGGAGTTTCAATGGGCCGCTGATGGTCCGGCAATGCCGTTGAAGAGCCGTCACTGTTCCTTTGAAACGCCAGCAGTCGTGTTTGCTGGGGATGTTATATTTACATTGTTATCGTAGTCAATGGGAGCAGTGTTGCTGTGAAGTAACTATGATAACAATGCAAACCCAACAGGACTGTGTAGTAAATTTTACATGAGATCCACGCTGTATTCGTTATCTCACTTTTCATGTAATTCTTATTTGGGCATTTTTTTCCGTGTAATGAATGTCTGAAATATTGAGTCGATATTTCATTAGTAACCGACCATCAATCACATATTAAAGACAATATTTTATTTGTTATAGGAACATTTTTTTCCGAAAACACATATCTAATTTTTATCTCTTTCTATATAGTTTCGATCAAAACTTGATAAACATGGTATAGAAAACAATTGATTCTCTCTAGAATCGCTATTACACATAAAATTTGGTATACACACTGAAAGAAATTTACAGTTCAATTTACTATCGAATTATAGGGATGGAGGAACATACTGAGTCCCCAATGAAATTTACTATAATATAATGAAATTTACTGTGGCATAAGAATAGAAACCTAATCAAATTTACAATGTTTTACAGTAAATTTCATTAGAAGTCAGTATGTTTCTCCATTCCTATAATTCCATAGTAAACTCAACTCTAAATTCCTCTCAGAGCACGGTAGAACATTATAAGATATGATTCCAAAATAAGTATTCCATTGGTCAAAATAATGTAGGTCTGAAGTGATTGAAATATCATATGTGAACAGTGTTTGAAAATTTTGTAATTGATTCTTCAATAGTCGGAGCGCAATTTCATTCCTATTTATTTGAAGAAAAAATGAAAAATCTTTTACAAACTCTGAAACAAGTATGTACAAATTACCTGTTTTTTTTGGGACCACGAGTTCGTGTTGAATACATCAATGCGTTCTGAAAAATACCCCATGTCGATCATTTTTGAAGGAATATCATTTCCAGGTGAATCTAACACTGGTTTTGAAGATAAAATAAAGATGAGCGATCTTGACAGTACCGATTTTTTTTCTATATATAAAATGAAAACTTAATCAAAGTTTTTTTCGATTTTTATATTTTTTATAATTTTTAGTGAAATGTTTTCCTCTTTCTTTTTCTTTTTCTAAATCGAGTATCCAATATTGCCCTGTCACAAAATGGGCCATTCGCCTCATATCAAGTGCTATAGTGAGTTCAATAGTGATATTCATTCTGAAAAAATAAGACTTCATGCCAAAAGTAAAATTAAGGAAGATCGAATAATTCGAGAAATACTTTTTGTAGAATAAATACTCCCTGCTAAAAATTTCCTATGGAAATCAATAGGATTCGACAGTATTTAAGTCCGTTTTTTATCGTTTTGTATGGAATGTATCGGGACATCAGAGTGATCCCATAAAGAAATTTGTGCCAATGGGGTTCTATACGACGGATTTCTATGGGTTTTATCGTTTCTCATCGGTTGTGCACGATACATTATTCTGACCTTACTCAGTCGTATATGGTTTAAATCGGGAGTTCACCATACATTTGATACCATTTTCTTCATTTACGAATTCTATCGTGTTGTATATGGAACGCATGAAAGAGTACGTATAGTTATCTTTCGTGAAATTCCTATAAATTATCTTAATCTTTCCACTACGAGATAAAATTCGGGAAGAGTACCGGTTTTTATCGTACTTCCACGATACACATCATATTAATAACTCTGAACATGGTTTTGATTATTTTGTATGGGGAACGCGCGGAAGGGTATCTATGGGTATCTATCCTGAAATTCCTTTACATTATTACATTTTTTCACTGTGAAATGAAAGTTGAAGAACACACCGGTTTTTATCGTACTTCCACAGTACACACCCATATTGATAACTCTGAACACGGTTTTGATCATTTTGTATGGGAAACGCGCGAAAGGGTATGTATAAGTATCTATCGTGAGATTCCTATACACTATTTTCTTCTTTTCTCTGACGAATAAAATTTGAAGAGCGTATCGGTTTTTATCGTACTTCTACTATGCACATCATATCAACAACTTTGGACATGGTACTGATCGTTTTGTATGGAGAACACACAAAAAGGTATCTATCGTGGAATTCCTATACATTCTTTTTTTCTTTTTCCTGAGAAATAAAATTCGAAGGACTCGAAGAAGAATTCGATTGGTTTTCATGGCACTTCTACGGTACGCATCATATCGATAACTCTGAACATAGTTTTGATTGTTTAGTATGGGGAGCGCAGAACGCAATTCGTAGCGAAATGCACAAAACTGCACAAAAGTTGTTGTCATAATGCTGCGAAGATGTTTGAATACATGAAGCTGTGGCATATGGGATGAAACAATTTTCTAACAATAAAACACAAACTGGTTTGTGTAGGGTTTTTTGCGGTAGGGTTCAAAGCTCCACGACCAACTTTTGCGGTAGGGTTCAAAGCTCCACGACCAACTTCGCCACCTATGCAATCAACGATATCATTCGGAAAATTTTTTATTCAAAGATTACATACAAAACGATGGAAAAATATCCGCATAAGGACCCATAAAAACCAGAAAATTTATATGGTTGACGTTCGGTAGAATGCTTGAAAAAATGTAAAAATTCTATGGTGAACTCACGATACTACTTGATGAGGAAAAATACGGAAATATCGTAAATAAACGATACAAGTCCGGAAATTCCATATTCAGAAATCACATACAAAACGATAGAAAAATATCCACATACATTCCGATAGAAACTAAAAAATTCCAATGATTGAGCTTCAATACAATTCTATAGAAAAAAATATGAAATTTGTATGGTGAAATTACGATACAACTTCATTGGAAAAAATGAAGTTACGAGGTGTGTTCAAAAAGTAACGAGAATTTTTAAATTTCGCGGGTTTGGAGAGTCCGCCTGTATAAAATTTTTCTTTATTATGTTGGTACACATGCCCCTGAAGTACGATAAAATTTTCAGTAATATTCATTGCTTACTTTTTAAGTGGCAGCCGCTAACGTTAGACGTGTTTTTCGAGCTCGGCGATTTTCATTTGTGAAAAAAAATGGATCAAAGAATTTGTATTCAATTTTGCGTAAAAAATGAAATAAAGTGTAGTGAAGTTTGTAAAATGTTAACAAAGGCATATGGTGAGTCTGCTATGAGTAAAGCAAGGATTTACGAGTGGTATAAGCGTTTCCAAGATGGCCGCGAAAACGTTGAAGATGACGAACGACCCGGACGCCCAAGCACATCAACAACCGATGAAAACGTTAAAAAAGTGAGAGAAATGGTTATGAACGATCGCCGAATCACAATCAGAGAAGTCGCTGATGATGTTGGCATATCAGTCGGCTCATGCCATGAAATTTTTTCGGATGTTTCATGGCAAAAACAATTCATGGCTTTTGCACCACGATAATGCACCTGCTCACACTCCATTGCTTGTTCGTGAATTTTTGGCCAAAAACAAAACTGTAACGATGCCTCAGCCTCCATATTCGCCAGATATGGCTCCATGTGACTTTTTTCTATTTCCCAAAATAAAGAGAACATTAAAAGGCCGTCGTTTTACAAGCATAGATGACATTAAAAGCGAATCGCTGAAAGAGCTAAAAGCTATTACAAAGATCGAGTTTCAAAAGTGTTTCGAGGATTGGAAAAAGCGTTGGCACAAGTGTATTATATCCAAGGGGGATTATTTTGAAGGGGACAAAATAGATATTGATGAATAAATAAATATTTTTTTCATAAAACGAAAATTCTCGTTATTTTTGAACACACCTCGTATATCGTAAATGAACGATATAATGCCGGAAATTCCGTATTCAGAAACCACATACAAAACGATAGAAGAATTTTCTATCGTTTTTTATCGGGAATTTTTAGCAGGGGCTGATACTAATACTAAACAAGAAATACGAATTCATGTTTTTTTTCAGGAATCAAGTATCCACCGTTTTGGTTAGTTCTTAAATTTCCTTAGAATATATACCCTGGCTGTATAGGGAAGTCAAATTGTGTGCCAACTTTCAACGAAAGGTACACGGAAAAATTTTCAGGACTGAATCAATACAACTGTTTGTACTGGAAGAGTTCAAATGTAATTTGAACAGTAACAGTGCAACTTTTTGACTTGACTCGGTTAAAAAATTGAATTGTAAAAGTTCAAAACAACATCGAACTCTTATAGTCACACGATGCGGGCCATTAAATCCAATAGTTCGGCGTGAGAGAGTCCCAGACAGCACAGAAAGTTCTCTGGATGTTCTATAAACATCCCAGACAGCATTGAATGTCCTGTGGACGTTTTAGAAACATAACCTTAGTTTTGCGCGCTTCGTCTCCGTGGAGTAGGTTTAGATACATTCAGAGAACGTTCATTTCTGATGCACCTGAATACGCTCCCAGTACGTCTTTTTCATCTACCACGGGACGTTCTCGTTACGTTTCCCAAACGTACTTTCATAAAAACTAACCTATACAAACATACGCGTAGTATCGCAGAACCTCATTGACACCTTCATTGAACACGTCCCCAGAACGTCGCATGGTGGACATGAATTGAACATCACAGAACATTTGTATGTCCCTGGGACGTACATGCGACGTTTTTAGAACGTCCTGGGATTTTATTTGGACGTTTTCTGTGAGAGCAAGTACGTTTTATGAACGCCCTGGTGAAAGGGAAGCGTGTCATAAAGAGTAACGGAAGCGTAAGCATGTTTCAGATTATTTTCCTAATACTTCTCATATGCTTCCTATCCACTCTTGGATTACGCTTCCGTGCGTGAAGCCCGGTTCCTATGAAATTGGGGTTTCTTCGGATACGCTTCACACACTTCAAATATACGTTCGAACCACTCTTAATGTTCCACTTGACGCTCGGTATACGCTTAAATCCACGTTCCAAATACTTTCCAACTACATTCCTGACACTTTCTATTACACGCTTCCCTTTCACCAGGGCGTTCAGAAAACCTCCCGATGCTATCCGGGATAAACTTGGTTCCGCGTGTGTTGGTGCCCAAGGCACATATTTTCCAAATGTTTAGAGTACCTTCGCTTTTGATGCACATGAATACGTACCGAGCACGTTCTTTTCATACACTACGGGACGTTCTTTCCGCGTTTTCTAAACGTGCTTCCATGAAAACTAACCTTTTAAAAACATATGTGCGACGCCGCGGAACGTTGTGAAAACCTTTCCTTGAATACGTCCCAAGAACATTGCAAGAAGACATGAATAGAACTAAACGGAACATTTGCATGTTCCTGCGACATACATGCGACGTTTTTAGAACATCATGATACCTTATTTGCACTTTCTCTGTGTAACCAAGCACGTTTTCGGAACGTCCACACGGAGAAAAAGGTATCTTAAAAAGTACCATAATTTATGGATTTTCTGCGCTGGTCTGACCGAGTCTAAATATTTACCTGAAAAAACCTCTAAAAGTACCATAATGTCTTGGACTTTTATACGAAAGGTGCCATACTTATTTCAAAAAGTCCGAGAAATTATGGTACTTTTAGAGATTCATGCAAGTGAATATTCCGACTCGGGTCAGACGAGCGCTGAAAATCCATAAATTATGGTATTTTTTAAGATATCTGTTTTCTCAGTGCAGAAAACCTCCCGGTGCAGGCACGTATCCAGAATTTTCGTTCGTGGGGTGCTGTCGCTGTATATATATATATATAAAGAAATTTTGATGTCTAAAATTTCGGGGGCTGCTGCAGCACCTCAGCACCCCCCCCCCTCCCTGGATACGTGCCTGTCCCGGTGCTGTATGGGGTGCAGCCCTGCGTCGAACTGCGAGAGCTCAAGCGATCGGACTCTCAGAGTACAAAATCTTGGACAAGAAGAGTCGGAAATCTTCGAGATTTATGAAGCTCAAGCTACCGAACGAGAGCTAGCAGACGTACGACTACACTTTTGGAAGGGACTGTACTTTTGAGTTTTCTGATATTGAAATCCAACTAGCGGACGAACCAAGACTACTATCGGAATGGAAATGACCGATCTTTGTAGATTTTATGACGTAACACATAGAGACCCATACCATTCGATTCGGCATCAAAAAAGCTTAAAGCAAACCCCATTATGTAACCGCGAATTATTTTTCTGAATGGTACGAGGCATGGAACAAACATTGGAATTCTCGATTTCCCTCCCACGTGAAAATTTCTTGCTTGCGCCAATACTGACGATGGAAAATGGATAGGCGCAATGCTGACATCCAATGTTTGGAGATCTATATCGAGCCAACGTTGACTGACAAGTCGCACAATGTTGCACTAATGTTGGGAATCATAATTTCCAATGATCAATCCATCATTGGCTCAAGATTGTGCCAATCATGGTTCATCGTTGTCCCAATGTCGTTTGGACAAAAGGAATTAACTTCATACGAACAATTTCATAGCACGGCTGAATATTAATCCAAACGTTGACAACGTTTAGAAGAAATGAGTACCCAATGCAGTGCCAAGCCTGGTCAAAGCTTGGCTCAGGCTAGCCACGATCCTCAATTATACGTCTCCATACAAAAATTCCCGCGTCCAATGTCAAAGCGCCACCCTTCGGTATTGTTTCCAACGCTCGGTTCGTTTCTCGCAAGCGCTCAACGAACTATGCGGTTGATATATAAGCATAATATACCCTTCTGATTTGAAAATTGTTGTCTTCATCATAGGTCCTTCATCGAAGGAGAGATTTTAGCTGTGCAGACCCATGGACTCGTGGACATCAGAATTTGAATTATACTTGATGTAATTGATTTGTAAGGTAACCAGTAATCATTGAGTTATATTAAACTTATAAACACATCTTGTATTGGATTAATCGAATAAGTTTCTTCGTTTCAATGTATACAGAGATTCTCTGGCCCTGGTTGTATCAAATATTTCAGGCTCGGGCTGTACTCCTTAACATGTGTGGAGGGGAAACAATCGATGTCGGGAATATATGACTCTGAATTTTTATTATATTTTTGCAATCGTTCAACATAGAGTTGAACATCGGCACAACATGGGCTCAACGTTGGCGCGGGATTGTCGCAACGTTGAATCAATTTTGGCCGAATATTGACTCAGTACTATTATAGTATTGACTCAAATTTAGCAGTCAACATCATTCATGTGTAATAAATGATGGTACCACCTTTAAATGCATAAAACATCTGACCATTGGCAGACCATAAAAAAATTCGTCTATCAGTCTTGGTTCGTAATGAGTACAAGCAGGATCCAATTTTGGATTTAGATCGAGCGACAAATTTTTTCGAGGGTTGCCAATGATGGCTGATTTGACTGCCATAATCGTACCAATGTTGGTCCGTGATTGGCAAAATACATCAATTGAGCCTGTAACGATGTTATCATTTCAAGCTTGCACCTTGCTAACCGCCAAGGCTCGGCCAATCTTTGTCAGTGTGGCGCCATCCTAGTGCCAATCGTCAATTTTCACCTGGGCTCTCATTCGCAGGACTTTCAGACTTAAACCCCCATTTAACTCTCTTAAACGGCCGCGTAACACATAGAGACCTAAACCATTCGATTCGGCATTGTAAGAACTATAAGAAAACACATCATTGAACCGCAGATTATTTTTCTGAATGGCAGAAAGCAGGGAACGAATATTGTAATCCTCGATTTTCCTCTCATCCGCAAGACTTTCAGACTTCAACCCCCATGTAATTCTCCTCAACGGCCGCGTAACACATAGAGACCTATACCATTCAATTCGGCATTGAAAAAGCTATGGGGAAACCTATCATCGAACCGCGGATTATTTTCCTGAATGGTAGAAGGCATGGAACGAACATTGGAACACTCGATTTTCCTGTGATTCGCGAGATTCCAGACTTTAACCCCCATTTACCCCTCTAAAATGGCCGCATAGCACATCGAGACCTATACTATTCGATTCGGCATCGAAAAAGCTATAAAAAAACCTATCACCGAACCACGGAATATTTTTCTGAATGGTAGCAGGCATGGAACGAACATTGGAATCCTCGATTTTCCTCTCATTCGCAAGATTCCAGCCTTCATTCCTCATTGACATCTCTTAAACGGCCGCGTAACACATAGAGACCTATACCATTCGATTCGGCATTGAAAAAGCTATGGGGAAACCTATCATCGAACCGCGGATTATTTTCCTGAATGGTAGAAGGCATGGAACGAACATTGGAACACTCGATTTTCCTGTGATTCGCGAGATTCCAGACTTTAACCCCCATTTACCCCTCTAAAATGGCCGCGTAGCACATCGAGACCTATACCATTCGATTCGGCATCGAAAAAGCTATAAAAAAACCTATCACCGAACCACGGAATATTTTTCTGAATGGTAGAAGGCATGGAACGAACATTGGAATCCTCGATTTTCCTCTCATTCGCAAGATTCCAGCCTTCAACCCCCATTTACATCTCTTAAACGGCCGCGTAACACATAGAGACCCATACCATTCGATTCGGCATTAAAAAGGCTTGAAGGAAACCCCATTATCGAACCGCGAATTATTTTTCTGAATGGTAAGAGGCATGGAACAAACATTGGAATTCTCGATTTCCCTCTCATTCGCAGGACTTTCAGACTTGAAACCCCATGTAACTCTCTTAAACGGCCGCGTAACACATAGAGACCTATACCATTCGATTCGGCATTGGAAGAACTATAAGAAAACCCATCATCGAACCGCGGATTATTTTTCTGAATGGCAGATAGCAGGGAACGAATATTGTAATCCTCGATTTTCCTCTCATTCGCAAGATTCCAGCCTTCATTCCTCATTGACATCTCTTAAACGGCCGCGTAACACATAGAGACCTATACCATCCAATTCGGCATGGTAAGAACTTTAAGAAAACACATCATCGAACCGCGGATTATTTTTCTGAATGGTAGAAGGCATGGAATGAACATTGGATCACTCGATTTTCCTGTGATTCCCATGATTCCAGACTTTAACCCCCATTTACCCCTCTAAAATGGCCGCGTAACACATCGAGACCTATACCATTCGATTCGGCATCGAAAAAGCTATAAGAAAACCTATCACCGAACCGCGAATTATCTTTCTGAATGGTAGAAGGCATGGAAAAACTTGTAAATCATGATATATTTCCACTTCTTCCCGTACTCAAAACTCAAATATCCCGTTCAAAATGCATTCAAGTGTTCCCAGACCTATCTCATTCGATTCAGCGCATCAAAATCTACAAAGATCGGTCATTTCCATTCCGATAGTAGTCTTGGTTCGTCCGCTAGTTGGATTTCAATATCAGAAAACTCAAAAGTACTGTCCCTCCCAAAAGTTTAGTCGTACGTCTGCTAGCTCTCGTTCGGTAGCTTCAGCTTCATCCGAGATTTTGTACTCTGAGAGTCTGATCGCTTCAGCTCTCGCAGTTCGACACAGCGCCGCACTCTCTCACGCCAAACTATTGGATTTAATGGCCCACATCGTGTGGCTATAAGAGTTAGATGTTGTTTTGAACTCTGAAGATTCGAATTTTGAACTTGCATAACCACAAATAATTGAACTGTTAGAGTTATATAAATTTCGAACTCTCACAGTCCTAAAATTTTTTCCGTGTACGTAATTAATATAAATGTTGAGTAAATACACGCAAAAAAATTACCATGTAAAAATTACATGAAAAGTGAGGTTATGATTACGGTGTGCATTTCATGTAGAATTTACTCCAGAGTCCTGTTGAATTTACATTGTTATCGTGGTTACTATGGCACCACGCCTGCCGTTTACTTCAGTTAGTTCGGTTAGTTCTATCTATGTCCCCGTGTGACTTTGTGGTTTTCTGGTAGTAAATCAAAAGAACGTGCTTAGAACGTATTCAAGGATATCAAATGGGAAGGTACCCTAGTAGAAATCACTCTAGTCATTCTCTAGGCGATGACAAGGCCTCACGAGGCCTTGCAAGTCCCTCACAAGGGCCTGGTGAGGCCTCGCAAAGCCTAGAGAATTACTAGAATGCTAGGGTACTTTAAACGTTTGTAAAACTTGCTTCAGCGGGACCAAAACACGCAAAACCAAGAGCACGTTTTCAAAACGTTCAAAGAACTTTCTGTGCTGTCTGGGTGGGTAGTAGATGAGAATCAATAAATAACCGAATTCTGTCACTCTTCACTAGAAAGTACAGTAATTTTGATGACAGAATATAATACATAACCCCAAAATGTGATTCCCAGACAGCACAGAAAATTCTGTGGACGTTTTGAAAATATGCACTTGGTTCTGCGTGTTTTGGTCTCCGGGAAGTAGGTTCTCCAAACGTTTAGAGTAACTGCATTTTGGATGCCCATGAATACGTTTTCAACACATTCTTTTCATCTACTGCGCACCGTTCTCATAATGTTTTGCCATCGTACTTTCATGAAAACTCACCTTTGAAAACATGTTTACACCCAAGTAGCACAAGCACGTTCTGAGAATGTTCTAAGAATATACGTTGAGGATATTCCAATATTCTAAGGAGACCCAATCAAACAAAAAGACATCTTTTAGATATCTAAAAGATATCTCGCAATTTTGAAAGATGTCTTGCAAAAAGGTCTCGAAGATGTCTTTTAGAAATCTAAAAGATGTCTTACGCGACTGATTTAGACAAGTTTAAGATATCTCAAAAAGGTCTTGCGGAAGATATGTTTTAGACGTCTTCGATCAAGTCTTGAAAATGTCTTGAAGAATCCATAAAAATATATCAGAAAAATCTTGAATATGTCTATAAAAAAAATTCGCCCCTCTTTCTCTCTTCTTCCTTTCCTCTTTTCTTTTATCCCTCTTCCACCACTCCCGTGTATCTTACTTGAGTTTAGGATCCTTGAGGTTGCAGGATTCGAACCCGGGCATTTCTCACGACGTACGCACGTTTCATTGACCTGAGCCATACAGACAGTTTGACGATGGTGCTCATAATTGTCAATATGACATAGTGAGATATAATGTCAGCGGTGTTTATTTTCAGAGTAAAAGTGATCTTTTGAACAAGATGTTTATTACATATACAAATATAAGATAAGTTGATTGTGCCTAAAAGTTGAACAGTTTAATGAATTTAGTGAAATATAGTATATTGAAGTACATGATCCAGTGATCGTTAGTGTCTGATGAATATCATAGATACCTTTAAATTATTTTTTTCTCACTGTTACTGAAAAACAACTTATTAGTAAATGTGAATGAGAATTCGATAAAATCACCGTACACGAAGGCCGTACATAAAATTCAGCGTAAGAAGTTCGATAATTCGCCAAATATTGTGACTTGGAGATTCGTTACTTTCAATACTAGCACTGCAAGGTTACGAAATCGTACTTTCCACAAAATTTGTAGTATAGTATTTACATGGATTATTCAAACTTTTAATTTATGACCGAATCTGCCTTCTTTACAATTTGATTGTGAACAAAGACATTTGGAATGTTATCCATATGCACTTATAACCTCAAAACTGCTGATCTTAGAGATACATTTGACAAAACATCTTGAACATACCTTTCGAAAGACATCTTCAAGACATATCGAAAAGATGTCTTTTAGATATTTTTTCGATATGTCTTCAAAATGTCTTTCAAAAGATATCTTCAAGATGTCTCTTTGTTATGTCTTGTAGATGTCTTTGAAAAGATATCTTCAAGATATCTTGAAGATGTTCATGTTTATTGGGGATTCTTATTACGTGCGAATATATTCTACGCACATTCTCAGAATGTTGGAATGAGACTGTTTCAAATATTCTCAGAATATTATGCCACGAATATTGTGGGAATATTATAAAAAATGCTGTTAAAATAGAATTTCCTGCCAATATAACTTCTGCATGTAACTGAAAACTAAGTCACAATCAATTCTTTCAATCAATAAACATCTGTCATCATGGATTCTTAGCAATATCATGGATTCACATGGATGGGTGAGATATCCCGTATGGAAATATTTCGTTGAAAAATGTCTGTAAAACTATGAAAAATCTCTGAAAAAAAATGAAAAAACTCTGAGAAACTCTGACAAACTCTGAGAATCTCTGAAATTTTGATGAGAAATCTAATATTTTTGGGACATTCTTTACAGACTTTTTTCAGACTTTTTTCAGACTTTTTTCAGAGTTTCTCAGAGTTTTTTCATACTTTTTCAGAGAAATAGTAACGAAATTGCACTCTGAAAAAACTCTGACAAAACTCTAATAAATTGTTGACATTTTTCTGATTATTGAAAAATCCTGAAATTCAATAAATACATTCATATGCCGTATTCAAATATCATGTGTGAAAAAGTGTTTGAAAATTTTTTAATGTTTTTCTAAAAGTCAGAAAAATGTTAGCAATCCATCAGAGTTTTGTCAGAGTTTTTTCAGAGTGTAATTTTGTTACTATTTCCCTGAAAAAGAATGAAAAAACTCTGAGAAACTCTGAAAAAAGTCTGAAAAAAGTCTGTAAAGAATGTCCCAAAAATATTAGATTTCTCATCAAAATTTCAGAGATTCTCAGAGTTTGTCAAAGTTTCTCAGAATTTTTTCATTTTTTTTCGGAGATTTTTCTTAGTTGTACAGACATTTTTCAGCGAAATATTTCCATACGGGATTTATGATCAAAACAAGCAATTATAATATATACGATATTTCTTCAAATTTTATCACTCCTTTGAAGATTATTTTTCACGCATGACGCTCTCAAAACATTCGGGATATTAAAATGCACATTTATGAATTTCTCATTCCCCAAATACAAATTAAAATAATGTATTATCCGAGGGTCTGTAGCCTGTAAACAACATTATCCGCCATTACTGAATTAATGTCATTAGGATGCTTGCGCATGCGCTGCTTATCAATCTCCCTACATACTTTGTACGCATATTGTACGAAAGTTCCTAGAATATTCGCAACAGTCCCATTCAAATGTTCTCAGAATCTTCTATGAATATTTACGAAGCTTCTACGCTCTTTGTAAGAATATTCGATACAGTACGTTTTACGGATGTTGTGAGAATATTCTCAGAATATTCTGTGTTACATGGGCAGCTTCGCACAACGTTATGAGAACCTTTATTGAATACGTTCCCAGAACGTCGCACGGTGCACATGAATAGAAGCAACCGGGACATTTGCCCCAGCGTTGCCAGTATTCCCTAGACAAATCTTCAGCATCTGATGATTGGTTATTTCTTGTATAACCGGCCAATCATATTTTCAATTTACAAAGAAATGACCAATGCCAAAAAATCTGAAGATTTTTCTAGGGAATACTGGCATCACTGATTTGCACGTACCTGGGACACCCTAGTGAAAATCAGCATATGGAGCGACATGGAAGAGTCAAAGAAGCAGCATCTAAGCGGGAAAGAAGCGGATATTGAAGCGTTTTTACGCTTCATTCGTTTCAACATTTGTTTCATGTGTTCCAACATTCGCTTTCCACGAGCGGAAATTTTCACCAGGGCATACATGTAACGTTCTTCGAACATTCTGAGACCTTATTTGCGCGTTCTTTGTGTAACCAAGCACGTTGTCTGAACGTTCAAAAAACATCGCGGTGCTGTCCCTGGTGAAAACCCAAAAGTGGAGAAAGCGGATATTGAAACAAATGAAACGTGAAAATGTTCCAATTCCCTCCGAAATTACGCTAAGTTGACTCTTTGTTACGCTTGGATGACTCTTCGCTCGCGCTTTCGTTACGCTTTCGATGCGCTTCAACGCTCCATTTTCACCAGGGATATGGAAAGTGCATATTTTCAGAACGTTCAGAGAACTTTTGGTGCTGTCTGGGTGATGGTTTCCCAAAAGTTTGATTTGCATCGGTATACTCGACGTTCACCCTGCTAAAAATTTCCCATACAATCCGATAGAAAAATTTTTCGTTTTGTATGTGGTTTCTGAAACTGGAATTCCCGATATTCCATAGGTAATTCACGATAAGAGAACTGTACGGCTGTTCATGGGGTTCTATCGTATTTTCACGATAGCAATCGCCACTAAAAATTTCCCATAGAATTCGATAGAAAAATTTTTCTATCGTTTTGTATTTGGTTTCTGAAACTGGAATTCCCGATATTCCATAGGTAATTCACGATAGAAGAATTGTACTCCTGTTTATAGGGTTCTATCGTAGTTTCACGATAACAGTTGCTACTAAAAAATTAGTAGAGATTTTTTCCTATTACTTGCTACGTGATTTCTGAATCTGGAATTTCCCTAGTTGTGTAGATCATTCACGATCTAACTGTGAATGACCGTGGAACATTTTTCTATGGATTCAGAGAAAAATTGCTAGTTTCTTTTTACACAAGAACAAGAAAATCAAAGTTTGGGTTAAGGAACCAAGGAGGTTTGATTTTCTCCAAACTTTGTTTGAAAATCCACTAGAGGAAATGTTTGTGTAAAAAACTGTCAAATGTATTTATGAATCCACAGCTATAGGGACAACTATAGGTACCCTCTCGTGTGTTCCCCCATACAAAATGATAAGAATCATATTTGAAGTTATTGACACGATGTGTATCGTGAAAACATGATAAATACCGATACATTTCTCAAATTTAATTTTCTGGTGAAAACAAGGTAATTATTTGAAGGAATTCCACGATAGACAACTATAGGTATTCTTCCGTGCCTTCCCTATACATTACGATAAAACTCGTATAAGCAAAAAATGATATCAAATGTATGGGAAACTTCCAATTAAACCAAATAAAACTGAAGAAGATGAGAACAATTTGTAGTGCATAACCGAAAAGAAACGATAAACCCCATAAAAATCCGATAAAGACCCATTTGCGTTGCATCGGTTTATGACTATAGAACCCCATTGGGACAAATTTCTTTATCGGCTCAATCTGATGTCACGATACACCCTATACAAAACCATAGAAAAGAGGTTAAAATACTGTCGAATTCTATCGTTTTCTATGGGAAATTTTTAGCAGGGTAACCGATTCTGTCAATGAAAATCAATGGGATATTGACTTCCACACAGAATCCAACAGATATCCTATTGCTTTCGTCACACAATCATGGGAAAAATTCATGAGTCAATTGATTCGGATAAAATCACACCTATTAGTTAAAGCTCATCATCCGTGTGGTTTTAAGATTTTTCAAAATTCGATTATCAATTCGTGTGTATAAACCGTTTAAATTTCAAGCAAATATGTAAAGAATACATAGTCCAATGGAAAAGAAATGATCAGAGATTACAACAAACAAAACTTCTCAAAGTTTAAAAACAGGTATGTTGTAAACAATTGTCATATACTAGCTGTTCGTAAAAGAAGTTCCAAATTTCGCGTAGAACTCTTCTTCAAACAATTGATACCCAAACAGACACGAAGATTCTTTTAGAATTCTAAAAGATATCTTCCAAAAGTACAAGAAGTCTTGAAGAATTTTCTAAAAGATATCTTTTCGTATTCAAAAAGATGTCTTATGCAACATGAATAGATTTCTAAAAGATGTCTCGGAGACTTCTCTAAGATATCTTCAAGAAGAAATTAAGAAATCTAAAAGAGTTCTTCAAGATTTCTTGAAGATGTCTTGCAAAATTCATAAAAATGTCTTAGAAGAGGCTTGAATTTATTCACGAAAAAAATTCTAATCTCTTCGTCTTCCTTCTCGCCCCCCCCCCTCCTCCTCCTCCTCATCCACCTCCATATTTGTCTTTGTCGCTCTCGCACTTCTATGAAGTGTACTTTATCTCAACCTTTGAGGTTGCGGGAATCGAACCCGCGCATCGTACGATGTACTTACGCTTCAGTGAACTGAGCTATAGAGACAGTTTGGTTTTGACATTTATGATTGTCAATATAACACAGTGAAATCGTGTTAGTGATGTACATTCTCAGAGTAGAAGTGATCCTCTGAAAAAACTGTTATTATATAAACAAATGTCAGATAAGTTGGTCGTGGATACCACAGATTCTTCCTAAATTATTTCTATCCCAACGTTATTGAAGAATAACTTATTAATGAGTATGAATGAAAATTTTTATTTGAATTCACTTGAAGGCTGTACATAAAATTGAGCGTAAAAAGTTTAGTAATTTGTAAAATATTTGTGTCTTGAAGATTCGTTAATTCCAGCGCGGGTATTAAAAGGTTACAAAATCATAATTTTTGCAGAATTCAAAATCTCTTGGCATGTTTATAGATTTTTCAAGCTTTCGATTTGTGAACGAATTTATCACATGTGTAATTCGATTATAATAAAAGGCATATTCCAAGTGTCATTCATGTCAATTCATATGAACAGGTATTCATAACCTAAACTTGCTGACAATCTATCCTTCCAAACATATCTTGTTAAAGTCTTCGAAGAAGATATCTTTCAAACGCTTCTAAAAGATCTCTTTACGATATCTTGCATGGCCGTCTTGGAGATGTCTTGAATCAAGACATCTTTTAGAAATCTTGTACAAGATGTCTTCCCAACACTTCTGGAAGATATCTTTAAGAAATCTTCAAGAACGTTCTTGAAGATCTCTCAGTTGAGTATTCTTTTAGACATCTTCAAGAACTGCATGCTATGTGGGTAATTTTTTAAATTAGATCGGAGTTGAACTAGAACCACTATTTGATAATTAATTCTAACTTCTTTTTTATTATTTAGAATGCGGTTAGGAGTGAATACTTACCTTTGCACAGAACTCCTTACAGCTCGTAGTTTCTAGTATAGTTTCGAACGATAATCCGTTGATTACTCCAGCCACTCCAAAAAATACAATAAAAACAAAATACATGACGACGGACGAATCGCACCAAGAATTACAGGACTATCGATCAATTTTTCACTTATATTTGAAATAAAAGTTTCAAATAATTAATCCAAGTATCAAACATCATGAAAAGAATCTCTTAAGATCAATGTTTATAAACAAATCAATGGTTTAATTAAACCCCAAAATAATACATCTCGAACGTCACGTAAATTCACTCACGTTTGAAATACTGCGAATGACAGCACATGTTAACACGGTAGAACAAACATAGTATTGGCTGTCGCACAACCAGTGGGGTACACCTTCAACTCCGCCTCGACTTCTTTCTTTCCACTCAAAATTTTACATTACAGTTTTTCATTTGTACTTGTGTTCGAGCGAGATAACATGAAGTCCGGACAAAAGAATATACATGAATTTAATCAAACATTTGAGCATGCTTCTGTTTAATGAATACTATTATACTTATTTCACGTTATCGGAGATTCCATTTTTTTGTTATCAAATATTTTTTGAGAGGAAAAAAGTTAGTTGAACAATCCTGGTTTTAAGTGATGCTCTGAAATATTATTTTTCCTCTAGTACCAATTATTATTCTTGGTTAAAAGAGTAATATTCTGGGAATATTCTATGGGTATTCATGTCAGGAATGTTGAAAACAGTTTCATTATAATATTTATAGAATATCCTTAGGATATATCCTTGTGCATTTCTTCCTCACCTCGTGGACTTATCGTGCGCTGTATATGAATATTGCGACATGCCAACTTACCATCCCTATTCATTATAATCCTTGTCCTTGAAAAGTTTTGTGCATAGCGTTCATGTCGGAAGTCAGTTATTTCTTGGAACCTCAATCAATTGCATTTTCTGGGAACTTATCCCATACGTTGTTCAATTTCGTATTTTCAACTTCTTTTCGTTGTAGTGATTGGGAATAAAAACAATTTCTACACTCAAGCAAGTTCAACGTAGCATGTGAAAAAATATATAATAAAATTCAATGCAAAATTATTTATTCGCGTATATGACCAGAATATAGATTTTTGTTGGACTCCGGAATTTTCCCTAATGGGCCCTGGTGTAAGCAAGTATTAGAACTAGGAATTCGCAAATCTTGACGAATTGAATGTTTTTTTTATAACATACTCATCAAGTTCTGATAAAAATTTTCTAGAATTCGATACAGACTGAACATACTTCTTATAGAAAGGATTCTATTCATCAAGATTAGCGTTGCCGCGATATTATCGTCGAAATTCAGATATAATCGATTATCTTAATTTTGACAGGTTTTCATGGAACTTTTAACGCGTAGATCTTCGACTGTGCACGAAATGAAACGGGATAATGGATCATCTTGGTCTTTTGAACAAAATAAATCAAAATATTCTTACACTATCGCAACGATAAGTATCGATATATCGTAACGATGAATGGGAGCATATCTTGGTTTATTTTGTGTACAAGTCTGGGATCATTCATTATTCCGTTTCATCATGAGCATAATTGGAGATTCGTGGATTATATATTCCATAGGAACGTGTAAGAATTGAGATAATCGATTATTCCTCAATTATCGACGATAATATCGCGGCAACACTAATCAAGATTCGCACATCACTACCGGTCAAAGTCAGGCAAAAGCTTCCTAACAGATTCTAACAAGCAATTCATGCAAGAGAGGCTTTGCAAACGTTCCAACTTTTTCTTCTCACGCGCTTAGTTAAAAGTTCCGAGACGCTTCAATGCAGCTTCATTCTCACTAGGGTCCAAAGTGTTTTGAGAACATGAACCATTGAGATCTTGCATGGAGAAAAAAGAACGTGCGAAAATATTAATGTTTTTCTTACTCATTTTCAGTAAACCAGAAATAGTGAGGTTTGGAAACATATGACACATTAGGGATCATAATATATAATGCTTGTCCCAGTTGCAAATTCCCGGATGAACGGCATTCCGAAATTCGCCCGCGGACCTAGCTGGTCCCGAATGGGGATCCAAGTCCGTAGGCGAATTTGGGGATCACGTCCATTCGGGAATTTGCAGCTGGGGTACTCAAAGAGATACCAATGTACTGATTTATTAAACCTTTTCTCGGTAAGAATCTTTCGAACTGAATTGACCAAGAAGTCTGTTTTTCATTGAAATTTTGGCAAAAACAAACTTTTCGAAATTGGAACTTGGTAAAGATTATTATTCCAAGAAAATTTTAGACCTCTTCGTGAATTCATTTGAAAGAGTTCTTATCGAGAAAACGTTTATTTAAGGGCATTCCGATGTTCCAAGAAATCCCAAATCTCTCCCCCCACTTTTGATGATGCATCTTCTGTGAATGAAGAAGATGCGTCAACTCATTATTTTTTTATTTATTTATTCGTTTTCGGGAAGTTAGGGGAGAAATTTGGGATTTCTTGGGACTTCGGAATGCTCTCAAAAGGTATGCTGTATTCCCTTGACATTCATGCTTATCCGCATCTCCTTGGAATCCATGCGTGATTAAACACAATAGAGGAGTATGTACTGCACATGAGTTCACTTTTAGCTATTAGTTTATAATGAAAACGTAAATAAGGTACGAATCAGCATCATATTGCGAACTGTGTTAATAAAGTTGTGTTCAAATTTTCAATTTTTGTTATCAGATAAGATAGAAGGTATGCATACAAATATAATAGAATAATCTAATGATGTTGATTTTTGATTAATAAAAAAAAAAGACATCAGTACTATATCCAGAGCATAAAATGGAGGGTTTATGTACTTTTTTAAAATAAAATACACGTAAATAGTAATGAAAGCCTATTATCTGATCAGTGTAATATCTCTTCTTCATTACAACAAATAAAAGTAAAACAATGTACAAAGCTCAATGTTAGTCGCATTCTCATGTTTCATAAATTACTTTCATTAATATAAATTTATTCATCACGTTATCGATAAACGAGCTCCAACCAAAAAAAGACTAATAAAAATTACAATATCTATTCAACAATATATTTGTTCGTTTCGTAAGCATTATAAATATATTTGTATATATTATATGATATTAATAATACTTAGTGATAATCAATGTGAAAGCTTTCCCAGACTGCGCCCAGAAGTAGTAGCTTGTTTTTTTTTGTGAAAAGTAAACAACACTTGATATCGCGTAAAAATTCATGTTAATCGTTCATGAAGTCATAAAAACACTATTATACCAAATTTGAAAGTCTTTAATTACGCCATAAAATCGGTAGTATCCGTGAACAATAATGATGCTGCGTTATGAATAATCACAGTTTCTTAACTGTGCGTTACAAAATATTTATAGCGAAATATTTGATGGATTTGAGATAATAGTAAAATTTTTAGCATGTTTTTCTTCTTTTATTTCATACACCCAGAAGACTTGTCATCCCAATAAAAAAAAAAATGATATAAAATAGCATATCGATATGAATCCTCCTGACTACTTATCGCAAGCTTTTGATGGATATTATATCGACTTAAATTTGTACTAAATGCTATCTAAACTATTGGTATTCGAATAAAAGAAGCTTCAATTCAATTCAATTCCCGTTCTGATTTTCACGGTTTATTGTGTAATTCTAATCCCGATTCACCGTTATAAAAAGTCAATTGACGCGAAAAAAATTGATAGAATCATTTTAGAATATGATACAAATTGGTTACTCAGTTTTTTTCTTACAATGATGTTGCATGTAGGTATTTTCTACTATAATCTTCAAATCGGTATTGAAAGTTTTATTAATACAATCTTATTAAATTACATTCATGAGAAATGAAAAGAAGAAACGTAATGATTTCTAGTACAGAAGAAATCTAATTTACAAATACGATGGGGTAAAGGGGAAAAGGAATAGTGAAAGAGTGAGAATTTGTAGTAGTATACGGGAATAGATTATATTCAGATCCTCAATTATTGTATACCAAGTGCAATCAGTTGAAAATGAACAAATATTATAATTCTTAACAATAATTGAAGATCTGCGCGGTAAGATAATACGTAAGATAAAAGAAGAAGACTGAATTTACAGTCATTAACATTCGATTATACACGTTACAATTATACTAAAAAATAAAGGTGCTTATTTTGATGATAACTGTATGTATGATTTGTTTTTTTCACTTGTTTAATTTAAATTGCCCTTACACACCTCTTGGTACTTAATTTATTTTATGTTTTATACTTCTAATTTTAATTCCCTACATGATCCATTTCCAATTCAATCGATTGTAACCATATAATCGTTATTTTTTCTTTGAAAAAAAAAAAAATATATATATATATATATATAGGGACAAAAGATGTTTTTTGTTTGTACAACTTATTCAAAGAGTTGATGGTCCATTGACAACAATGCTTTACATTTCTTTTTTGTTTTTCTTTGAATCAATTAAAAACTTCCATGTTCTTTCCATGCTTCCTCTGATAATCAGTTTATTTATACAGCAAAGAGCTTGCTGCCACAAGATGTAATTCTGCAAACAGATTGAAGGGAAGCGTGAGTAAAATCCCATTTGGTTCAACGTCATGAAAATACCGTTTCATTCAATCAATGCCATCCGGTTGAATTTTCTCTTCGCTTGGATCTTTCTAAATTCGATATCAACTTTTTCATAAAAACACGCAATAATAACATATTTTGAACGTACAATGATACACATAAAAAACCAGAGATTTTACTCTGACAATTTTAGGAAACGCTTCCAAGGAATTATAATGAATTGATTTGGAATATCTTTAAGGAAAGACATACTTGATTTCAATGTCAATATAAAACTTCTTGATATAGGAATAACGCGCTGGATACTAACAATTTACTTAGTTTGTTTATTTATTCATACTTAAATGTTTTTATATCATCTATGTGCAAGAGTAAGATATTCCATATAATCAATTATCATTCTTCTCAGGTAAACAAAAATAACAACATGTTCAGACAGTCATCTATTCTTCTGGAAATAATACAAATTTCTAATATTTCGAAGTTATGATCTTCTAATCACAATGTTCTGCTTCAACGAGTAAAAGTGATGAACGAATTGAAATGGAAAACAATTTTGTTGTACGAATTAACTTCATAAGCGAAAGAAAATTCTATTAGATTGCATCAACTGAATTCCAGTACTTTCTCCAGGTGATACTGTCACTGATATAGGATGTTTTTCAATTGAAACTAGCCCAATTAAGATTAATCTATTTGGAAATTGTTTAATTCCTTTCAAATACCAGAAATGAATATTACACCAACGATTTGACGTATTATTATTGAATTTTTAATCGTTCATTGACGTAAATGAGTAAACGTTCAATTCTAAAACATTCCTGCTTAGAATTAATTATTTATTAAAAATTATTCAGTTTTGAAACAAGTAGTTTTCAATGAGTGTTTCGAATCAGCAATTCACTATTGATTTATAGTTTTCAATAATATGTGTAATATTTAATGAAGAAGAAGCCATATTATAATAATAGTTTGTAATATGAAGATTTAATATAGGGGACTTGAAAATAAACCATATAATTGATATCGCAAAGTTATATCATTATTGAAAACTACAGGTTTAATATATTTTTTAGTAAATCATTATTTTTTTGATAAGTTAATTTGCAAAATTTCAAGGAGTAATTGCTCTTTCGGCATTGAAATTAATCAAAACACCATATTCATCTTGATTAAATTTCAATTTCATTTCAATAAACGATCAAAACCATCTGAAATGCAATGATAAAACTAAGTTATATTCAGGGTGTCTACCAATGAGTTATTCCGGAATTTAAGGAGTTCAAAGAATTCGTCTAGGATATTCTTACATTTATTGTCTTTTGCTTTCAATATAATTCAACATAATACAAATAAATTTAAAGTTTATATCATGACCTGATCCGATAGAGTATTCCTTTAAACATAATATTTACTTTTTTCAAATGCATAATAAAAAAACACTACAATAAATGTGCTCGATTTCAATTTTATACAGTTAATGTTGGTATGTTGTGCAGAAAATGATTCAAGCTATTCAAGATAAATAGAAGCTGTTATATAACTTCTGTGTTTCTGCACTATCAAGTATTAGAGATGAATAATGAATACATTTATTATCCCAATATGCAATTATAGGATTGTATTGATATAGCAAGTAACTAAAGTTCTGCTTTCCATCTGTTTCTTCTATTTCTTATAATCAAAATTCGAAAACTTGGTTTCGTTGCATATTGATTTTGATTTGAAATTTGTTGATCTTCAGATGTTATAATCAATCAGTTCAATAATTTTTCTTCAATGATTTATAAATGTATCAAATTTGGAAAGCAAGACCGTAGTCAGTTACTTTCAGGGCTAGTTGGTGAAATCGTGGAATTTAATCCATTTCCCCTGATCTTGGTGAATTCTGAAAAACCATTAAACCAATTAGATTATACATTCATTTTATATATATATATATATACATATATATGTCTATTCAGAGCAAATAGTACTAACTAATAACATGGTAAATCATTTTTAAATCTTTTTAAATTTCCGAACAAAGGATAAACAAATCAAATCCCGTTGTTGGATCTTGCACAAATATCATCATGAGATTCGGCAGCTCCTATAAGAGCGTGGTTGTTTCATTTAATCGCATAACGTATATACAGAATATTCATGAAGTACTATTTACAAGAATATTTTGCTCATCGTACAAATTATTCATTCATACAATTATTCATACTGTTTTTATATTATTATTTAAATTTTATTAAAATTATTTTATAATAAATTTTCTCTAACACCATTGGCGACAAGATTTGCATCATCATACATAATTCATGGTAAATTATAAATTTACAAATTTTCATGTAAATATGATGCATATGTACGATTATGATAAACCGTTTGCAATAAATACAAAACGTTTTAGTCCAAATAATTGATATATTACATCTGCGAATTGTATTAAATAATAATATCTAGATAAAATGGTTAATTGTTCTACTGTTAGCATTAGCATTTGAACTCCAGTCAATAAGAACGAAATTAAAATATTTCAATTACATAAATTTTAAAACCAATGACTGGGTTCTTGAAGTGCCCCCTATCAATCGATTCCCTCTTGTTCATCCAATGCTTACAGGGTTATAGATTTTGCATCGTACTTTTCAAAATTTCGAAGGTTTTGCAAGGATTTTCAGAGGATTTCAAGGATGGCAGACACCCTGTATATTTGAATTCATATATAATACGCAAATCTTCAATTATTATACAACCATTCCATTGAAATATTTAATGATAAAAAATGTGTATATCCATTGTCAAAAGTATATTGACTTACTTTGTGGGTCATTAAGCACAAAATTACATCTCTCAGCAGCAACCGGATTTAGAAGACTCTATCGGTCGGCCATGTTCTATTTTGACTTTATTCGCAGGATCACTTGCCGCGCTCGAAGGAGGTCCTACTCGAAGTTTTATTTCCGAAGCCATTGTCATGAAAGCCTGTTCAACGTTCATCGCATTTTTCGCTGATGTTTCCAAGAAGGGAATGCCCAATTGATCAGCGTATTCCTGTAAAAAAAAAATTATTTGTATTCATACTTATTATATTTGTTATCCAACCAACTCAAATTTGTACCTTAGCTGTTGTGTAGTCTACAACTTTCTTGGTATGGAGATCACTTTTATTGCCGACCAGCAGCTTATTAACATTATCACAGGCATAGCGATCTATCTCTTCCAACCACTGTTTGACGTTATTGAAGGATTCCTGATCGGTACAATCGTAAACAACAATAATACCGTGTGCACCCCGATAATAAGAACTTGTTATAGTTCTAAATCTTTCTTGGCCCGCCGTATCCCAGATTTGTAATTTTATTGTTTTTCCATCCAAGTCGATGGTTCGGATCTTAAAATCTACACCAATAGTACTTATGTAACTTTCTGTGTACGTATCATCAGCGAAACGAAGTAAGAGACACGATTTTCCAACTCCAGAGTCACCGATTAAGAGCAATTTGAATAAGTAATCACTGAAAAAGTAAAATCATCAGTTATACTTCACTGCTTTTGTATAATTTTGATGTTGTTCAGGCATTGTTTATCAAGAAAATTTATATATATGGTAGGAACTTTTTTGATAGCATTTCATCGATAATGGCAGATTATGAATAAAATATCAAGATTGGTTGTCATGAAGCTAACATACTGGACAAAAAATTTTCCTTTGTGATTTTATTCCATTCTCCTTTTCCTCTTTTAATGGTTCGACGAAGGAAAATATAAAACTTTTGAACAATTCGTTTTCTGTAAATTTTGATCTACTTCCATGTACAAAACATGAATTTCAACATAACCGCTGATACGGAGAATTTTTTTTGAGAGATAAACAATAGAGAGACAATAAAAGAAACTTGTTATCGTTTTAAAAATCAAGTTATTGCGTTTACCATAAAAATGCATTCGAGCTATGAATGAACACTGGTCAAACGTCAATTCTCAATGAGCCATTGCATCAATATGTAAATACAAGAGAATAGATTATTAGAAAAATCCTATTTCTTCTGCATTCAACAATATGTTTAATCGATCTAGCTTTTCAATGGATCGTCCATTATCAGTTTCATAACAAAAGAATAGAAAATGATAATAAAGTTTGTTAGGTACGTAATATGAACGACCGCGTTTAAGGCATAAAAATCACAGTATAATTCATCAGATAATGAATGAATAACCAACGTGTAAAAGCAAAGATCGGAAGTGAAGTGTGGAACTGTCATACATCGAGTCATCATTTTGTAACACATATTCAATCAATTTTCATTCTTTTTAAATCTTTTGAGATGAGAATATTGGATTATATCGAACGAATATTAATTTTATCGTGAATGCTTCAAGGTACAAATGAAGGGAAAAAAAGTAATATATTGCCTGCGTAAAAAAGTTTACTCACTATTCAGGGTTCATCGTGGACATGCTATGGAGAGGACGCGTCAATTAATAATCTTGCCACAATGTGCCAACTGTATTCACAAGCTAACTTATCGTTTGGACAATTTTGAAGATATAAACCTAGCACAATTTGATGATTAATGTTTTTTAAAAAGACACAAAAAGTGATGAAAAGGAGCTGAAACAATGGCGGTCACGGTAACTCCTCCCAAAGAACCAAACGACCGAGTAGGATATCCACCTGATTCTGACGTCACGTAGCAATGCCAGAATGGCAGCTAGCAATTTTGGGAAGATTTCTAAGAGGGCGACTCAAGATGGCAATTGGCCACTTATAACAGAACACCTTCATCTTCCATCGATATTAACCAATGATCCACGGTTGTGATAATTACGTTCGTTTTAATAAATGAACTTTGATTATTACGATCCAAGTGAAATTCTTTCATTTTTATACACATAGGTTATTGTTGAATCATACCTCGTACGAATCACTTAAACATGAATCACGTGTAAGAAACTATTATTGTGTGTGCATACTGCGCACGATTATTTATCTCTTACCAAGAAATTCCGAGGTTTGTTGGTAAATAATTACTTACATGTTCTTTATATTTGATATTTTGTTTACATAAAAAAATTTCAATTTTTTATCAAGGTCTTAGAAAAGTTTTGGTAATATGGATTATAATAAATTTTCAAAAACCAATTCTTAAATTTTTTGAATTGTACAATTGTGTTCTCTAAGGAGAGAATATGTTTAGGTACTTTGTAAGAGCATCTGTTGAACATCTAAAAAAAGTGTAAACTATTTCTTAAGAATCTTTGTAATTTATTCAAGTTATTTATTTGCTCTCCAAGTAGACATATTCTTTCAAAATTCGAATTTTCGATCGAATTTAAAATTAGTTGTACAAGGAATAATTACAATGGCTTTTATTTCAACTTAATGTTACATATTATAATTTAAAAATTTAAATACTTGAAAACCATATTAGACTGGAATTGATGTTTATTCAACAAATTTTTATTCCTAATTTAAGTATTACATTAAATGACATTCTATTACAGAATACAACTCAATGATTCTTAGTTATACAATAGAAAAATCAAAATTACTTTTCAGAAGTAAATTTTGATAAACCTTCTAATAAACTAATGTATGCTGTGTGTTCATAATTTGTACTCAAGTCGACGAGTTTCTCCGCGAATTCATTTGAGATCCCTTTTTCTTCAAGATAGTTCATAAGCAGGTCATATAAATACTGTAAAAATAAAGATATTTCAGATATATTCAGATGTTTTTAACCAAGTAAATCATATATTTCGTGTAGTTGATGTATTTTCCGTGAGAAAAGATATCTGATGAATCAGGCATACATTATTCATAAGATTTTAAAAGATTCAATGGACTATAGGAAAATGTTTATTACCACTTTTACAGATATCGAAACATCATACATATACAGTAAAACCTCGTTTATTTCAATGCCAAACCTCTTCTTTCCCCCACGTTTGAACGGCCTGAAGGCGCATTTCATATTCTTGAGGCAATGATGCCAGCAAAGACGGTGTGGACCGAAAAATCAGCCCCTCTATCGTGCACACGATGAAACTTTCGTATACGAACGTGTCATTAGCTAAGTTCGTTTACCGATGTCCCAAGTTACCCCAACTCGCTCCAAGTATTTTGGATTCGCTACTTCCAGTTTAAGCAACGAAATGATTGGTTTGGTACAAGTCGGAGCAACTCAGAGCACGTAGAACGAACGAACCTATAGTGTGAACAATAGAGGGGCTACGTTTTATGTATTGCAAATTCCTGCAATAAAGTCAATTACTACTACTACTACTACTACTACAATGGAGGGGCTGATTTTTCGGTCCGCACCGTTTTTCCTGGCATCACTGTCTTGAGGTTTGAATCGTTTATAGAAACGAAACGAAAATTCAAACTCATAACACATGATGAATCATCGATGTTCATCTTCTCGAATCAACTTCTTGAAACTGGAAATATTGTTGTTTCAAGAATGTACAACAGCTGAGTATTTTGTTACTCGATCACCAATTCGTTTACATACACGATTCGAACTTCAATAACATTATATCCTTTGGGACTCATCTTGAAAATATTGACTATTGATCGATTCATTTTCAAAATAATTGAAATAGAAAATCTACCAAATACACATTCATTATCCAGGGCATTTACCAGAAGCGAAGTTACTAGATTTCTCCCCCCAGTTGCCTCAATTATTAATGAACATAATCGATTTGAATTAGCAAGTGCACCTTTTTTTGGACGCCTGCTCATTATTTTTCATTTTATTTGTTTGTTTCTGAGAAAACTGGGAGAAGAAATTTGGAATCTGGTAACTTTTTGGGGAGTTGGTGCATATCCTTAAGGGGATGCTGTAGTAATTCAGTGTACTTTCTGAGTAAATATTTTCTCGATGAGAATTTTCAAAACTGAATTCATGAAGATTTAAGATCTTTTTTTACCAAAAACAAATTTATTCAGTCAGTGTGCTGATATCTCTTTGAAGATATAGTAACTTTACTTTTCATGTTCAACTTACTCCATCAATGATTTCACCAGCGACAGAGTATACTTTATCACTGTGTTGTCCTTCGTAAAGTGTAATTTCATCAATTCCAAAAATGTCATCTGAAATTAATAATAAATTATGTCATGCAGACTTTTGGTAACTGCAATGAATAAATTTTTCTGTCCCGTGAAATAGTGTTACATTTCTTTTTGAAATTTCATAAAATATGAAATGATATAAAAAAAGAGAATGTTTTGATCTTCCAAAGGATAATTATCAGAATGGTTTATTGGCCACCATTTTGTACTCAACTCTTTGGTTAAAACTTGTATACTTTTGGATGGTTTCTTTTTTTTTCATTATTGAAAATAAAAGCATCTGGTATAATCCACTTACTGTAACTGTCATCAGCTCCTGATGCTCCTGGTTCGTTATTAAACGAGCATGTGAATCCTAAAGTTTGAGTTCCTCTGATAATGTCAACTGAGAAACTTGGCTTGCTTTTCATTTCTCCAATGTCTGCTTTGTCATCTTGAGGATCAATATCTGGTTCAGCTTCTGCGTCTACCGAGTGGTTGATATTGAAATGAATCTTGATTCTATATAGAATAAGAATGTATAATGTTGATGTAATATTACAAACTGATATTGGATGCATATTCGTACAATAAAAGGAAGAGTAGACCTCAAAAGATTTTTGTATTTTTAGAGAAGAATTGGGATTTAAAGCAATTGGTTTGAATCACAGGTACTAGCGAAGCAAAAGATATCTTCTATTGTTCTCTTCTTCAAAATAAATGAGATTGGATTATTAGTGAAATTTGTCTCTAATTAAATTTGAAGGTATATTGACAAAATGATAAAAATTAATGGACTTATGGAATATGTAAGAGGTCAGATAGACCTTTCAGAAGATTGACATAAAGATATCCAAATGTTATCAGATACGTCAATTTCTGAGGAAAATAAGAGATTGCCAGAATATTATCCAAATGAACTCTTGAAGAGGATTTTTTTGGGATCTCAGAAAAATGATAAAATCGACAGAATGCTTTCAAAAGACCTCTTAAAGAGCTCTTTCTCTTATAAGTATTCACTGGGTAAACTGTCAATAGAATGTTTTTTTCATTAAATTGGATTTAAAAAAAAAAAACTTTTGAAAGAAGGCATAAAACCAACAAAAGTTATGTTATTGAGCATAGTTGTGCAAGGATAAAATAGACATTTTGTATATATCATACAATCTATGTAACGTACGTTTCATTGCCTCCTGTCTTTGTAAGCGTTACTTCTGCTCCATCTAGAGACACTTTGAATCCATCGAGCTCGCTTGGGATGGTCTTAAGTTTCTGTGCTTTTTTTTCTGCAACTATCTCTTCAGCAAGAAATTCTACCAGCTCTTTACTAGCTAATGAAGAGAAATAAAAAAAATTGAATTGGTACTAAAGATAAGATCCACGATGTAATGAAAGAGCATGAGCAAAATTGTGAAGAAATGACATATACCTTTGGTATGGGCACTCCTACATCCACAACTACATGTGTCTGTACGTTGATGGAATTTCGAAGCAACGAGAGGAGAAGGTTTAATACTTTGCCGGCAGCACATGTTTGAGAGGGTACGAGTTAAATCATTTCTGATACTGCGGTGAGTTGTGGTGGTAGATAGTAGATTTTTGATCGCTGGAGTACGTAGGACATTCTTTACTATTCCATTCATTTTGATGAAAAATTTGTCGATACTCTTATCACAAGACTTGGTCAATTGAGCAATAATGTGAAAACTTGAAACTAATTCACAAGCGGAGGCACAGGCATGCAATGGCCGGTAATTTTCTTGCAAGTTGAAGGTTGAAGGAGCTTCCGGAACGGAAATTGATGAGAATGGTTGCGTGCATATAGTGGGTGGATTGATAGACTGGTAGACAGTGATGCCAGTATTCCCTAGAAAAATCTTCAGATTTTTTGGCATTGGTCATTTCTTTCCAAATTGAAAATATGATTGGACGGTTGTACAAGAAATAACCAATCATCAGATGCTGAAGATTTTTCTAGGGAATACTGGCAACGCTGCTGGTAGAGCCAGGCAGAGGCAGCGTTGCCAGTATTCCACAATCACTTATGGCTCATTTTGATGAATTCTCTGATTTTTTCTGCACTAAGAATCCGAATAAGTACGATGTTATTGCGGTATCTGAGACCTGGTTTAGGAGTGACATGGATGACTCATTCTGCTCATTGGATGGATATGTGGTCTTTCGTTGCGATAGGGTGGGTCGTATTGGCGGGGGGGTCTGTCTCTATATTAAACAGAATCTCCAATACAAAATTATACAGAAATCTGAGTACGATGCGACTTGTCCACAACCCGAATATCTATTCGTCCAGGTTTCCAGCACGTGTATGCGCAAAGTACTCATTGGTGTAGTTTACAGACCTCCGAAAAAAGGATTTGCTAATTTGGAAACGGTGATCTCTACACTGAGTACTGACTATCACGACAAAATCATTATGGGTGACTGGAACACCGACTTGTGCCGTTCATCTCCTGATAGTACTTATCTCCGTAAAATACTCTCCAGTCTGAATCTGGCCATTGTCCCCTACGGTCCCACTCATCACACGTCCATCTCTCCTACCTTGCTTGACTTATGTGTAGTGGACGATCTCTCCAAAGTGATTGACCATGAACAAAAGGAAATGCCTTTTCTATCTCGGCATGACATGATCTCAATTGAATACTCTTCCAATCTACCCATGAGTCAACAGCAGATCGTCTCTGTGCGTGATTACTCGCGTATCAATGGGCAAGATATTGATATACCATCGATTTTGCTGAACATCGGGAACTCGGGTATTACAAATATTGATGAGTGTGTTAGGGTTTTCCATGATTATCTCACTGATCTACACAATAGTGAAGTACCGATCAGAAGGTTTACTCTCAGACGTCCTCCTTCTCCCTGGATAACTCAGGAGATTCGTAATCTCATCCGTGAACGTAACACTGCGAGGAGGACATATCACCGCACAAGAAATCCTGAATGTCATCTACTCTTCAAACGACTAAGGAACAACGTTGTTACTTCTCTCAGGAATGCGAAGCGTCAATAACGTTATAACGACAGATTGATGGGCACTCCCGACTCACGCACACTTTGGAGAGAAGTTCGTACCCTGAGAATAATTAAATCTAATAGTAATCATCCGCCCGTGGATAAATTTTGTGTGAACGAGTTTAGTTTACACTTCTCTGCTGGCTTTCATCCGGCCTGTCCTCCACCGCCCATTCCCGACCAAAGTCTCGGCTACAGTGATAACCTTTTCTTTTTCCCTCACTTGACTTCTCATGATCTGCTACATTTCTATCATTTTTCTAACTCAAATACTATTCCTCCAGATGGGCTTCCTGGTCGATTCCTTAACCTGATCGCTCCGTCCATTTTTCCATTCCTACTGACCTCATTCAATTCCTCTCTCATGCTATCTCTCTTTCCTATGGCGTGGAAACGTTCCTTCATTACACCTATACCTAAAACAAGATCTCCACAAACTCCACGTGATTTTCGCCCTATCTCCATTCTCTGTGAGTCATCTAAAATACTTGAAAAGATCGTCCATCACTTCTTGTGTGATTTTTTGACCAAGAATTCTCTACTTGACCAATATCAGTGTGGATTCGTCAAACACCGCTCCACTCAAACTGCTCTTTTAAAATTGACTGATGATGTTCGTGAAGCGATTGATAAGCGCATGATCACTCTTTTGGTGGGGTTTGATTTCTCAAGAGCCTTTGATACCGTTAACCACTCTTTGCTTATACAAAAACTCGCTTCTTTCAATATATCTACCCCCGTGTTGACGTGGTTTTGGTCCTATCTATCTGGTCGCACGCAAGCAGTTAGAAGCTCTAAAGGTTGCTCTGAATGGACTCCAGTTACCTCAGGTGTTCCCCAAGGCTCTCGCCTGGGCCCTCTCTTATTCGCACTGTATGTCACCGACATAAATTCGATTATTCACCATTGTAAACTCTTTAAATTCGCTGATGACTTTTATATTTATCTGCATACTTCACCTTTTCTCATAGACGAATGTATCTCGAAATTGAATGACGATATACAGAGAATTGCCAGTTGGTGCTCCACCAACTACCTAATTCTGAACCCCTTAAAAACCGATTGCATGATCCTTGGTTCTCCACGTTACGTCAACGATATTTCTCTTCGCTCCTTACCGGACATCATACTTCAGGGCACCCCTATAAATCTTGTCTCTTCGCTTAAATCGCTTGGGATTATTCTGACACCTTCTCTTAATTGGAATGAGCAAGTAACTTCTGTCTGCAGGAAAGTCTCGTGCGCACTCTACCAATTGCGACTTGATGGCAACGCACTCTCTATCCAGATGAGAACTAAACTGATTTCAACGCTAGTTATACCCTATTTTGATTATTGTTGCTTAGTTCTCACTGATCTCTCCGAAGGAGACAATATACGTCTGCAGCGTAAACTGAATGCCTGCGTGCGGTTTATTTTCAATCTCAGGAAAGATGTCCACATCTCTCCTTTCTTCACGCGCCTCGGCTGGCTCAAACTTTCTGAACGACGGAAATTTTTCCTGGGGTCGTACTTGCATCAACTATTTGCTTTCAAGGATCCTCCTTTTCTTTACGATCGTTTTAACTTTGGTACCTCTGATGCAATTCGTTGCACTAGATCGAATAGGGGGCTCCTTAAAATACCACTGCATCGTACTACCACATATCAAAAATCTTTTCTGATAACAGGTAGTAAACTCTGGAACACGATCCCAGATAACATCAAGTGTAGCTCTTCCCCTAACGTCTTCAAAAACAGGTATTATGACTTCTTGCTCACCCTTTCTCACTCATAGACATATACTCCTTTTCAAGTAGGTTCATCGTGGTTCATCTTACGCTTTTCTTGCCTTCATCTTCATTCTGCGCATTTATAACTATTGTATCTCTATTTTATATCTGTATTTTCATTTGCCTTAATCTTCATTCTGCGCATTTATAACTATTGTATCTCTATCTTATATCTGTATTTTCATTTCTCACACCTTTGTAATCTCATCCTCACTCTCATTCTCATTTCATCTTTATTTTTAAGTTCATTCATTCTGCCTTCTTTTTGCTTTTCGGGCTGTGGGTTTGATGCTGTATATATATAAGTATTTTTGTATATAATATCTTTGTTATTGTTTATACTTCTTTCTCAATTGTTCCACAGGATTTTCATCCTAGAACATAAATAAACATATCTATCTATCTATCTATCTATCTATTCCCTAGAAAAATCGTCAGCATCTGATGATTGGTTATTTCTTGTACAACCGTCCAATCATATTTTCAATTCGGAAAGAAATGGCCAAAAAATCTGACGATTTTTCTAGGGAATACTGGCAACGCTGGGCAGAGGGTAGTATGCGAGAAGCCCGAATGGCACTTAAGCCCGACTGCATTTAACCCGAATGACAGTTGACCCGACTAATTATAAGAATATAATTAAATAAAATGGAAAATTAATCGAAATCAAAGCGTAATTAACCTTCAATCTATACATCTTTACAGTAAAAAGTTGAATCAGTGATCTCAGAATGCGGGAGCTGGTGACCCCCACCCAGTGATGCCAGTATTCCCTAGAAAAATCTTCAGATTTTTTGGCATTGGTCATTTCTTTCTAAATTGAAAATATGATTGGCCGGTTATACAAGAAATAACCAATCATCAGATGCTGAAGATTTTTCTAGGGAATACTGGCAACACTGCCCCCACCACGCGGGGTCGGTGCCGAATCAACGAAAAACCAAATCGACGAAAAAAAATTTACTAGCAGTGTGAAGTTGTCATTTTGTTGCAATATGAAATGAAATTAGTCATAGATCATTGATTAAATTAAACGAAAAGTAAAAAACATTGATTTGCTAACACAATCCCACGGTAAACTTAATTTCCCTTTGTTATGTTTATGATTATGGTATGGTTATGTTTATGATAACAACAAACCGATTTTCGTTCTCTACAGACGTTTGAAACAGTTTGATTGTACCGATCGATTAGGAAGATCATTAATAATTTTATTAGAATGATGAATTACGTGTCTACTGTAATAAACGGGTGCAGTGAATAGGTTAACATAAAGAATTTTCGTTTAATTTAATTAATGATCTATGACTAATTTCATTTCATACTGCAGCAAAATGACAACTTCATACTGCTAGTAAATTTTTTTCGTTGATTCGGCACCGACCCACCACGCGTTCGGTGGGACACTAAGCTCATGTTCCAAAACCTTGCCCTCGTACTCTAGGGCATCAGTGTAAGGCTGCTCTCCCATGGACCATGTCACTCTTTTCAATTCATCAGGAAAACAGAGAAAACCGATACCTCAGAGTACGAGAGTAAGGTTTTGGAACATGAGCTAACACTGTCTTACCGCGCGTCCGTATGAGAAAGAAAGAAAGTCTAGAATATAGACTTTCTCTGTTCACACGGACCCGCGGTGAAACAGTATTACCCCGGATACTCATGCTAGCGACTTGACTGTCGCGCGCGACATCATTAGAAGGAAAAAGAGATCCGAGTTGAAAACATCTTTCCTCTTTTTTCTTCTAATGATATCGCGCGCGACAGTCGCTAGTATGAGTCTCCGGCCTTAGTGTCCCACCGAGCACGGGTAGGGGGTCTTTTTGCCGAAAAAGTTTTTCGCCGAATAAACTTAATTCGACAATCGCTAGTCATTTCTAGAGATCACTATGAAATCTCCTAGTAATTTCTAGAGGTGACTATCGATTGTCAAATTACAGTGTATTCGGCGAAAAACATTTTCGGCAAAAAGACCCCCTACCCCGAGCGCGTGGTGGGGGCCACCAGCTTCCGCATTCTGAGATCACTGAGTTGAATAAGCTATGATTTCGATTAATTTTCCATTTTATTTGATTATATTTATATAACTAGTCGGGTCAACCGTCATTCGGGTTAAAATCCGGTCGGGCTTGAGTGCCATTCCGGCTTATTACCAGTCGGGCTTTTCGCATACTACCAGGCAGAGTTGTCAGACAAAAAGCACCAACTCCAGTGATTGGCTGTTTTTTATCTAACTGACCAATCATATTTCCGATTCTCAAAGAAATCACCAATTGAACAGAAGTTGGTGCTTTTTGCTGGCAACTCTGGAGCAGTGATCCCAGATGAGCTCTGAAATGAGGGGGAAGAGTATCCCCCAGGGGGCATAAACTCAATAAGAGAATTTTCAGAATGAACTTCAGCGCCGCCAAGAGGAAGGGTACTGGAATTAATCTCACATGAATACACTGACGTAAAAGTATTTGAAACAGTATAAGTGCTTTCATGTGAAATTAGTTCAATTACCCTTCCCCCCGCTGAAATTAGTCTAAAGAACGTCCATTTGAGTTTATGCCCCCTGGTATCCCCCACCACCATGCCATATATATATATATAATATATGTAGGGGTGCCAACACTCATAAGTATAAACAAAAAAAAAAGAAAAACCAACATAACCCAAAAGGTAGTAAATATAACCTATAAGAGTTGAATATATTCTTCCAGTAATCTCAATAAATTGATTGAACTTGAATATAACCTATTTTATGGAAATAACTATTTCATCAAGGGGATACCAGTAATCCCCGCAGATGTAATCCGCCATACAAGCGTACTGACTGAGTAAACATTTTCTCGGCAAGAATACTCTGAACCGACTTCATGGAGAAATTTTCAGAGATCAATCTTTAATCCTTTATTTATCGCGGTACATGTCCCAAATTTATAATTTGTCCAGTTTGAACGCCCTCAGAACGTTTTAAAAACGTCCAACGAACTTTGTGCTGTCTGGGTGGATGCTTCCGATTGCGAGAGGTCTTGGCCCCAGGAGCCATGATTCAGCCAATGGAAATCCAGTATTCTAGCCCTAGGGGCTAGCCCCTGCCAGCAATCAGAAGCATCCAGAAAGTTTCATAAGCCCTAAAAATCATTCACCCAAATTTCAGAAGCCCGAAAGGCTATATGCCCGAATGTTCGTAAGCCAGAAGTGGTAGAGTATCATAATACCGAAAATTCACATTCCCGAAGCGTCAGGCTGGTCTCCCTTGCAACCGGATTGTCCGGAACGGAACGCTCATAATTGGTGAATCCAGTATTGTTATAGTTATATCCAAATGAAACTAATATTCTACCAATTAGGATTCTTCCGTTCCGGACAATCCGGTTGCATGGGAGACCAGCCTCAGAAGCCTGAAGTGTCATAATCCCGAAAAAAAATTATCGGATTCAATATAAATCCAGTATTTGACTATTTTTATCGTAAAAAATGTTTTTTCTCCACATAATATGCATCAACACAACGAAGTTGAAATTATTAGATAATTTTATATGATGTAAAGCATCGATAAACCAGCAACACTAGCATATTTCACTTTTAAATTTTGTATAAAAAAAAGTTTGTGTTACCGACTAAGAGAAAAATGTGTTCTCAGATTCAAAATTCGGGGGATGTACAGCAGTAGATGAAGGATTGAAGATTGATTCTTGAAAATTTCATACTTTTTCATGAATTCGGTTCAGAGCATTCTTTTCGAGAAAATGTTCACTCAGTCGGTACGCTTGTATGGCGGATTTCATTTGCAGGGATCGCTGGTATCCCCTTGATATGGAAGTGATTAGTGTGATATATACTAAGAAAAAAATTCGGAAGGAATATCTCGTCATAACCAAAAATACAATCGGACAATGATTCATAGATAAGTATCAATTTTAAAATCTTTTCAAATTTGAAATTGATACTTATCAATAATACATCAATGTCCGATTGTATTTTTGGTTATGACGGGATATTCCTTCCGAATTTTTTTCTTAGTATATATTACACTAACTGCTTGCATATTCATGAAATAATTATTGTCATAAAATAGGTTATATTTACCATCTTTTGGGTTATGTTGGTTTTTCAAATTTTTTGTTTATACTTATGAATGTTGGCACCCTTACATATATTACATATATATATATATACATACATATATATATATATATATATATATGGCATGGCGGTAGGGGATACTCTTCCTTTCATTTCGGAGCTCATCTGGGATCACTGCTCCGGGGCCAGGCAGCAGAGCTGCCAGATGGGCATTGCCATTGAGGGGAAGTGACCCCCACTATTGTCCCATGTGTGTAAGTTGTATGTGTGTAGGTTTCGTGTAGGGGTGAGAGTATGTATATAAACAATGGTGGGGGCACTATTCCCCTCAACGGTACTGCCCATCTGGCAGTTCTGCCAGTTAGTGTTGCCAGCCTACGGATTTTTCGGTTTTCCTCATTGGTTGTTTCACAGGGGGCATAAACTAAATGGGAGAATTTTTAGAATGAACATTAGCGCCACCAAGGGGACGGGTACTGGAACTAATTTCACATTGATACACTAGTACAAATGCTCAACAAATCATGAAAGTTTTTCAAACAGTATTAGTGCATTGATGTAATATTAGTTCAAGTACCCTTCCCCTTGGGAGCGCTGAGATCAGGGTAACCAAGGTATAATGTAAATGAAAAATACGAGTTTCGGCGCCGTCTACAACTGGCGGGGCAACTACAGCTCACAAACACAACTATACTACAAATACGTTCACACTCACACCAATGGCACCATCATAGTGTGAACGTATTTGTGGTATAGTTGTGTGTGTGAGCTGTAGTTGCCCCGCCAGTTGTAGACGGCGCCGAAACTCGTATTTTTCATTCACATTATATCTTGGGTACCCTGGCTGAAATCAGTCTAAAAAATGTCCATTTGAGTTCATGCCCTCTGCTGTTTCATTCGATGGTGTCTTTTGATACGTAGATCCATTTAGGTTTGTCAGAAAAAAGTCGCCCATTGTCATTGGTGAATTCTTATGAAATGGAGAATACGATTGGTTGGTTATACAAGAAGCAAGCAATCATCAGAGTTGGGTGACTGTTTCTGACAACTCTGGATCCATTGTACTCAATCTAGGCCCCTGACACTTCTATGATGTTTCACTGGATTCATATCCAATCATCTTCTATCCGCTAGGAGCGCTGGATGGCATGTTGGCAAATTTGGAATGAACGTAAGTATTAATCAATGCGCAGGTACTCCATCGAACCCGTACGCAATTTCATACGCTTACGTGAGAAGTGTTCATTGGATGTATTCAGATGTATTTCAAATTCCTTGCCAGAGTTAGCGATGGGATAGCCAGCGCTCCCAGGACAAGTTTTGGACAGTTGAAACACGGGATTGTCAGGGGCAATCTAAGGCCGGCGTCACATGGAGCTGAAAAAGGGTGGGAAGCGAAGCGCGAAACCGTTGGTTGGAAAGGGAGGTGAATATTTGCCTCTCTTTTCAACCAAGGGTTCCGCGTTTCATTTTCTGCCCTTTTTCAGCTCCATGTGACGCGGGCCTAACGCTGCTCTCCCATGGATCGGAATCATTCCGGATGTAACAACTTTAAATGGAATGCATTGGCTATTTCTTATGAAGAGTTCCTATGGAAATTTATATTTCATCATTGATTGGTCAATTTTCCATTCCGCCGGAGTGTATTCCGGTTCATGGGAGACAAGAGCACCTGTTTTCGGCGGAACGGAAGGTGAAATGTTCCGTTTCGGGTGAATAATCCATCGCATGGGAGAGCACCTTAACCCCGGGTACTCATGCTAGCGACTGTCGCGCGCGACATCATTAGAAGGAAAGAGAGATCCGAGTTTTGAAAACATCTTTCCTCTTTTGTCTTCTAATGATGGTGCACGTGACAGTCGCTAGCATGAGTACCCGAGGTAAGAGTGGCGTCACGTGGAGCTAAAAAAGGGCGGAAAGCGAAAAGCGGAACCCTTGGTTAAAGAGAGAGGTAGATATTTACCTCTCTCTTCAAACAAGGGGGTGCATGCAGAAGATTCGAAATCTTGGATAGAAAGAGAAGTCAAATGCCGCATCTCTTTCCAACTAAGGTTTCGAATTTTTTGCATGTCGAATCTTCTTCTGCATGCACCCAACCAAGGGTTCCGTGTTCCGCTTTGTGCCCTTTTTTAGCTCCATGTGACCAGGGCCGTTTTTCATTGCTTGACGGCTCTGGGCTTACTTAGAATGGGAGCCCATGTAAGGAGACGTACAATCTTGAAATTTTTAAAAAGTGATATAAGAAATTCAATGACCGAGTCAAGGCTAAACAATTTATCTATTATGTTCATCGAATCAGATTTATCAAAAGAAATAGATTCTAATGATCTGATTGATGATTCTTTGGTTAAAAAATCTCGTAAAAACCTGTTCAAAGTGAAAAATAAATTTTTAAACGAATAGATGTATATATGTATTTATTAGTTTCATTTTTAAAATAACTTGATTTCATTTTGTTTAAGTAACCTTTTTAAAAAAAATATATAAAAATCTCAACGATTCTCTACGAAGAGGCTCCCCTTTTGCAGGAGGCCCTGGGGTCGGGCGTGGTGTGCCCTGCCTTAAAGACGCACCCTTAGAGCATATACTACAGCAACAATTGCCTATGATTTCAATAGAAATGAGTGTGGTCCACAGACTTTTACATAATACACTAAACTGCGAACATGCTGTAGTTTGTAACGTTTAAAAGTGAGGCCAACACACCGGTATACGCGTAAACATGTGTTAGAAACACGGATAAGTAATTTTAAGGCCAGCGTCACATGGAGCTGAAAAGGGGCGGAAAGCGGAACGCGGAACCCTTGGTTGAAGAAAGAGGTGAATATTTGCCTCTATGTTGAACCAAGGGTCCCGCGTTCCGCTTTCCGCCCCTTTTCAGCCCCATGTGACGCCACCCCAACATGTGTTAGTGGACACGATATGTCGTTAGGTACTCACCGATATTACTTTTGAGATTGTATTCACCAACAGATCTTAGAACATATTTGTACAGATCTTAGAACATATACTACTGGAGCGAGCGAAGGCTACGGAGAAGTGTGGTTAGTTTGAATTGAAGATAGAATGAGAGTTCCGACTTTTCGGCAGTGCTACCTTTGTTTAAATCTCATTGGATGAAAAGAGAGACAACTGCCTAAAAGTCGGATCTATCTCTCTCTCTCTCAATTTAACCACATTCATTTCTATTGAAACATAGGCAATGCTCGCTCCAGTAGTATATTCCAGGTACGCTCTAAGGTACAGATCAACATTGGTCGTCATCCCTACTCCTACCTAGTTCGGCCTCACTTTTGGTATGCCCAGCCCCAGACAGCACAAAGTTCGTTGGACGTTTTTAAAACGTTCTGAGGACGTTCAAAACACGTCCGGACGTTCTTAGAACGTTTCAAGAACCTCTGAGTGCTGTTAGGGGTTTGACTGATCTATAGTAGGTGTTTCTGACAGCTGCTGCACAGTGTGCACAGTGCGCAAAGCGATGCTGAATTCTACAAAATTTTTATTGCGGGACAATCAAATTACAGCATGAAATGAATTGAGCATCGTTTCGCGCACTATGCATGATGGGAACCAAACTCGCATACGGGGAGGCTATGCTATGCACAATTCAGTGTATATTATAGAGCAGTGGCCTGCCTGGTGAAAATGGGAGCGTAAGAAGGGTATGAAGCGACGCGGAAGAGGCCACGAAAAAGTATCTAAGCGCGAAAGAAGTGAAAATTGAAACATTTCACGCTTCATTTGTTCCAATATTCGCTTCCGGAGTGTAGACATTTTCACCAGGGCTAGTTCTCAGTATATTGTATTATGTAGGAACCTTTTGATCGAAAAAGCCCTTGGCCCCAGTGGCTTTGAATTAGGCAATAGTGAAAAATTCTCTGAACCCCCGGTGCTATAAATGCCTGAAATCAGAAGCATCCATAGAAGTCTGTGGTCTGGTAATATTATGAGAGAGAAAGGGATCCGACTTTGGTAGGGGGTCTTTTTGCCGAAAAAGTTTTTCGCCGAATAAACTTAATTCGACAATCGCTAGTTATTTCTAGAGATCATTACGAAATCTCCTAGTGATTTCTAGAGGTGACTATCGATTGTCAAATCACAGTGTATTCGGCGAAAAACGTTTTCGGCAAAAAGACCCCCTACCTCCGACTTTTAGGCAGTTGTGTCTCTTCTGATCCAATGAAATTCAAACAGAGATAGCACTGTCTGAAAGTCGGAAAACTCATTCTACCTTCAGTTCAAATCGACCACACTTCTCTTTGGTCTTTGCTAGCTTCAGTAGTATATGACTGCTGCTCCACCGATCTTGAAACAGAATTGAAATAGGATTGAACTACAGGAAATGACCACTCAACAGACGGGTACATTTTTTACAAAAGAATGCTTGGATCGCTATTAGATAATTCCATTTCAATCCTATTTTATTTACGCCTGGTGGACACATAGTCTATGCTCTGAGAGTCCAATACATGGGTAACCCCGGGTACTCATGCTAGCATTTGGGATAATTTTAGTTTGAAAAATTACCAAAATTTGACCAGGACTAGCGCTTTGTATGCAATGGTTTACTTACGGTTGGTTTGTTGAGGATAACTGGAATATGACCCAATCTGATTCTCCATCCAATGGTGCGTTCCCTGGTGAAAGGGAAGCGTGTCATAAAGAGTAACAGAAGCGTAAGAATATTTCAGATTACTTTTCTAATACTTCTTATATGCTTCCTATCCACCCTCCAACTACGCTTCCGGGCGTAAAGCCCAGTCTCTATGAAATTGGTGTTTCTTCCGATACGTTTCACACATTTTAAATATACGTTCGAACCACTCTTAATGTGCCACTTGACGCTCGGTATACGCTTAAATCCACGTTCCAAATACTTTCCAACTACGTCCCTGACACTCTCTATTACACGCTTTCCTTTCACCAGGGTTTCCAGTCATTTCGATGAAATGAACCGAAATTCGACCACATGAATTCACAGGTTATTTTGGACAATTTTAGTCTGAAAAATCACCAAAATTTGATCAGGACTAGCACTTTGTATGCGATGGTTGATTCAAGGTTTCGTAGGTACCGAGGTTTCGTAGGCCTCAATCTGAACGGCCCCTTCATAAATGGTTTAATCAGTGCGCTTTCCCCTATCTTATTTTCGGATATCAGACTAACTGCCGATCGCATCGAGTTCAATGAACCGAACGATGCTCCCTAACTGACCTCTTCGCTGAGGAATTTCAAAACATCTTGTATCGAGGTCTTACCCTGGTGAAAGGGAAGCGTGTCATGAAGAGTAACGGGAGCGTAAGAATGTTTCAGATGACCTTTCTAATCCACTCTTCAATTACGCTTCCGTGTATAAAGCCCGGTTTCTATGAAATTGGTGTCTCTTCCCATACTCTTCGCACACTTCAAATATACGTTCGAACTACTCTTAATGTCCCACTTGACGCTTGGTATACGCTTAAATCCACGTTCCAAATACTTTCCACCTACGTTTCTGACACTTCCTAATACACGCTTCCCTTTCACCAGGGTATACATATCTATTCTTGCTACTTGGCAAACTTGTCTCGTACTGATTTATTGAAGAGTTCGCTAAAGATGCTGACAAGATGTTTATAGCTTCCTTCGGAGCATTCTTCTTCAGATATGCTTCCCTGATAATCTCAGGGGGCATAAATTTAAATAGAAAATTTTTAGACTGATTTCAGCGCCGCCGTACGGAAGAGCACTGGAAATAATTTTACATAGATACATCAACACAAGTCATGAATAAATCATAATAGTTTTTGAAGTAGTATTAGTATATTCATGAAAATTATTTCCAGTGCCCTTCCGTACGGCGGCGCTGAAATCAGTCCAAAAATCTTCTATTTGAGTTGATGCCCCCTGGATAATCTCGCGGCCAATGAGGTTAATGTTTTGCCTCCGGATGTTGCAGTGACCTGCGAAGAGATCTTATTAAGTCTCGTGACGGACCGAATATTAGCGGCTGTCCTACCATTAGTGATAAGAACAGTGGAAACCACGGTTGCGTCTCCCGCATGAAACGCATAAAAAAGCTATCCGGACCATTCTATGGACGTTTACGACAATTACTTGGAGTTTGCTCGAAGCAAGCAGTGGTGAAATTCCCCAGATTTCCCTGGAGTGCTACGAGCAATCATTCTGCCGTCTCACAAGTGATCGTAGCAAGCAGTATCCAGCAGTATCAAGCATCATCAAATACAACGGAATTATTGAGCCGGTAAACAATTTGAATTTTTCACTTAATGATTCTAATAATTGATGTTTGAAATGTGAAAAATCATTATCCACCTGTACGATCCTTTTTCTTGTTGGAATGATTCAATAGCATATATAATATGTCGAATAAATAATGAAAAGTGGTAAATTAACCTCAACCTTCAATTTCTCATTCAGATGAAAATTATCGATGTTCAATATTGAGATAATCGAATTGTATTTTGCAAGTCCTTTGTGTAATTATTGTAAATTTTTAATCATCTTAAACAATCAGTTTCCTCATTTAAAAAAATCTACGTTGTGAATCATTCGAAGTAAAAACTCTATAGAGTTATAACCTCAAATACTTCATGTCCTGTAATATTTCAATTTCACTTCAAATGGATGAGAATGTAGATTTTTTAAATGAGAAAACTGGTGGTTTAAAATGATTAAAAATTTACAATAATTACACAAAGGACTTGCAAAATACAATTCGATTATCTCAATATTGAACATCGATAATTTTCATCTGAATGAGAAATTGAAGGTTGAGGTTAATTTACCACTTTTCATTATTTATTCGACATATTATATATGCTATTGAATCATTTCAACAAGAAAAAGGATAGCACAGGTGGATAATGATTTTTCACATTTCAAACATCAATTATTAGATTAACTAAATGAAAAAATCCAAATTGTTTACCGGCTCAATAATTCTGTTGGATTTGATGGTGCTTGATACTGAATGATTGCTCGTAGCATTCTAGGGAAATCTGGGGAATTTCACCACTGCTTGCTTCGAGCAAACTCCAAGTAATTGTCGTAAACGTCCTATGGCAAATGCATTTACCGCCCATGCTTTCCACTCGGGAAACCAAGTCAAATTTGGCGCATTTGGCATTATTCGTTGATGCAAATGAATCTATTTCTGGTTGGCCAAACTTATCAACGGTTTTTTCAAACATATCATCAGCCAGTATCCATTTAGTATGTGGAGACTCAAGTCGTGATTGTTTATCTGCCTCTATGTTTTCTTTCGACGCAATGTAGCTCGCAAATAACCATACTCTCTAAATCTTAATCAGTGAAAAAACCACTGTTTGAATCAGTGATTTTTGTAACCACTGAGATTCCAGTATATTTCACTGGTTTGATAGTGAAAAGCACTGAGAATCAGTAAAATAACTACTGACATAATCAGTGAGATGTCATTTCACTGATTGATCAGTAAGCAGATGAATTGCAGTTTCTTTCAAAGTATATTCGAAAAATAAAATGAAACTTTGTGGTATGTGAATAAAATTTTTTGGAATGTGTACATTTTAATTAAGAATTACATTATTACGTTATATATACTTCGAAAAAATATACTCGAAAAAATACATTTTCAAATTATAATGCCAACATTCATATAACAGGAATAATATGCAAGTAGTCGCTTGTACAAGGTGTTTGAAATAATTATAAACAATACAGATCCGCATGCTTTCAACAAACTGAAAACCTTCAAGCTATTCGTCCACATAAGCAACCGTTTTTGAGATATAAGTATTTCAAAGATCTGACGTTCTTCAAGTACATCTATAATTCTACCTTATCCAAGTGAGATTCGGTAGCTGAGCGGTTATGGTGAGCGACTGTGACGCTGCGGGTCTGGGTTCAGGTCCCAGAAAAAATGGTTTTTTCACCATGATATTTTTCTTCTCTGATCAGGTCACTGGTTTCACTGATTGAACCAGTGGTTTGCACTGATTGAATCAGTGATTTTTAACCGATTCTCAGTGGACGCCTTAGGACTGATGGAATCAGTGAAATTTCACTGTGAATCAGTGGTTTTTTACTGATTCAGATTTAGAGAGTATATTTTTGCTCTCTGCCCATTGCCAGATACGTCGGACCAAATGATTAAACTTTGTAAAACGAATGCCTCCCATTTTAGTAACGTATCCCATACAGCACCGGGAGGTTTTCTGGACGTTCCAAAAACGTGCTTGGTTACACAGAGAACGTGCAAATAACGTCTCATGATGTTCTAAAAACGTCGCATGTATGTCGCAGGAACATGCAAATGTCCTGTTTAGTTCTATGTCTTCTTGCAATGTTCTTGGGACGTATTCAAGGAAAGGTTGTCACAACGTTCCGCGGCGTTTCACATATGTTTTCTTTTCATGGAAGCACGTTTAGAAAACGCGGGAAGAACGTCCCGTAGTATATGAAAAGAACGTGCTCGGTACGTATCCATGTGCATCAGAAGCGAAGGTACTCTAAACATTTGGAAAATATGTGCCTTGGGCACCAACACACGCGGAACCAAGATTATTTTTATAGAACATTCAGAGAACTTCCTGTGCTGTTTGGGATGCTATCACGATAGTATTGTCTACTGTTCATAGGATGTTACAGTTCTCCATATTCTTAGCTAGCTCCTTTAAAGCTAACCATATCGCTTTTCACTCCAAGTAATTAATATGTTCTCTCTTTTCTTCTGCATCCCAGAAACCGAACATACTATGCTCATTTGACGTAGCTTTTGAGGCGTCGGTATATATGGTTAGGTGAAATTTGCTGTCCTTAATTCGGTTTTTTGCGTTCAGAATATTCCCCCCCCCCCCCCCATCTAAGTTCCGAACAAATTATTCTGGTCATGGGCATAGAGGCTGCATAATTCCAATTGTTCAAAATTAAGCTGATAATTTTTTCTCTTCCTAAAATTTTCATATGAGTCCAACCGTATTTCACTGCTGAGCAAGCCGATATTAGTATTCTTATCAGTTGTGCCAATTCTTCAATTATATGAGAATGTCTACTCACAAATTTTCCAATGTACCCTAATATTTTCTTCTTTTTTCTCACAGGGTAACTCAATGCAGTATTTTTTTGTGTCTACATTATCAACCCCAAAAATTTGCACCTTGTATCTGGTTCTATTGAGCGTTTTTCTCTATTTATTATAAAGCCCAGCGCTTCTAGCATTCCGATTGACGTATGTACATTTATTCAACATTCTTCATATGTGTAGCGTATACATAACACGTCTTGCAAATAAATAGTGGATAGAAATTCCTTTGATCTCAAATAACTCATCGCTGGTTTCATGAGTTTGGTAAATATATTATAGTATAATGGGCTAATACTCAGTCCAAATGGTAAGCAATTAAACTCAAAAAACTCATTAATGAATCTGAGTCTCAGATATTTGCAACTGTCTTTTTGAAGTGGCACATTAAAATAGGCGGCTTCCAGATCAAGGTTAGCCATGAAGCCGTTAGGAGATACCAAGTTAATGGCGTTGTTTGAGGGTAGACGCCTGCACAACACCTCTCAATCATGCATATTATCTGAGTATGGAAGCGAGTGACATTGCCGACGCGAGCTCATTAGTATCGTGTTATAATACCGACAATATGTATGTATAAAATGTACCCCCCTCTTCTCTTGTACCTTTCCCCACGAGAGTCAGTTCTCTCGCCACCGCTAACGAAGACACTCGTGAATCTCTGTAACTAGTCAAACTCGTACCAATAAAGTGACTTGTGTTTCTTTACATTAAAAGGGATTTATAACGTGTTATTTTACCACGTGTCTTCCTCTATAAGTTAGAACATTCTCCTTCTAATTCACTTATCATCGTGGTCTCAGTAACTACCGCGGATTAGCAAATGTGAAGTCGTCTTCTTTGATCTAACAAGTACAGTTGCACTTTTCCTTACATCTTTGGTAGCAGAGCGTGGTTGTGCTTGATAATGGACTTCGTTCGCATCGCTATTTTTCGAACGAAGAATGCTTAACGAGGGTGTGCAACTCGTATAAGTTTGAGTCGAGTGCAAGTGAGAAGACTGTCGCGGGTTTCCTGTGTGATAAGCCCATGCTGGAAGGGGTCGAGAGAATTCCGAAAGAGAAAAACTCAGAACTTTGAGTTTTTCCTACACTGGACGCAGGAGAAATTACTGCTGCTTGGTCTGCCGGGGAAAATTGCTGGATGCTTGGGTCAAATCTCAACGCTGCATAAGCTGCTGTGATAGATTATTACGATCGTGCTGCCATTGGAAAAGGAGAAATCTAAGGCTCTTTCCGTTGCTTGCTCGAGATTTTCAAGCTGCTGTTGCTGGTCATGATGCCGAGGAAATACAGTAAAGGGATTGCTGGATCGACGTAAGCCGCGCTTCAATTCGATTCATACGCTATAAATCGTCGCGCTGGGGATTTCAACGCTGGACGCCGGCTTGCGGAGGGATCGGGTTCCACCTTTGAGGTTCATCTCTTCTTGTGATCAAGTAAACTAATCGTTACGTTGATTTGGACGCTGCTATCGATTCATTCTTGCACGCGTGTTCTATTTTCTTTGTGTGAAGAATTGAAGTATGAATCGTCGCTTTCAATTTCAAATCGCTTTGATAACATTGCATTGCTATAGTTCAATTCTTGCACGCGTGTCTCAATTTTATGCGAATCTGAAAATAAAAATCATTTCGCTCAAGAATCCTCTCAAGAACATAACGTCTTGTTCGCGCTCAACGTTTTTGGCAGTTGACGACAACCTTGAGTCGATGTTATGATTTTTTCTTCGCCGAGCTAGTTTCATACAAAGACTTTAGTCGTCAAGCTTACGAGAACTTTGTATATACCAAGCGATTATATTATCTTCAATTGGAATTATAGTGATTCGAAATCTTGAAATATTCGAAGACATTATTGCGTGAATATCAATCGTTGTAGAATAACATTTTATATCTCAGCTTTTATGCTTTCATAAATTTCTATAACGTTCGTGCGATATGGGAACATAAGCTTTGACTTGCGTATCTTGTTTGAATTAGGAGAAAAATTAATCGAATCAATTGGTCTAACTCATTACTTACTTAATGATTTGATTGGATGCTTCAAAAAATTGAATCTAATAAGGAATCAATTAGTTTGCTATTCGCATAACCTCATTGATTACATTACTGCTCTTTTCGAAAATAATCGCGGGTATGATTATTCAGATTCCAGTGTTGCCTTATATTATTTCCTTGTGTTAATCGCTATACCTATGCGATCTTGGATTGAAGGATATTATATTTTAAAGCTATATAGAATGCATGTCTATGAAATCATCAAGTGGATTATATTGTTTTAAATTGCTATTGCTTGCATTGCTTATCCCATTATTGATCGATTATTATTATATTGTATTTGATTGTTTCACTGATTACCCTGAAATTTTGATAATTGGCTACTTGTTATTATATTGTGATGCTATTCATTCAGTATGACTGCTAACATGTGCTTCTTAGGAAGGGAGAATTCTATCATTTGGCTATCCTAGCTAATTTACCGCTCTCTCGGTATCCCAACTGAAAATTTCCAAACTATTCGCACTACAATCAATATTCCGCTGAACGATTGATCGAATTCTCTCCTTCTCACTGTTTGTGCTCTTGCACCTTTCAGCAGAATATCTTTCGTTTTTTTTCATTTCTGTGTCACTATTGCTGCTTTATCGCTCTCCAATTGTAATTGATGCTGTTGGCGCATGCCGATCGGCTGTGATGAATACGCCGATTTTTTCTCCCTTTTTTCTTGCTAAACTGCGTTAGCTTGTATAAATTTTTGAGCTTGGAGCCATTATTGATACATAGCGTTTAAGTGAATAGATGATCAACTCGTCTGGCATCGGCTATGCTTTCTTCTATTGGCTCATAGTGACATTCGATTGAGCTTTCCCTTTTTTGAAGACTTTGAATTAGCCTGCTGCTTTGCTCCGCATACTACCCTTCCTCTAGCTCTTTCAACAATGGAGGGTTTGCTGGAGGAACAGATGAGCCTAGTGGGCTGCATCGATAAAACGTTTTCAAACTTTAAGAAGGACGGTTCAGCCAAAATGACGTTGGGCAATTGTCGGGCAAGAATGTCCGGACAAAGTTGAACAGTCTTTGTTTAGGGATCGGCCGTATTTTAAACAAGAAGTTTTCGCTTCCACCGAGCAAATTTACCTAGACAGGTGCGGTGAATTTCGAACTTGGATTGATTCCAAAACTGCTCGTCCCGAGGGTGCTTCGGGTGATTTAGATAGGTCTGGTGTGGCTCATGACGAGGCTGAAAAATTGCCCCGGATTTCACTCCCCAAATTCAAGGGGGACTACGAAGATTGGGAGTCTTTCCGGGATCTTTTTACAACCCTGGTTGCGGACAAGGTTGGGATTTCGGACGTTACCAAATTGCATTATCTCAAGCCGTGTGTCGAGGGTGAGGCCACACAGCTTATAAGTTCTCACTCAATTACTGCCGATAACTTCGAAACTGCCTGGACCTCTCTAAAGGATAGGTATGAGGATATCGGTCGTTTAGTATTTTCACACGTTTCGGCTATTTACTCGCTCCGGCCAATGAGGTCTGAAACGGATGCTGAGGTGAAGAGGATCCTTAATGGTTTTCGAACGCCCTTTGCGGCGCTGACTGCCCTCAAACGCCCTACGAATCACTGGGATGACCTTTTAGTCTCCCATATTCTGACACTGTTAGAGCCTGACACCCGAAAACGATGGGAACATCTCCAAACGGGCAGTGGCCGAAAAAGGGAACCCCGTACGCTTAAAAAATTGTTGGATTTCCTTGAAAATCACATTCAAACCTCAGAGATCCTTAAAGAAGCTAGTTCCAAGGTATGTAAACCCAGTAAATCTACTTCATTACCTGTTCATAAGCCTGATTGGTTGCGACCGGTAACTACTCCGTCGGTCGAAGTGCACTATGCTGGGATTTCGAAGGCCACCAGTTCGCGCCCCAACTCCGAGGAATGCCCAATCTGTGGGGCCAGCCACTTCTTCTTATTTTGCAACGCCTACAAGGCCAAAACCGTAGCCCAGCGTGAAGATTGGATTACGGGACAAAAGCGCTATTTTAATTGTTTGTCCGGACATCTTGTTAAAGACTGTAAGTCCATTAAGAGACGCCAACATTGTGGTGGTAAACACCATTCAAGTTTGCATAGCGGCCAGGACTTTAAGGCACCGCCAGTTGCCCACGAAGTACAGCCAACCAATTCTCGGGCGCAGACCCATGCTGAGGTTAATCCGATTAGTAGTGCTGCTTTATCTAGCGTCGCTCCGACACCAGTTCCGTTGTCGACCGCTAAGGTTAGGGTCTGCTCTCCTGCTGGGAAAATTGGCTGGGCCAGGGCACTCGTGGACTAGGGTTCACAGTCTTCCTTCGTTTCAGAGTCCTTGGTTCAGATGCTAAAATTGAACTACACAACGATCGCTGTCCCTGTTTCGGGAGTGGGTGGTGAGCACCAATTCACTTGTGAAAAGCTGGTAAATTTCTCGTTGCAGCCTTATTTTGAGTCCGATTTCTATTGTCCAGTGCAAGCTTACGTACTCCCGAAGATAAATTCATATGCCCCGTCGGGGAATCAGGGTAGTTTCAGCTTCAACCATCTGGAGGAGATGGCTGATCCTGATCATGCTGCTAAAGGTAAAATCGATGTCTTGCTGGGAGCTGCCGTTCACGCGCTCATCGTGGATGGAGGGTTACGCCGTGGGAAGCCCGATGAGCCTATTGCTATGGGGACTAAGTTGGGATGGACAGTTTCGGGCCCCTCGCAGGTCAAAAATATCCCTGAAAGGTTAACTGTTCTTCACGTTACAGAGGATATGACGTTCAACGATCTGTTCCGGCGTTTTTGCGAGCAGGAGCAGGTTCCCTTAAATGTTGCTACGGCTCTTTCTCCTGACGAGGAGGAAGCTGAAGGGATCTTTCGGAAAACTATCACCCGCGATAATTTGGGTCGCTACGTGATTCGCTTACCTTTCAAGAAATCGGCATTCGAGGAAGAGAGTTTTCCTGGGTCTTATAGATTAGCGCTTAGGATGGTGGAGAAGCTGGAAAAACGCTTTTCCAGAGACGCTACCTTTGCGGAGCTCTACAGGGAGCTCATGACTGATTACGTCGAACAAGGTCATACGTTTGCCGTTTTTATCTGCCTCATCACGGCGTTTTTAAGAGCTCAGGGCCTGATAATATAATTAGAACAGTGTTCAATGGGTCAGCCAAGAGTGATAATGGCACCTCCGTCAACGATATACTTCATTGTGGCCCCAACCTGCTACCAGATCTTCCAGAGCTGATGTGGCAGTGGCGCCAGTACCGCTATGTATTTGTCACGGACATCAAACAAATGTTTCGGCAAATTAAAATCTATCCTGATGACCAAATTTTCCAATGGAGTCCTGTGGAGATGGACCACCGACGACCCCATGCGGACATGGCTCTTACAGACGGTCACGTATGGTATGGTCTCGAGTCCGTTTCGCGCTATGCGTATGCTACTTTAGTTGGCTGACGACGAGCAGACTCGATACCCACTGGGAGCTGAAATTCTTCGCTGCGATTTCTACATGGATGATATGCCCTCGGGCGGTCATACCATGTCGGAGGCCTTACTGAAACAACAGCAGTTAGTGGAGATTCGCAAGGTGAGTGGGTTCACGCTGCATAAATGGTTGGCTAACGATTCGCTTCTGCTAAGCATGGTTGATGGAACTGATCCCCTTGAGGTAAAGCCCTCAGGCGTTGTATATAACATTTTAGGTTTAAGCTGGAATCCAATCACTGATTGTTTTCTCTTTAGGATAAGGGATCCAGAAAAAAAGGAATCCTGGACGGAAAGACAAATATTGTCGAAGATTGCCGGGATTTTCGACCCTTTAGGCTGGATATCTCCAGTGTTGGTCTCAGCCAAGATCTTTCTTCAAAACCTTTGGCTGGCCAAATTGGACTGGGATAGCTGTTTACCTCCTGACCTGTGGCAACGGTGGCTTTCATGGTACGATGGTCTTGCACTGCTCAATGAACTCCGAATCGGTCGCTGGTTAGACTATCAACCGGGCTCCACGGTGGAGATTCATAGCTTCTCAGATGCCTCGCCCTTGGCGTATGGCGCAGTGCTCTACTTACGCGTATTTTCCCAAGAACGAACATCCGTTCACCTGCTACAGGCCAAAACCCCAGGGTGGCTCACATTAAAACCGTAACGATTCCAAGATTGAAGTTGTGCGCTGCGCTTTCGCTAGCTCAGCTGGCCAAAAGAACGGCAGATACGCTGGGTTTAAAGGTACAGTCAACACATCTCTGGACAGATTCTATGGATGTGTTGTACCGGCTCCGGTCCCACCCCTCAAAGTGGACGGTCTATGTTGCTAACCGTTGCTCCCAGATCCACTCACTACAGCCTAACGCCTTTTGGCACCATGTGCGATCCGCTGACAATCCAGGTGACTGCGCCTCCAGGGGTATTGGTTCTGGAGCCTTGATAAATCATTCGCTATGGTGGAAGGGCCTGGAGTGGCTCTCTGAGAATATCGAACTGCTATCGTCTTTCGTTGGACATAACCCCCAACCTGGAGCTGCACTCACTTCATTGGCTGTAAGTACGAGCGCTCAAAAAAAGGACCCTGAAAATTGGGAGCTGATTCTGAGGTATTCCTCTTTTACCAAGTTGTACCGAGTAACCGCGTATGTGATTCGGTTTATCCACGCCCTTCTAATCAAATCTAAGCTCAGTCTTTGCTCCAAATCCGAACTTTTCTCCGCTCGCTGGTTCCATCCAATTCGTTACAGGGACGATCCCTTAATGTCCGCTGACGAGTTATCAAGGGCTCGTCGTGTATTGATTTATACGACACAAAGAGCTTATTACCCGACTGAAATAGGACATTTGAAGGACAATAGGCTACCCAAATCTAATGCTCCAACTAAACTTGACCCTGTCCTAGAAGACGGATTGCTGAGAGTAGGTGGGAGACTGCAGAATTCATTCCTCAGCCACAATGAACAACATCCATTTATTCCGTCATCCAACGTTCCTTTGTCATGACTGATAATCCAGCATAACCATGTAAAGACCCTTCACGGGGGTATACGACTTACGATTGCAACCACGAGGCAGGAATACTGGATTATCCGCGCTGGTCATTTAGCTTGCTCGGTGATCAACAATTGCCTCGACTGTATTAGATTCAGAGGTAGTACTACCTATCAGAAGCTTGGCTCCCTGCCCAGCGTCCGCACGAAACCGAGTAGGCCGTTTGCCAGCTCGGGAGTGGGTTATGCCGGACCCTATCAGATCCGATGCACCCCAGGAAGGGGTTTTGGAGCATATAAGGGTTACGTCGCAATCTTCATTCGCCTACGTACCAAAGCCGTACACCTAGAGCTCGTATCAAGCTACGATACTAAGGGCTTCATCACTGCCTTTAGGCGTTTCACTGCTCGCAGGGGTCATTGCCGTGCTCTTTACAGTGATCAGGGCACTACCTTTGTGGGTGCCGATGCTGAGCTCAGGGCTATGTACCAGAGATCATCGTCGTTTACCCAGGAAATTTCTGCTCCGCTGGAAAACCAAGGGACGGATTGGCATTTCAACCCTACCGGAGCTCCTCACTTTGGGGGTATTTGGGAGGCCGCGGTTAAGTCCACTAAGCACCACCTGAGACGGGTGGTTGGCCTTTCGACGCTCACGTTCGAAAAATTTTATACCCTCTTGACCCAGGTTGAGGCTTGTCTCAACTCGAGGCCATTGCTACCCCTCACGGCCGATCCCCCTGACATACCGTTGTTAATCCCACCTCATTTCTTGATAGGTTCTAGCTCATTCTTGTTGCCCGAACCTAGTTGTCTTGGCGAACCCCTTTCTCATTCGAGTCGCTGGAAGCTCCTCCAGCAGATGCTGCAGGGTTGGTGAAAGGGATGGTCCCGCTGTCCGGAAGGATGACTTAGTTTCAATTCCGAACGAAACAACTGCGCCGGCCGAATGGCCTTTAGCTCGAGTCGTTGGAGCGTATCCGGGCCCGGACGGGTTGATCCGGGTTGTGAGTCTGCGTACCGCCAACTCAGGGTTGAAGTGGCCTGTACAAAAACTTATACCGCTAACGGGACTTGGCATTGCCAAATAGCCTCGCCCGCTTTGTAAGCCTAGTTTTAAGTTCCTGATTCGTCATCAATGCCGGAGCTAAAGTCATACCCTAGCTTATAGGACTTGTTTTCGTTTTTTCCAGCATTTTTGTTTCTCGCACAATCCCACGTTTTTCGTTTTTGGGTCCCTCAGGTCTTGTGCTGCTATGTAAGAGTGCTAAAAAACGAGGTGGGTGGAATGTTTGAGGGTAGACGCCTGCACAACACCTCTCAATCATGCATATTATCTGAGTATGGAAGCGAGTGACATTGCCGACGCGAGCTCATTAGTATCGTGTTATAATACCGATGATATGTATGTATAAAATGTAGCCCCTTCTTCTCTTGTACCTTTCCCCACGAGAGTCAGTTCTCTCGCCACCGCTAACGAAGACACTCGTGAATCTCTGTAACTAGTCAAACTCGTACCAATAAAGTGACTTGTGTTTCTTCACATTAAAAGGGATTTATAACGTGTTATTTTACCACGTGTCTTCCTCTATAAGTTAGAACATTCTCCTTCTAATTCACTTATCACCGTGGTCTCAGTAACTACGGCGGATTAGCAAATGTGAAGTCGTCTTCTTTGTTCTAACAAGTACAGTTGCACTTTTCCCTACAGGCGTCCTTCAGGTTTTCCATTTTAAAATGTCTCGTTTTGATATATTCGTTCAGATATTTGAGGTTCAAGATGAAACTTTTACTTTTTCCTCTAAGAAAATGTGGGGACAAGAATTGTCCTGCTGTGTAACAACATGAACTAATTGCTTTTCCCTACAATAAGGCTTCAATCCCAGATAGAAAAACGTGCTCTGAATTCTTTGTAACATAACGTGCCGTAAACGTCCTATCATAAACTCCGCTCAGCTTGCGATGATGCATAAGATGTAAACATTATGTCTTCATTATGGTACCATCACCCCGTTTCGCCACCAATAACAATGCTTTATGCGGAAACACCTTGGTACCATGATGCGAACATTCCTTGGCGTGCATGTTACCATTAGGATGGCATTATTGAGACATTTTTCTATCTGGGAATGGCTAATCTTAATCTTGACAATGTCAGTTTTGATCTTACCGGTTCGCAGTATCCTCTCTGCTGTACCTCACCATTGAACTGTATTTTATAACCTCTGACACAATTCAAAATATACCTATCTGTAGTGATTTCCTCCCACTGTTCTATAAAGTTTTGCAATCTACCCGCAATCCAACGTACGTTTATCTCTTCCTGCTGCTTCTTTACGATTACTTCGTTGCAGAGCGGCTCGGTCCTTCCGTGTAATTTCTTGGTTCGAATTGGATTTGTTGGCTCCGATATGATATTCTGTCGCCCGCCTGTCCCGTGAATCGCTGTTGAGACGACGGGCCTCTCCAACTTGAATGACTTCTTGAAGATGAGAGTGGAGTCCTCCTGATCGACGACGATGTTTTCATTCATTGGGATAGTTTTTGTATTGATTTTAGTTCCTTGATTTTCCCGTCTAAGTTACGTCCAAACAAGATTAGGTATTGTTGAATCCAGAGCCTCTTCCATCTGTTTACCTAGATCCGGTATTACAAAAGTCTTCCGAGCCTTTGTATTCTTGTGGAATGCTATATTGATAAGTTTCGCAGAATCACAAAATCTGTGCAAGGGATCTAACTTGTCCAATTTCGCTTCGTCGTCCAACAGCACTGATGTTACTGAGCCCATACCCCTAAGGAGTTTTGTGTCTCCATAAAGTGCTTATCCCTTTTTTGAGCTGCTTCATTCATGACAAGCAAGATCTCGAGATTCATTTTGGACGCAGACAGATTTTCTAGACAAGCATATTGATCTAGCACTTCATCTATTTCTTTCTCAGTCGTACCTTCCTTGCTCCGAATTTCCCATATCCTTTCTAGCGATGGATGTAAATTGCAAGATATACGATAAGACTCCATTGGATCCTGTCCCAGAATCTCTAATATGTCTTCGTCAAAGGCATCAAAAATCTCTTGGCTCTCATCGTTCTGTATATCAATATGTCGTCGAACAGCAAGCTTTGGATTTACATTCTGATCCATGTTTTCCTTGTCCTCCAAATCATCATCCGATGTCCCTGTAATTATATATATATACATATCTATGTAAAACTCCATACTTCTGATTTATCCAACCTCTCGTGTTGGCTTCCCAGCAAACAAAATCAAGGCAGCGCTTCTGGCAGTGGTGCTCCCATTCACTTATACAGTTAAACATCTTTTGTACATATATGGCTTCATTTATGTATGGAAATAGGAGCCACTTGGTAGTATTTTTACTAGGAGCACTACTTGGTAGCGCTTCCTGATAATACTGGTAGCGTTGAGGTAGTGTTACGTTATAAATTGAATCATATACAGGGTGAGGCATTTATCTGGAGACAACGGAATATCTCTGTGGGATCATCTTTCATTGAAAAATGTTTTATACAAAAGTTGTAGGGTGTCAAAGGGGCTATCTAACAGTGACCTTGGAAATGTCCTTGATCTCGATCTCCAAGGTCATTTGAAGGTCAAGTTCAAAATTTGAAAGGGACCCCCCTATTCGACCCCGGGAATGGAAAGAACGGGGAATTTTACGTCGAGGTATGACCTTGACCTCAAGGTCAGGGCAATACCAAGGTGATTCCAAGGTCAGAAGAAAAGAAATTTTGTCATACGAGAGGTGTTGTGCAACACGGAGGCTGGAACAGACAGGACCTTGGAATGACCTTGACCTTCAAGGCCGTTTGAAGGTCACCTTAGAAATTGAACGAGTTCGTTATTAAGCGAGTTTGTTTTTGTCTTGTTACCGTGGGTCGGGCTGCTTGTTTTCGGTGAGTCCCCTCGCCTCTCACCGCTTTGGATGGTTTTTTTGTTTGGAATAAACTTATTCCAACAAATGCTCAAATTGGTCACCTTCAACTCCAATGCATTTATTGATCCGTAAGTTCGTTCAAGGTAACGGAATTTTGTTGAATTTCATTGAAACCCCGCTGTGCCAAAAGTGAACGTGCCAGGAATGTCCATGCCACTGTTAAATTTGATGCTGAACGTTTTCCGAACAACGTGCGATCTCGAGCATCTTTTTATCGGGTTGTTAAACAATTCATGGAAGAGGGAAGTGTGGGAAACAGAAAAAGAGTCCGTTGCAACACAGTTACTGGATTCGACGATGAAATTGCTGTATCAGCTGCAATGAATGCTGATCCTCATGTCAGTACTCGAGAAATCGAACATGATTCTGGAATTTCGCAACGTAGTGTATCACTGATCTCTATATACACTGGATGCACAATCCAATAGGTTCGGGTGAAGCAATTCGAAAGCGGCATCCGCCATGTTTTAGTAGGTTAAAGCGGCCAAACTATGGCGGCAAATTCAAATGTCAAATTGGATTAAACTTCAAAATGTTGATTAAAAAAATGTGAAATGCACATTTTTAGACATAATATTAGGGAAATTGATAAGTTATTGAGAGGAAAGTGGAAGGGTAATGAAATTACAATCATTTTGATTTTTGTTCAACATATATAACCAATCATTTATTAAGAATATTCACATAATTGATTGTATTAAATAAAAAAATGTCTAGGCAATTAAGATAAAATTCATCAAAAATTCCACAATATGTATAATTGGTTCGACAAATTAGAAGTTACAGATTCTTAATAAATGATTGGTTATATATGTTGAACAAAAATCAAAATAATTGTAATTTCATTACCCTTCCACTTTTCTCTCAATAACTTATCAATTTCCTTAATATTATGTCTAAAAATGTGCATTTCACATTTTTTTAATCAACATTTTGAAGTTTAATCCAATTTGACATTTGAATTTGCCGCCATAGTTTGGCCGCTTTAACCTACTAAAACATGGCGGATGCGGCTTTCGAATTGCTTCACCCGAACCTATTGGATTGTGCATCCAGTGTATATAGAGATCAGTGTAGTGTATACAGGATATTAAAAAAACAAAAACATCACCCCTACCACATTTCATTGCATCAAGAACTCCATGGTAATGATTTTCAAAACCGAATTATTTTTTGCCAATGGGTACATCAACAAATCCAATTAGATCCTGATTTCTTTGCTAAAGTGCTATTTGCGGACGAGTCCTCTTTTACCAACAATGACATGGTTAATAGGCATAACATGCACTACTGGAGTAATGAAAATCCACATTGGTTACGTCAAGTCGAACATCAACGTCAATGGTCTGTGAACGTTTGGTGTGGGATAATTGATGACCAGGTTGTGGGTCCACACTTCATTGAGGGTCACTTGAACGGCGGAAAATACCGTGATTTCTTGGAAAACCAACTTCCGCTTCTGCTCGAAGACGTAACGTTAGCTGTGAGGCAACAAATGTGGTTTCAACACGATGGATGTCCAGCGCATTATTCTCAAGTTGCTCGTCAAGTTTTAGATCGCGAGTTCAATGGACGCTGGATCGGTAGTAGTGGTCCGGTAAATTGGCCAGCAAAATCGCCAGACCTCACCTCGCCAGACTTCTTTTTATGGGGTCACTTGAAGAGCGAAGTTTACAAACAAGTGCCAACATCTCGAGGAAACATGGTATAAGCGGATCAAGGATGCTTGTGCCAAAATACCACCTAATATGCTTCGAAGTTGTGTACGATCTTTTGAAGTACGGATCAATGAGTGCATTGAAGTTGAAGGTCACCAAGTTGAACATTCGTTGGATTCACTTGATTTCAAATAAAACAAGCATTCAAAATTGTGAGAGGCAAGAGGACTCCCCGAAAACAAGCACCCCAACCCACGGTAATAAGACGAAAACAAACTCGCTTAATAACGAACTCGTTCAATTTCTAAGGTGACCTCCAAACGACCTTGGATGTTAAGGTCATTTCAAGGTCCTGCCTGTTCCAGCCTCCGTGTTGCACAACACCTCTCGTATGACAAAATTTCTTTTCTTTCGACCTTGGAATCATCTTGGTATTGCCCCGACCTTGAGGTCAAGGTCATATCTCGACGTGAAATTTTCCGCTCTTTTTATTCCTGGGGTCAAATAGGGGGGGGGGGGTCCCGTTTGGAATTTTGAACTTGACCTTCAGATGACCTTGGAGATCGAGATCAAGGACATTTCCAAGGTCACTGTTGGATAGCCCCTTTGACACCCTACAACTTTTGTATAAAACATTTTTCAATAAAAGGTGATCCCACCAAGATATTTCGTTGTCTCAAGATAAATGCCTCACCCTGTATATGTTATGGCGGCATGCAGTCTCACGGTAATGGAAAAGCTACTATGACGCTACCACTAGCACTGCTAGTAGCGGAAACGTGAATTTGGAAGCACTTTGCTGGCTGGGTATCAGTATTTTGAAAAACTTGAAGCTTGTCTTTCTTGCAAGATTCCAACTTTTCGTACATACCCTCTAAGTTTTCCTCGTTTGCCTGGGCTCTATCAAGCTGTAATGGTGCGCTGCATGCCATGTTGCCTTCGTTCTGGTTATTGATCTTTTCTTCTAAGTATTTCAGTTTTTTTACTATGTAAGCCAGACTGATTTCTTCGTCATCTTCCGTATCTGTATTGCGTTTATTATCCATATTATACGACCCCTTCAATCCTTTTTCACTGTCATTTTATTACAATTTTCAGGGATAGAAATTCCAGCGTTGTAAACACCTTAACACAACGAAATGTGATAAGGAAGACGGAAACAGGAAGTACAGAGTAGGGATATAGAGGTATGTTCAAAAAAATTTCATTCGGAACTCTAAACGTCGCCGCATCTGGCGGGGTGGGGTGAACTACATGGTAATCTCGAAGAATGGGGCTCGAAATATAATTGTCCAGTTAAACCAGGATTGGGTAATGACGCGTCACTGGAGGGTTTGTTACATTTATTACGCGAGTAGGATACGTATGTATCAACACATGAATTACATTTATTACGTGAGAAGACCCTGAAAGAGGGGTTTGTTACACGGTATGATACGTAACATTCACTACGTATTAATACGTCAATTTGATACCTACCCAACCCTGAGTTGAACGAACTTCTTGAAGTGAAGTTCTACTGGAATTATATGAAAGCCCCGTTCGAGATGATTACCATGTAGTACACCCCGTTCCGCTAGATGTCACAACATTCAGAGTTCAAATTTTGTCCATATCCACCGTATGACTTCCGGTTTCCTTCCTCTTCATTATTTCAGAGGGTTTTAAATTCCCCGGGAATTGGTATGGGTTGAAGTTTTTCTTTATCTTAATCGGGTTGGATCTTAATCATCTCGAACGGGGCTTTCATATAATTCCAGTAGAACCCCACTTCAAGGAGTTCGTTTACCCGTATAACACGTAATGTGTAAAACATATGTTCGGCATGTGAAAAATGCATAATCTCATGGACAACGGAATATTCTGAACAACATATTCCTGGCATATATCATTTCACATCATGTGGCAATATTGTAAGAATTATATTCAATCCACATGGCAGGAAGATTTTCATGAACTCAGTAAACTATAACCTCTCATTTGCAAATAACCGATGAATTCATCGTGTTGTGTACGCGAGTCGGAATGAAATGGTGAGTTTTATCTTTATGAATTTGTATACTGTCTCGAAACTTTTTTGAAAGTTTTGTCGAATGCACGGAATTATCTCAGCCTCATTTAGATTAATTTATCGGATTTTTATCCGAATCACGGAGATACAGCGTGCACTTACGAAATATAGCTCTATGATCATGCAATAGGAAATTTTGAAATTTCGTCTACAGTAACTCGACGCGTATTTTTAGTGACAATGTTGAAAATGTATCAGACAAAACTACAATTAATATTTATTATGAAAGTTCAATTATAGTGACGTGTAGTGTTTTTCGTCAGTCATTAGGAGCCGACAGAACTTTAGAGGTTATACAATTCCAAAATACTTTTGAAAGATATTTCATGCAACATGAGAAAAGCTATTCAACAGTAATTCTTTTTCTGGAAAGACATCCTGAATATGTTGACAGAAGTCTTTTAGAAATACATAACCTCTTTTGTAACACGAAAACTAGATGCGTATGAGATGATCAACAGAACATGCCTCCCATATTCTTGAATTCAGGTCATTTGGGTGGACATTTCTATGTGCATGATGTGCCTAGAATATGGATGGCACGATCTCACACATGTATGGCATGTTCCTATGTTCCCAAAAATACGTTCCTCCCATGAGCTTGACACGTCATGTGCTGTACGGGACTGGACAATCATATTTCAAGCCCCGTCCTTCGAGATTACCATGTAGAGTGGTTCAGCGTTAGGGCAATTTTTCATTACCCTTTGTTTTAATTCATAACAACCCTAATCTCTTCTTAATGCATTTCTTTATTCATATATCTATTCTCTTTTTATTATAAACTTCCATTCTTTCTTTTTCATCCTTTTCTCTAAAAAATACATTTTTTTTCTTTTTCAACCCAACACAACTTTCTTTTATTAAGATATATATTTTAGCATATTCTTTGATAAAATTATACTCACAGCGTAACTACACGGAGAAAAATAATATAGTAAAATAGTACTATTTTGTCAAGTGTCGTCACAATTGCCTGACGATTTCAGAGGCTTCCTTACCGAATGTAGTAAAAATTATTGCAGTTGTAACATTTTATTCCATATTATAGGAGTACTTCTCAAGATATGAGACCTAATGGTATTAATTCACCAGAAAATGTTGTAATTTTTATTGTATTATTTTTCTCCGTGTAACTGACTAAGCGTTCAATAATACTGTTTTCTTATCTCTTATTACTGTATTCGTACTCATCTTATCTATTATTATTTCTTATAATGCAAGCAGCAAAATTTTCCTTCTCGTTACAAATCGGCCTGTTATAAAAACGCGAAAATGTCTTAGATAGCTCAAACCAGCCAGCAGCTTTTCTAATTATTTCTCAATCTAAAGCTTTTTCCGCAGCACATGATGTGGCTGCATGCCTTGTCGAGTGTGCTTTAAAGACCGATACATCTTTCCCACCCTTCGCTGGAACATCCTTAACCCACCTACTCAATGTCTGTGAAGAAATCTTCTTATAAGGACTTCTGTAACAAACAAATAAACTATCTTCTCCCTTTCGAATGGGTCTTGTTCTTTCGATATACTTGACCAGAGTAGATGCTACACATAAAGAAACTTCCTCCTTAAAATAAGGTACCAATAATAATGGTTGATCTACTCCTACTTTTGACGTTTCAATTAAATCAGATATCTTTATAGTCCCAAGTAACACCAGAAATTCTGAGAATGTGCTCGAACATTCTAAGAATGGTCCAGCACCTTCTTAGACTGTTCGAGCACATTCTTAGAACTTCTTGTGTTACTTGGGGTAGTAGTAGTAAAAGTTCATTACTTCCCGAATTGGGCGCTCTTCACATCTGCATTAGAGCACCTCCTCCTTCTTTAACAATCCCCTTGTACATTTTCTTATCATATTTATAAACTAACTTATCATTAATTTATTATCTAAAATTATAAACATTACAAATATCACGAATTCGTGTGAATGTGTGTGTGCGTGCGCGTGATCTCTCTTCCTCTCTCCTTTTATCCGTCCACTCAATCTCTCACTCACAAAACACATCCATACCCCTCCCTTTCCCTCCCCAAGACCCTTCCCTTCCCACTCACCCCTTACCTTTCAGGCACTTTATCCAGCCCATCTCCCTCTCTTCTCCCTTTGTTTACTTCTCTAAGTTTTTCTAAATCTCTCATTCATCTATCCCCTGTTCCTCTCTCATCCAAAATATCCTGCACTTGCTCTTGTAAATTTTTTATCTCCTTCCCCACTTGAATTGAACACCTCTCTGATACATGCCTCCATGATTCAGTTTCCCCACCACATACCCTGCAGTCCTTCCTTCCTCTTCTTCCCAATAATTTTTTTCCTTCGTTTCATTTCCTAATCTAAACCTTGCTATTCTAGACTTCCATTTCTCTCCTCTCTCTTTATCTCAAATATTTTGGTCTTTCTATCGTCCAGATTTCTCTATACCATTTGTTATATCTTGACTCTATTATCCTCCTCCAATTTTCTTGTGCTTGTAGTTGTCTATCCCTGTCCTCCAACTCACTGTATAACGCTTCCCCTCTTCCTCTTTTTTTCTCAATTTCAAGTATATCTTTTAATTCCTCCCAGCACATTCTTGCTATCCTATTACCTTTTTCTTGTCTCAGTCTTTCTTCAAACGACCAGCTTCTTTTTCCCATTGGTCCTCATTTTATCTCCCTTTGTTTCCTCTCTGATCATATATCCTGGCGTTTTACTGCCCAATAAACATAAACGTCTTCAAGATATCTTGCAGATATCTTTTGAAAGACATCTACAAGACAACAAAGAGACATCTTGAAGATATCTTTTGAAAGACATCTTGAAGACATATCGAAAAGATATCTAAAAGACATCTTTTCGATATGTCTTGAAGATGTCTTTCAAAAGGTATGTTTAAGATGTTTTGTCAAATGTATCTCTAAGATCAGCAGTTTTGAGGTTATGAGTGCATATGGATGACACTCCAAATGTCTTGGTTCACAATCAAATTGCAAAGAAGGTGGATTCGTTCATAAATTAAAAGTTTGAATAATCCATGTTAATGCTAACAGATTTTCTGGGAAGTACGATTTCGTAACCTTGCAGTGCTAGTACTAAAAGTAACGAATCTCCAAGTCACAATATTTGGCGAATTATCGAACTTCTTACGCTGAATTTTATGTACGGCCTTCGTGTACGGTGATTTTATCGAATTCTTATTCACATTTACTAATAAGTTGTTTTCCAATAACAGTGAGAAAAAAATAATTTAAAGGTATCTACCCAGACAGCACACAAGTTCCTTTTGAGTTCGCAGAGAATTCAGAGTTAAGAATACCTACGGCATTCATTTCTATGAATGCATAGAGTATCCTAAATGAACACATAGAGTATCAAAAGAATTCTTGAAGAGTTCTTGATGAATACATGTGGGAGTTCTTGAAATACACATAAAAAATGCATAAGGTATTCGTAAAGACTACCCGTTATGACAGTGAATATGAATCTTCGAGGAAGTTCAAAATGTAGTCCTGTTCTGCCCAAAAGAATTTATAACGAATACCATGAACTTCGATCAACAAGAATTCGATCAGAGTCTTTCCGAATTTGTAAAAGTCTTTGAATAAAAGTAATGTCCAAGATACAATTAGTAGTATATTTTCTCTTATAAATTGATTAAATAGGTGCATGTACGAGATTTTGAGAGTGCTTAATAGAGTGAAGTGAATTATGCAATGTAATAATCGGTTGGTAATCCATTTCGGTGCAAGAAACATATAATATGTGAGAATAAATGACATATCATATGTGAAGGTTAAAGTTTTGTATACAACAAAGTGAAGTAACTCTAAAGAAGAGAAGTGTGCAAAAATTCATGAATTGTTCGTGGATAATGAAGTAAATTATTTATTAACTCAAAATATGTAAATATTGGCTGTAAAAATGTACTTATACAAACGATCTTTCATGTGTGAAAGAACTAATCGATTGTATCGAGTGTGGAAAATCCCTTATGGAGAACGATGGAAAAAACTTTGTGATCTCTATCTTTTCCGTTAGGGAATTTGTAAAAGACTTGATATTTGATTACAAAAGTTTATTGAATTATGAGAAAATTCAGAATGCTTGTTCAGTGGTGTGATTTATTTATACTTAATGAATTCAGATGTAAATGCATTATGAATTCTTTTGGGCAGATTATGTGTTCTTTCTGAACTTCTATATGTTTTCATTTCTACTGACATAACGGGCATGCTTTTAGAATTATTTTTGGATTCAAATGAACGATTGTGCGTATTCTTAAAGAATTCCCTCAAGAAGCGTGGCATTCAAATGGTATTCTCTAAGAACTGTTTGAGAACTAGTTGTGCTGTCTGGTTATGATATTCATCAGACACTAACGATCACTGGATCATGTACTTCAATATACTATATTTCACTAAATTCATTAAACTGTTCAACTTTTAAGCACAATCAACTTATCTTATATTTGTATATGTAATAAACATCTTGTTCAAAAGATCACTTTTACTCTGAAAATAAACACCGCTGACATTATATCTCACTATGTCATATTGACAATTATGAGCACCATCATCAAACTGTCTGTATGGCTCAGGTCAATGAAGCGTGCGTACGTCGTGAGAAATGCCCGGGTTCGAATCCCGCAACCTCAAGGAGCCTAAACTCAAGTAAGATACACGGGAGTGGTGGAAGAGGGATAAAAGAAAAGAGGAAAGGAAGAAGAGAGAAAGAGGGGAGAATTTTTTTTTATAGACACATTTAAGATTTTTCTGATATATTTTTATAAATTCTTCAAGACATTTTCAAGACTTGATCGAAGATGTCTAAAACATATCTTCCGCAAGACCTTTTTGAGATATCTTAAACTTGTCTAAAGCAGTCGCGTAAGACATCTTTTATATTTCTAAAAGACATCTTCGAGACCTTCTTGCAAGACATCTTTCAAAATTGCGAGATATCTTTTAGATATCTAAAAGATGTCTTTTTGTTTGATTGGGTGTCCAAATTCAACGTCCATCTTATATATTTTTCTTGTATTCTTTCCAAACATTCTCTCTCTTTCCAACCCCATATTTCAGCTCCGTACTCTTCTACTGTTCCTACCAAACGATCAAATAACCACATTCTTCTTTTCCAATCCGCTTTGAACCTTCTTCTACCTATTCCCCACACTTGACCTATTACCTCTGAGGCTTTTTTAGCTCCATCTTTCAAATGAGCTTCTTGTCTCCCGTTTCTTTGCAATACATAACCTGAATATTTGAATTATTTGACTTCCTTTATGATCTCTTTTCCCCATTTCCATTCTATTTTCTTCATACTTCCTCTTTCCTTCTTGAAATTCATCATCTTTGTGTTGTCCACATTAACCTGTAAACCTTTTTTCCTGAAGTATTTCTTTAGCACCCCCATTATTCCTCTCATTTGTTCTTCATTGTCCGCTAATACCACTATATCATCTGCATATGCTGAAGTTCTCACTATGCTTCCCCTCAATTTGACATCTCCCCATAAACCTCTCGCCATTTCTTTCTCAAGGTCCCCTATAAAAATATTGAACAGGTCCGGACTCAGTGGGCAGCCTTGTCTTACCCCTCTTGCCAGCCAAAAACATTCACTGCACTTGTCCCCTATCTTTAATTTCACTCTCGTCTCTTTATACAATTCCTCTATTCTATCCACTAATTTATCATTTATTCCTCTTTTTCTCATCATCTCCTAGAGCTTTCTTCTTTCAACTGTATCAAATGCTGCCTATACATCTATAAACAATCCTAACATACCTCTTCTCTCCGTTTCTATCCCTCTTCCTATCAGATAATTGATTATGAAAATATTATCTATTGTTCCCATCCCTTTTCTAAAACCTGTTTGATTATCCGGTACTACAGATTTCGCTTCTACTTCTTGTCTCAGTCTGTTCGTTAAAATCGTCGCGTAAATTCTGTATAATGTTGTCATTATAGTTACACTTCTATAATTTTCTACTTTATCTCCCTTTCCTTTCCTCTTTTTCGGGATTATGATCCCTTCTTTCCAATTGTCTGGGATCTTCTCTCCTTTCCATACCCTGTTGCATATTTCATATACGGCATTTTCTAATCCTTTACCTCCCCATATCCATACCTCATTTGGTAGTCTGTCTATTCCCGCTGCTTTTCCCTTCTTCAACTTTTCTAATACCCTCGTCAACTCTTTTCTATCCAAATCTTCTCCTGCGCTACTATGTTCACGTTCTCGAACGAGTGTCTCCTCGTTATCTAGACCTACCCCTACTCTTTCACTTGTCCCTCCCAGACTTCTCTCGAAATGCTCCTTCCATTCTCTTAAACAAATTTCTTCGTTCACTCCGTCCTTTTTTTTTCTTTCTCTATTCACTATATCCCATTTCTCCTCCTCTGTTTTCACCTTTTTAACTTCTTCTTCAAATTTTTTTATTTCCTCTTCCCTCTTTTCTTCACACTTATCCTTGTGAGCTCTCAACTCCTCCCGATATTCTTCTCATGTTCCTCTTTTATTTCTCCACCTCCTAAGCGCTTTTCTTGCTTTTTTCTTAAACTCCCACCATTTATGCCCCTTGTCTTTCCCCACCTTGGCTTTTTTCCATCTTACTGCTTTTATAACTTGTTCTTCCACTTGATCGATCTCTAATGATCGATGGATTTTGCACTCTACATTATTTGGTTTCAACGGGTCATCTCCTAAAACTTCGAGTAACTCTTCATCAAACTCGCTGAAGCTGTCATCATCCATATCCTGGTGAAAATGAAGCGTATACACAAAGCGAGAAGGAAACGTATACGAAGTGAAAAACGTTTCAACTCCCTCTTTCTGGAGCGTATGATACCCGCTTGCTGGAAAGTCATCAAATCATACGTTCTGTATACGTTTCATAAACTTACGATCCCGTTTCGCATATGCTTCATGTAACGTAATTATAGGTTATATGGAGCGTATGCGAGGCATACCTGTTCTGACTTCAAATAACATCTTTCAGCAGTCAATGTCAACGGCGATCCATGGCTCAGTGGAGAAGACCCTCATAGTGAAAGTCACCGGTTCGATTCTCACCACAGGGTTCAATTTTTTTGTCTAGATTTATTGAATTTTTCCCGCTTTCTTTGTTTCAATTCCCGTTTCACATACTCTTCGTATCCTTTCCATTCAAGCTTCGTATACTTTCCATTAACGTTTCTCCCACACAGCACGCAGTTCTTGAAGATATCTAAAAGAATACTCAATTGAGAGATCTTCAAGAACGTTCTTGAAGAGTTCTAAAAGATATCTTTCAGCAGTGTTGGAAAGACATCTTGTGAAAGATTCCTAAAAGATGTCTTGATTCAAGACATCTCCAAGACGACCATGCGAGATACCTTAAAGATATCTTTGAGAAGCGTTTGAAAGATATCTTCTTGGAAGACTTTAACAAGATATGTTTGAGAAGATAGATTGTCAGCAGGTTTAGGTTATAAATACCTGATCATATGAATTGACATGAATAACACTTGGAATGTGCCTTTAATTATAATCGAATTACACATGTAATAAATTCGTTCACAAATCGAAAGCTTGAGAAATCTATATACATGCCAAGAGATTTTACATTCTGCAAAAATCACGATTTTGTAACCTTTTGATACTCGCACTGGAATTAACGAATCTCCAAGACACAAATATTTTACAAATTACTGAACTTTTTACACTCAATTTTATGTACAGCCTTCAAGTAAATTCAAAAAAATTCTCATTCATACTCATACAGTTTTTTCAAAAGATAACTTATACTCTGAAAATGTACACCACTAACACGATTTCACTGTGTTATATTGACAATCATAAGTATCAAAACCGAACTGTCTCTATAGCTCAGGTCACTGAAGCTTAACGACATCGTAAGATGCGCTGGTTCGGTTCCCGCAACCTCAAGGGTTGAGATAAAGTGAACTTCATAGGAGTGCGAGAGCGACAAAGACAAATATGGGGGTAGGGGGGGGGGGGGTCGGTGCCGAATCAACGAAAAACCAAACGAACGAAAAAAAACTTACTAGCAGTATGAAGTTGTCATTTTGCTGCAGTATGAAATGAAATTAGTCATAGATCATTGATTAAATTAAACGAAAAGTAAAAAACATTGATTTGCTAACACAACCCCACGGTAAACTTAATTTTCCTTTGGTATGTTTATGATTATGGTATGGTTATGTTTATGATAACAACAAACCGATTTTCGTTCTCTACAGACGTTTGAAACAGTTTGATTGTACCGATCGATTGGGAAGATCATTAATAACTTTATTAGAATGATGAATTACGTGTCTACTGTAATAAACGGGTGCAGTGAATAGGTTAACATAAAGAATTTTCATTTAATTTAATCAATGATCTATGACTAATTTCATTTCATACTGCAACAAAATGACAACTTCATACTGCTAGTAAATTTTTTTTCGTTGATTTGGTTTTTCGTTGATTCGGCACCGACCCGGTAGGGGAGGGGGGAGAAGGAAAAAGGAGAGGCTAGAATTTTTTTGTGTGAATAAATTCAAGCTTCTTCCAAGACATTTTTATGAATTTTTCAAGACATCTTTAAGAAATCTTGAAGAGCTCTTTTAGATAACTTAATTTCTTCTTAAAGATATCTTAGAGAAATCTCCGAGACATCTTTTAGAAACCTATTCATGTTGCATAAGACATCTTTCCGAATACGAAAAGATATCTTTTAGAAAATTCTTCAAGACTTCTTGTACTTTTGGAAGATATCTTTTAGAATTCTCAAAGATATCTTCGTGTCTGTTTGGGCTGTTACCCTTCAGCATACGCTTCGTTTACTCTTTCCTCTCGCTCCCATTTTCACCAGGGTATTAGCATCATCTTCCATCTCCCTCTGACCTACGTTTGGATCTAAGTTTTCCAACTCCTCTACTTCTTCTTGCGGTACTCCTTCTATATCATCAATCTACGCACTCACATATATACTCTTCCTGTTATAACTTCTAGTCTATCCTGCCAATTAACAAGCTCGCCAGTCATACAGTCTTTTTTTTTCCATTATAATATCTTTTCAATTAACAAGCTTATACTTATTTCTAACTTATCTAACCTCATGTGTTAGCCTGTTAGTATCTTTTACCTTGTGCTTGCTCCAACAGATCTTCTTGATTTTGTACGCGTCCCTGCGCCATAAGCTCAACATTTCGCCGGTTGATTTTTTTCTTCCAAATATTTGAGTTTTTCAACAATAAATGCAAGACTATTTTCGTCTTCCTCATCTGTTCGATCTCTCTTGTCATTTTCCATCTTAAAGTCCATTTAGAATTCGTATTTCAATAATTTTTCGATTCCACAATACTCTGAAGTTCAAAAAATGTTGCTACCGTCTATGCACAACGAAATACAATGAAGAGGAAGGAAATCGGGAATCATAGGGTGGATATGGATAGAATTAGAACTCTGAACGTTGTGACATTTAGCGGAACGGGGTATACATGGTAATTTCGAAGGACGGGGCTTGGAATATAATTGATATTCAGAAATTTGATGAGTCGAAAATTGATTGGCTCGAAATAAGACAGCTCGAATCATGAATGAAATAAGAATGGATACGAAAGTACAAGGTGAAAATGACCCCAAGAGAACACAAACCTTTAGGAACATTCATTGAATGTTCCTGAACCTTTGCGAACGTCCAATGAACGTTTCTGAAGATTTGTGTTCTCTTCGGGTAATGTACAGATGGCGTCCCTGTTGGAACGAGAAGTACAAAAAAAGTATTGGAGTAGTAGTTCTAATTGTGCAAAAAAAAGTATTGGATGAGTAGTGGAAAAGTAGGGAGGGAAAATGCGATTTTCTTGGGGAAAAAAGTATGTAGGTGGTGAAATAAAAAGGGAAACAGAAACTCTAATCTATACATGGAGCACATAATCAGAATGATATTCGGTGATTAAGATGTTGATTAAGCGATTTTAAAAAAAGATGATTTCCGACGAAAATCAATGCTTCACACGTAACGGCGTCTAGTGGAGAGGCGTGGTCACATCGACGAGGAAAGGAGAGAAGAGAACAGAGAGGAACGTTGGCCACGCCTTCATCATCTAGACACCGGAAGGTAATAGAAGTAGTGGAAAAGTCGTGGGAAAGTATAGGATGGGTTGTTGGTGGCATTCTAACGTGTTTTTCGCATTCTATTAGGTGTATAACTTTGCTTCCGCCGTTTTTTTTCCGAAATTCGAGGTTTCATTGTAGAAAACTGGTTATACATTTATGATTCAAAGTATTGTCCATCGCTGGCCACTACTTTCTCACATCTTTCGGGCAGCATACGAATTCCGCGTTGAAAAACTGGTCATCTTTTGAAGCGATCCACGAATCGATCCAATGTTTTACTTCATCATAAGACCGGAAGTGCTTGTCAGCTAGGCCATGTGCCATTGATCGAAACGAGTGATAGTCCGAGGGAGCAACGTCTGGAGAATACGGCGGGTGGGGTAGGACTTCCCATTTCGAAGTTTCCAAGTATGTCTTGACCACTCTCGCAACATGGGGTCGAGCATTGTCATGCTGTAAAATCACTTTATCATGTCTCTCGTTGTATTGCGGCCGTTTGTCTTTCAATACTCGGCTCAAATTCATCAATTGCGTTCGATAACGATCGCCTGTGATTGTTTCAGTCGGTTTTAACAACTCATAATACACTATGCCGAGCTGGTCCCACCAAATACCGAGCATAACCTTGGAACCGTGAGTATTCGGCTTGGCCGTCAACGTGGAAGCATGGCCGGAATAGCCCCATGATTTTCTGCGCTTGGGATTATCGTAATGAACCCATTTTTCGTCCCCAGTCACAATGCGATGCAGAAATCCCTTCCGTCTTTGCCTTGCAAGCAGCTGTTCACAAACACACGAACGCCGTTCAACATCTTTCGGCTTTAACTCGTACGGCACCCAATTTCCTTGTGTCTGAATCATTCTCATGACTTTCAGGCGTTTTGAAATGGCTGGTTGCGTCACTCCCAATGATCCTGCCAATTCTTGTTGCGTTTGACACGAGTAAAGCCTCCAATTCTGCATCTTCGAAAACCTTCTCTCTTCCACCGCCATGCTGGTCTTCGACGTTAAAATCACCGTTCTCGGAGCGTTGAAACCACTCTCGGCACGTTCTTTCACTAAAAGCGGCTTCACCATAGGTATTTGAGAGCATTCGATGAGCCTCAGCCGCAAATTTCTTCATATTAAAGCAGAAAATTAAAACCTCCCGCAAATGACGAGAATTTGGCTCGTAAGCTGACATGTTTAATCGAGAATAACTTCATGGTACAGACACAAATCGACTAATATTTCGATGGCGTTATGTTTACAAATACCTAAGCTTATTGTATGACATCTATGATCTATTTATTTCAACTACCACTTACCGCTACAGCCATCTATTACAAAACGGCGGAAGCGAAGTTATACACCTAATAACTGTTCTATGGGTGATCTATGGGATATGTCTATACTGTGAGAGATATCTGGGATATGTGAGATCATGTGACAATATTTATACGGGGATTTCGAATGAATCAGAACAATTTAAATGAGAAAAGTAGTGGAAAAGTAACGAATGAGTTGTTGCTGGCATTCTCACGTTTTTTTCTCATTCCAACTCTTCTATGGGAATTCTATGGGGAATGTCTAAACTGTGCGAGGTTCCTGCCCTGCTAAAAATTTCCCTTAGAAAACGATAAAATCCTTCCTATCGGTTTCAATATAATGTCGTTTATGAAACTGGAATTCCCGATGCTGTATCGTGGATTTACGATGTGATTCTATCGATTCTTATCGGATTCTATAGGATTTAAGAGTTATGTATCTGATTTTATTGAATTCCCAATTATTATCATTTTATATTTCTGGAATACGTAATCAATGATATATTTGAAGATTTTACTAACAGGATACAAAGTGATGAAGAGTTTATAAAGTTATGGCATAAACTTGTGTCCAACATAATTTCTGTTTCAAATAACTTCTTCAAGCCCTCCCAGATCTTTATTGAATTCTGAAGTTGACTGAATTTTAACAAAATAATGTCTGATACTAAAAATATTCATTCTGCACTGTAAGAAATTTTTTTTGTGGATTTACAAAAAAAGTTTGGAAGTTTTCTACATAAACATTTTTTCTGGTAGATTCCGAAATAAAGTTTGGAGGAAATCCAAAATTTTTGTCAATCAACAAAAATTGTTGTCAAATAACAAACATTTTGGATTTTTTCCAAACTTTATTTCGGAATGTACCAGAAAAAATGTTTATGTAAAAACTTTGTGAATCCACAAAGAAACTCTTTACAGAGTGCCTATGAATCATTTTTGAACTCCTGATATCTTCAGATATTTATCGAGATTTTCGATTCCTTGTTAAACCTGAGTACAATAGTTTTCACAAATACCCTGAGACTCGATTTTTACTTGAATATTTGCATGAGATTTGTTTCTTGCGAGTGATAGTTCTACTTAAAATTTGTTATAGAAAATTAGTGAAATAACTGATGCTTTATAATGATTATTGTGAATAGGTAATTGATTTATAGTTCAATAATTTATGTATTCGTTTAATAAGGAAGGAACTGTATTACAATAGTTCTTATGTCCCGTGGAGTCCGTGAAGAAATGGGCGAAATTTTACTACCTACTCTCTGAAGAACTAAACAATAAACACAAATTGTAAATATGTGACGATGGAGTGAATTAGTGAAATTGCGCTTCAAATATCAAATTGGAATTTCAAATAATTCCTCAAAGTAATGCAAACGATTATTGTCAATAATTTTCATGACTCGTTCTTTCACGTTTAGAAATTACTTTGGACTTCCGATTCATATTCAGAGCGTAATCCTAGCAGTGCACTTTATTGCTGCATATTCCAAATTTATGATCATTTCTTAGTTGTTTAAAGAGTATGTAGCAAAGTTTTATCCATCTTCTGATGCTTCGGGGCTTTTAACAGTGCATAAATTTACTGTACAAAACTATTGAAAGTGAATCATATCATTGGAAACTGTTGAGAACTTTAGAAAATTTTCAATTAGTTCGTATTACTTATATTATTATTCTAAACCATTTGCAGGTTGTATAATAAATCAGCATCCTTTCCGTACTCAAGTGTAGTTTTCTATAGGAAATTTTAAGTAAAAGACTCTTGAAATTTTGAGTAAAGAAAGTACTTTTCCGTTAATCTCCTTCGATTTGGTACAACTTACTCTCATTATTTTTATTATAGTTTCATGATGTTCTCGTGTCACTTCTGTGCGTATACTACATCAATTCTGGAATCATAATTGGATCATCACACATATCACCGCAATTTGAGTAAATATTTCTATTGTGGTTATGATGGCTGCAAACAATTATTTGGAACAGATGCTTCATTGAGAATGCATCTCATCCGCGGACATTGTCTCAGAATAACTCAACGAATTGATACGCCACAAGAAAAAGCATTACAAAATAGATACGCAAAATTTGTATGTCGTGTGCCCACGTGTATGAAACAACATGATAATTTTGAAATGTTTTTGAAACATTTGAAGATACATATATCTAAAGGATTGACTTCACAGTGCCCATTTAAGAACTGCAAAGGAAAATACACCACAGTGAATTCTTTCACCGGACATTTATCATGCTATCATAAGAATAAAGTTCCTGAACAAGATGATCTGACGATTGTGTTTGGAAATGATGTTCCGAGTGTTGATAACAGTTCGTACGCCCACAATCCTTGCATTTCTGAAACTGAACATGAAGACTCTTCCATAGATGATAACGATGAAGACGATAAACGTTTCTTAACAACTTTAGCCCAATTTTATCTCAAATTAGAATCTAAATTCATGGTTCCATCTAATACTGTTCAATATATAGTTACGGAATTGGAAAATATACACGTTGAAGGAATGGGCACACTATACAACAAATTATTGCATATTCTCACGAAAGAAAATATGTCCCAAGAGAAAATTGACAATCTTATCAAAAAATTTTCTATGGAAGATTCGTTTCTAACTAAAAATAATAAACTTGCCACTGAATACTTGAGAAAAAAATTTTACAAACAATATCTAGGATATGTGCAACCAAGAGAAATATTGATTCAATTTCTGGATGGCAAGGAACACAATTTTCATTACTTGCCTATCAGCGAAACACTACAAGCTATATTCAAGGACAAATCTCTTTCTTCATTTTTATCTGAAACTCACAACCCTCATCCTGACATATTGAAAGATTTGAGTGATGGCAGTGTTTTTCAGTCCAATCATTTTTTCACTGAAAACCCTGGAGCTCTGCAACTGATACTTTATCAAGATAGCTTTGAAATAGTTAATCCCATTGCTCCAGCAAAGTGTAAGCATAAAATACTTGCAATATATCTGAGTCTAGGTAATCTGCCTGACTACGTGCGTTGTCACATTGATACTATCCAACTTGTCGCTCTTTGTACAGAAAAATATTTCGATCACGAAAAAGTATATGGCACGATAGTACAAGAGCTGAAAGAGTTTGAAACCAATGGCATAGAAATATTTCCTAACAAACGAGTGAAAGGTTCTATTGTCTTCATTGCTGGGGATAATTTGGGAAGCCATGCTCTTGGTGGATTTGTGGAGAATTTCAGCAAATCAACATATTTTTGCAGATACTGCTGGATTCAAAGATTTGAATTCCTGAACAATTTTAGTGCTATTGAAGCTGATTATAATGAACGCAAAACTGAACAAAATGAAGAACTAGGCAGTATAGGAGACAAAGATGAAGATGATGTTGCAGAAATAGATAGTTCGGAAGAATTAGTGGATTCAGATGATGGAAATAACTTGAACCACTTGACTGGAATGGAGGAAAAAAGCATCCATGAAACTGAAGATAGTACTGATGATGATGATGATGAAAGCGCCACTTCAGACGAAGTTTTGGATTCAAATATAAATTCAAAGAATTCACCGCAATACATCCGAACATTTTTTCAAAAGAGAACTATTGGAGCATACGAAGACGCTTTGAGGTGTGTTCAGGCAGGAAGTGGAAAAAACTATCAAGGGGTAAAGTTCAATTCATGCTTCAACGATTTGAGTAACTTTCATGTATGTAGTCCAGGATTGCCACCATGCCTTGGACATGACTTGCTTGAAGGAGTAGTAGCAAGTGACTTGGCTCTTTATACGGAGTATTTTGTACAGAAAAAATGGTTCACATATCATCAAATAAATCATAGGATCGACAATTTCAAGTACTCTCGCGAAAATAGAAAAGATAAGCCAGTGAGAATTCCAGAAAAATGTAAAAAAATAACTGGTGGTGCTTGGCAAAATTGGACTGTGTTGAGGCTTTATCCTCTCTTCATTGGAGATAAAATCCAGGATAAAAATGATAATGTGTGGATTTGTCTTCTTAGGTTGATTGAAATAGTAGAAATAGTGACTGCTCCTCAAATTCACAAATCAAACGTAGCTTATCTTCAATATATAAAATCAACGAATATCTTGACTTGAGGATGTCCTTGTTTCCATCTTCCACATTACGGCCGAAGCATCATTTTCTTGCTCATTATCCCAAGTTGATTTTGGAATTTGGACCTCTCATGAAATCTGGACACTCAGATTCGAGAGTAAGCATACATTTTTCAAAAGATGTATGAGATTCATTCGTAATTATAAGAATGTCACATATTCTCTTTCTGAAAAGCATGAGGTCTTTCAGAGCTTCCTCAGACAAGGAGGTGGCATAAGACTGCTGAACCATGTTCAAAAAGAAACTGCATTCCAATCTAATGTGTATGCACAAGATATACAGCAGGCGATAAGATCTGCAGAAATTCATTCACCAGTAAATGAATGTTCCAGAGCATTCATAAAAGGTACATGCTATCGAAAAGGAGATGTCGTAGGTATCAGTCAGGAAGCCTACGAATACAATGTCAAAATGGGAAAAATCGTTCTGATTTTGAGTGGAGAAAATCAAGAAAACCATTTCCTCTTGGAAGTATTGGGAACGATTTTTCAACCACAACTGCGCTTATATGAAATAAGGAATACCTTAGAATATCAGTGTATAACTGCTGAAAGGCTTCTTTCTTATGAACGACTGCATATTTATTTTTTGGATACTATCCCATGTGTAAAATTGAAGCATGGTCTAGTTCGTGATGCGTTATGAGACATTACGTTACAAATTTCCTGCAATCTCCTTCTGCACCTTCTTGTAAATAGCAAAATGTGAGTTCCTAATCTTTCTGTACGATGCACTACACACTCATTTGTATTACATAATACGCTGGTTTGTTTTCTCGAGTTTCGAGAAACTTTTAATTATCATCAATCAATCAAACTATCTCTGAATTACAATTTAACCTGGTCACAAGCTTGCATCTTTTTTTTTATTGGAAGCATTTTGTTATAATGCTTTTCACAACATTTTTTCAGTTAAACTTGCTGAAAATAAGTCAATGAGAAGTGAGTGACAAACCTTGAGTACCAAAGCTCACATGCTATCTGAATCATTACCCAACCAGGAATGGAGATGTTTTGATATCAACGATATCAATTTGATATTGAATTGATACCAATTGCCTCGAAATTTAACATATGGATATTGAGTTCACATGAAATCGACATCGGCTTTCAGGCTGGGTACTATTCAATTATTTATGACAAAGGGTTTTCATTCTTGATATTCATCCATAGTAAATGATAAAATAATCGGATACCTTCTTCAGCACAAATAAAACATTTCATTTATATATCTAATGTTTGCAGAATTACGATGCCAGTTTTTACTGTAAAAGGGAAAGATCCTCATATCAAAGTTTTGGTCAGTAAAGATACAATTCAAAGTTTTATTGCATCCGCATGTGAAAAATTAGAACTGCCAGTTGATCGATCGTATAAGGTAAGTAATTGTAAATTGAACCTGATTTTTTATTACGTATTGATCTCAATATTGAAATTGAATGAGAAAATATTTCCTAGATTTTCTTAGAACGGAATAAGGCTTGGGTCGATGAAGATGAATTGCTAAAACATCTCAATCCAGAGACTGAACTGATGATCTTAGCAGAAGGAGACACTTTGATGGAAGATGAATCAACTAGTGCATTACCACAAAAGCAACATGGAAAGAATGTAGAAACAAAAAAGGACAAATGTAAGTGATTCTGAAGTGGATGATAATTTATTTCTATTAGTTTTACCTGGACATCTGGAAACAAACCGATAGAACATCGAATTTCTCATAAAATCTAAACCTTCAATCAACCACTTTGCATAATATATTCTTTGTCTGTAGGTAACACAGCAATCCTAACGAATAAAAATAAAGTTACTCCAGTGTGTACTTTCCCGTGGAATGTAATTTCCGAGCTGACGAAATCATGGGATGACGGGGAAACTGCCACACCTACTGACAAGCGCCTAATGATCCAAGCACTCTGTACTCATTTGAAAAACCAGCAAGACTTCGCCCGCACGACATGCGTTAGATTTGTAGACAATTTATTAGAAAAATATCCGACAACATTCATCATAAAAGACGCTGACGGAGATACTTTAAGCAATGGAAGAAATTCACTCATTGCATCGATGTATGAGCGTCTTTGCTATATCAAACCTAAGGGAGGACAAGCAAGGAAGCGATCATCCGCATTATGTGGAGGTGACAAAGAAAATGAAGCTGATACAACACTCTGGCCATGGAAACAAAATAAAATCTACGATGAATATGGATGTGTGGCATATGAACCTCCGTTACCGGATGGAGAAACGCTTGAAACCCAAGAAATCAAACGAAAAGAAATGACCGATGAATTTGATAAACATGAAATAAATCATAACAAAATTCAGCAGTTGATGAACGCAACCTATGCTTTGCAGAGACAACACATCAATCATCGTGAAGGTCCAGTAAAATCAGTTTTAATGGATTGGCCGTTTTTGCAGATTCCCACTTATTACTTACTCCATGCTTCTACACTCCTTGGCAAAGATGTTTCCGAGATATGGAATAAGAGACTGAATGAAAAAGCCTTGACACTCTTTAATTTTTTTGAAGGTCAAAGCCATAAACAAAAGCCAAATCCTAAGAAAGAAACATTTCTAACTAGAACCAAAGAAGTATTGAAATCCTCACAAGAATCAGCAGATTACTTGAAAAGCCATACTCCAAAAATTTTATCTATATTTCCCCTGATTCTAAATTATTTTGAGGAAGACGTTGACTGTGTTTTTCTTATTGTTCATGTGAGTACTTTTTTCTCAAAATATTTGTATTATGTCATTCGTTATTGTAGATTCATACTTTCCATACAAATTCTATGTTTAGGACACAGCTACAGTTGAAGAGATTAAAAAGACTGCAGAAACATCCAAACCTGTTTTGATCATTGAAGGTAAGATGATTGAGTTTCCAATATAAAACAATTCCCAATCAAAAAGCCTATGACGTCTGATCGGAATTTCATCGTGGGATCGTTGGTCATATTATTTCTTTTGAACAAACTCATTTGGTGATGTAACGTTATGATAGATTATCAACATTTTCACCATCTAGATGTACCACAAATATGCAATATATAAACCGACAAAGCTTCTCTAGTAGCATAACAGGTTAGAAATGCTGAATCTGCGAATGAGACTATTCCGCAGAAGTATATTCTATACATATTTTTAGAATGTCTTCTTCGGATTTATCTGGAACAGTCTCACCTGCACATTCTACGCATGATCATAGAAGAAACGCAGAATATTTGAAAACTTCTTGTACCACTTGGGACTCAATTAGTCCTTCACACATAATTGTGTTGGTTTTACACCCGATATTTATCGCATATATCGCAGGAATGTCAGAAATTCATACTTTCTTTCATCATCAAATAGGTCCGATGAGAGTACAATATTACAATGATCTCACAACTGAATTCTGATATGGCGGAGATATTAAGTTTTTTCCAAATGCCGAGGATGTTCCTATATAGCACTTGGGGTTATTATTCAGTTTCTAAGGTTTTTTAAATATATATCTTTGAGATGTTTTATGCAACATTAAACTGAATAAGGCTTTTGAGTCGAAAAGATCTCTATCAAGATTATCTATATTTTAGACCTCTTTTGCATATCTTTTGAATGAAAAACATCTTTTAGATATCTAAGAGATATCTGAAGCTCTAAAAGATATCTTTCAGATGATTTTGGAAGAAATCGAAAAGATGTCTTTTTGTTTTATTCGGAACGAACGACCGATTCAAGAATGATTTGGTTTTGAAAAAGGACCTCTCTTAGTTCCTTTTTCCAATGTCGAATAGGACATCTTGACAATATTTTTTAGAACACTTTTGGAGTTGAATCTACTGCATCTAGTGCTGTATTAGTTATGATCTAAAAAACATCCCATATTCGAATTTTCTATGCAATGACTCATGATTGAAGAAACATTCGATTTGTAGGAAAATCTCTTTATGACGAAGCCGCATCAAGCTACGTAGGTTGTGAAGGAGAGGTGATAATTGAACCGAGAACGGTATTAGAAGGTTTTATGCTATTATTCCTAGCATATTACATATATGGCTATTGTTATCCTGCATCGAAAAGTTTTTTTGAGTTTATGCAGAGGTGAGAATAACGATTTGTTGAATTACACTAATATACCATTTTTCATCACTAGTTTAGAAAGGAGAAAGGATTGAGGTTTTTTTTGCCTTTACAGGGTGTTCCTCAAAATCAACCCTCCAAAGGGACACAAAAAAGGCCCGAAGTCTTCAAAAATCTCAGATATGGATCCGAAAGTGAAAAAAATCATCAAACTTCTCTCGGAACTCGGTGTGATGTGAAATGGAATAACAGCGTTTTGTTTCTTCGAACGTTTTATATTCTATGATCATATTGTTTATTAACTCATGTTTAGAACTTTAGAACATATTTTATGTTAATTGAAATCGGAAGCTCTCATTTTAGTTGTATTACTCGTACAAAAATTCTTCTCACGCCATTGTATTAAGCCGCATTAACCCCAAAAATTGTTGGAAATAAATTTGGTGAAAAAACACTCCGATTTTCATTCAACATATGGGGTCAATTCTCATGAGAATGTTAATATTTCAATTATATGTTCAAAATCACATGTTGTGTCAGTTACAAATCTCTATGATGGGGCGTTTCCACCAAATTCAGGTTCAAACGACAATTGAGCAATGCTCATGTGTCTGAAACTAATCTTAAAACACAATTCCAGCTGAAAAAGAATTTTTTCATTTTATCCAAAGAATATATGCTCAATATGTCTGAGAGATTGAAATTACTTGTGATACCCTACACTTTCAGGAATAATTGCGTATGTGAATTCCTATAAATCCATAGGAAAATACGGATTCTGGGTTTGATTTTTTCTTACCATGCTCAGAAAAATAATTATAAAACTTACATTTTATTGAGTCAATATATGGATGATTCGAAATATAGTTCGACTTAGACAGCGCAGGAGCTCTAAAATAGTTCATAATGAATACAATGAATCCATAAAGAACTCTTTTAGAATTCTTGTGGTACCTGGGAAGCGACTCTAATTTTAGTTGATTTTATAACAGTGAATGTGAAATATACTACAGCTGATGTACATCTTACATTCCCAACTGTGAAATCAACTGAAATCGTGATGATTTGAATTATACTTCGAATCATCCGTATATTCACTGACAGAGATACCAGCGTAACATCCGAGTAAATATTTTGTCTGCAAGTTTTCTACGAACTGAATTTATGAAACAGTCTAAAATTTTCAGGGGATAATCTTGGATGCCTTACAAATTATGTTACATGACCCGAATTCCAAATTTCGGAAAAAAATTATCTTTCACCGACTGAGAAAAAAGTTTTCTGTTGGGAATTTGTAATTCGGGCCATGTACCGCAATTTGTAAGATATGAAAGATCATTTCCTGGAAATTTCAGACTGTTACATACATTCCGTTTGGAGAAATCTTTCGGACAAAATGTTTACTCGGATGGTACGTTGGTATCTCCTTGACAAGATTTAAATTTCACAACTTTTTCTTCTCGGTGAAAAAGGTTGGAATTTCAACACATTTTATAGGAAAATTCCGAAAGCTTAATGGGATATTTCCTGTAATGATGCATGCGCAAATTCCTATAATGTATACAAGAATCACTGATTCTCAATGGGAATTTTCCTATAACGGCATATGAGTTTTGCCATAGATGGATAGGAAAATTATGGGACGACGATAGGAATTTTACTCACATGATGCATAGGAATTTTCCGATACATGTATATGTTAATTACTTCATATACATGTACAGGAAATTTCTTATGAAAATTTTTTACAGTGTACCCTGCTAAAAAACGATAAAATTCTTCCTATCGGTTTCAATTTGATTTCTGAAACTCGAATTCCCGATGCTGTATCGTGGATTTACGATAGAATTTTATCGATTCTTATCGTATTCTATAGGATTGAGGATATATGTATCTGATTTTATCGTGAAATTCCCATAGAAAAAGTATTAATTATTTGGACAAATACAATCTGTTTCCTTCAAAATGAGGGGTACATCTCCCATAGGAATTTCGCGATAAAACCAGATACATACCTCTTAAATCCTATAGAATATGATAAGAATCGATAGAATTACATCGTCAATCCATGATACAGCATCGGGAATTCCAGTTTCAGAAACCACATTGAAACCGATAGGAAGAATTTGATCGTTTCCTAAGGGAAATTTTTAGCAGGGCCCTGGTTAAAAGGTCCAATAGAAACCGATAAAAACCGATTCAAAATTAATCGGAAGGAATAGGGTCAATCTGAGAGGCTCAACTACCGATTCAAGATGAATAGGAATCAATTGGAACGTGGTATATATAGGATTGAATCGAGGATTTACCGATAGAAAAATATTTGTTTTATTGGAATTAATATGACTTTCAGTGATCAATCGGTTTGTATGAGAGATATCTGATTGAGAGTTTGAAGATTTCTCCATTTCATGAGGCAAATGGTTTTTATCGGAAATTTCCATGACCTAAAGCTATTGGAACCGATCGTAAATGTTACGTAATGGGAAATTTAATCGGTTTTTATGAAGAATGTCCAATTCGATTAGAGTTCGTACAGATTTGATCGGTCTGTAGGTTTTAATCGGATTATTCCACTATCCGCATTCATGGGGAATAATAGGACCATTTATGGATCTGAAAATTGAATAGGATCGAATGAGAAATATCCAATTCGAATTCAGAATTCCTTTCAGCGGATTAAATCATCGGTTTTTATCAGAATTTTCGGTGATTTCGGTCTATCGGAACCAATGGGAAAATTGTACAAAATTCAAAACTGGGTTTCTATCCAGAATATCCAATTCGATTTCAGTTTGTTTATTTTATTGGTCAATTGGTTTCAATTGGATTATTCGATCATCCCACACTGAAAAAAGGTGGGTACAGACAACGGTGATATAGTTGATTCAACAGTAGAATACGATTGGATATATCCAACTGAATCTGACTGTTGCCTCAACTACATACACTGTTGACTCAACTACATGCAGTTGAATCAACCATCATGGTGTCAAGTCAACGATTATACTGTCAATCTGATCATATATTCGTTGACTTGACTGTGATATTCAGTTACCCTAACAACAAAATATAATTGATTTTCGATGAAATTTTTTTTTCAGTGCAATTTATGGGAAATAAAAGGAATATTTACGGGATTGAATATTCAATAGCATTGAATGAGAAATGTCCAATTCAATTTTAGACTTTATTCCACCGCATTAGCCCTGGTTAAAAAATCCGATAAGATCCGATAGAAACCGATTCAGAATTAATCGGACTGCATAGGATCAATCGGAACAGTTTAATCCCCGATTCAAAATCAATAAGAGTTTATCGGAATCTCTTTCCTATAGGTTTCAATCGGGGATTCACCAATTAAAAAATCTGCATTTTATGGGAATTAATCAAACTTCACATAATCTCTTGGTCTGTATAAGAGATATCTGATTGGATGATTGAAATTTTCTCCATTCCATCAGGCAAACGGTTTTTATCGGAAGTTTCCACAATTTCAATCTATTGGAACTAATAGGAAAATTTGTGAAATTGAATGATGAATGGGTTTCTCATGGGAGATTTCTGACTGCATTTAAGGATGTATCGATTTCATTGATCAATGGGTTTTAATTGGATTATTCCAACATTCAAATTTATTGAAAATAATAGGCAAGTTTACAGATTATAAAGTCCTATAGGTATGTACCGGCAATAACCGATTCAGTTCTGAAATTTCTTTCATTGCATCAAATCATTGGTTTTTATCAGAATCCCTGGTGACCTCGATGTATTGGAACTAATGGGAAAGTTGCTGGAATAGAGAACTATAATCATAGAATACCAAGAGAATCCAATTAGAAAATATTTCATTGGTATCAATCGGAATTTTTATCAGTGATGGAATATCCATTGGATCCCACTGAAAAATATGTTACTGGTACCAAGTATAATTGTAATGATTAATAAAATGCCGATTAAATCAAATTAAAAAATATTGTGTTCGTACGAATTGGAATTTTCATTATTGATAACATACCTATTGGATGCCATTGAAAAATATTTGACTGGTATCAATTAAAATCTTCATGATTAATAACATACCGAATGAATCCAATTGGAAAATATTGTATTGGCATCAATCGGAATTTTCATTGGTCATAAAATAACAAGTGAATGCAATTACACGATATTTCATTGATATCAATCGGAATAATTATTATTGATAAAATATCAATTGGATCCCATTGAAAAATATTTGACTGGTATCAATTGAAATTCTCATGATTGCTGAAATACCGATTCAATCCAATTAAAAAATATTTTTTTGGTATCCATCCGAATTTTTTATCAATCATAAAATACCCATTGAATCTAATGAGAAAATATTTTCTTGGTATCAATTGGAATTTTTATGATTAATGACATACCCATTGAATTCTATTGAAAAATATTTCACTGATATCAATTAGAATTTTAATGATCAATAAAATACCTATTTAATCAAATGAAAAATATTTTCTTGGTATCAATAGGAATTCTTATTATTGATAAAATACCCATTGGATGCCATTGAAAAATATTTGACTGGTATCGATTAGAATCTTCATAATTAATAACATACCTATTCAATCCAATTGAAAAATATTGTATTGGTGTCAATCGGAATTTTCATTGATCATAAAATACCAAGTGAATCCAATTACACAATATTTTATTGATATCAATCGGAATTCTTATTATTGATAAAATACCTATTGGATCCCATTGGAAAATATTTGACTCGTATCAATTAGAATTTTCATAATTGATAAAATACCGATTGAATCCAATTGAAAAATATTGTATTGATATCAATCGGAATTTTTCATCCATCATAAAATACCGATTGAATCCAATTGGACAATATTCTCTTGGTCTTCATTGGGATTTTCATTATTAATGAACTCCCATGCTCTCATTAAGACCGATACAATCCCTCATATGTCCAATGGACTATCACCAATTGAATCTTATTACTATAGGACACCCATCCCTGACATAAGACAGTCATCTAGTTCACATTGATAGGAAGCGAACCACGGCATCGAACGAGCGGGTGTTCCAGATCGATATTCTAGGTTAAGCAACGACAACTGCGGTACAAGGTGGATGGGTGATCACCATGTTAATAACACATAAATGATATATGTGTTTGTTTAATTGATATAAAATGCGCGTATATAATGTATATAAACCGTTCGTTGGTTGGGTTAACAACCAATAAAATTCAATAAGAAAATCGCGATACAGGAATCAATTCATTCCGATAAGTTTTTTTTATCGGATTTAATCGGATTTTTTCACCAGGGAAAATGCCGATTAAATCCAGTTAAAAATTATTTTATTGGTATCAATGGGAAATTTCCGATGCAGAAACTCAATCCATTCCGAAGAAATGTTTTTTTATCGGATTCAATCGGACTTTTCAAACAGGGGAAAGACCGATTAAATCCAATTAAAAATCATCTTATTGGTATCAATAGGAAATTTCCGATGCAGAAACTCAATTCATTCCGATAAAATTTTTTTTTATCGGATTCAATCGGATTGTTCAACCAGGGGGCAGATACCTCTCACAGTGTCGACATCCCCCATAGAGTTCCCATAGAAAAGTTGAAGTGAGAAAAAACCGTGAGAATGCCAGCAACAACTCATCCGTTACTCTTCCACTACTTTTCTCATTTGAATTGTTCTGATATATCCGAAATCATCCCGTGAAATGAATATTGTCACATAATCCAACATATCCCAGATACCTCTCACAGTATAGACGTACCCGATAGATCATCCATAGAACAGTTGGAATGTGAAAAACACGTTAGAATGCTACCAACAACCCATCCTATACTTTCCCACGACTTTTCCACTACTTCTATTACCTTCAGGTGTCAAGATGATGCAGGCGTTGCCAACGTTCCTCTCTGTTCAGTGATGCCAGATTCGGCCGACCTAGAGAGCCTCAAGGGAGAGAGTCGCCAACTTGCTGTGCTCTGATTGGCGTAATCGCGAAGAGCTCTTTAAGGGAGACGCCATATTGAAAATTTGACGTCATCGCAGTATTGTAGTTGACGATTTGTTCCCGGATGTCATAACGATAAAATCAGCACACATCAGTTATAGCGAATTGTGAGCTTCATTTCGTTTTGCAACCTGCAAATTCATTTTTATTCACATTCAAAGTTGAATAACATCGGTATGACTGATTACTGATGTTATGGTTATGACAGCCTAAAACAAATTGTAAACTACAGCACTGCGGTGACGTCAAATTTTCAATATGGCGACTCCGTACAGAATTGTTCGCGATTACGCCAATCAGAGCACAGCAAGTTGGCGACTCTCTTCCTTGAGGCTCTCTAGGCCGACCGACTCAGTGTACCCCCTCCATCACACTCTACACAATCAAATTCCTTTGTCGGTGGTTTCATTGTGTGTGTGAAAGTTCTATACAGATGGGTGTAATGGAGAGGGTAAACCGAGTCGGTCGGCCGAATCTGGCATCACTGTCTCTGTTCTCTTCCCTCCTTCCTTCGTCCATGTGACCACGGCTCTCCACTAGACGCCGTTACGCGTGCCGCATTGATTTTCGTCGAAAATCATCTTATTTTAAAATCGCTTAATTAACATCTTAATCACTGAATATCATTCTGATTATGTTCTCAATGTACAGATTAGAGTCTTTAGTTCCTGTTTCCCTTTCTATTTCACCACCTACATACTTTTTTCCCCAAGAAAATCGCATTTTCCTTCCCTACTTTTCCACTACTCATCCAGTACTTTTTTTTCGTACAATTAGAACTACTTTTCGTTCCACCAGGGGTTGTCAGTTGAAGACTGTATACACATACGCAATAACACCCTGACAATCAGAATTGAAAATCACAATGTTTGGTAAAATCAGTACGCTCAGCATACACTATAAGAAGAATTCTCTGTAAATTTTTTGTACAAAAATTGAAGGTCACAATGTTTCGTGAACAGGGACGTCTTTGGGGGGTGGCTCAAGGGTCTATAGCCCAGGGCGGCAAATTTCAGGGGGCGGCAGAATTATAGAAGTTTTTTTCCAGTTATCAAATGCGTTCGAGCACAAAGGAAGCGGGGAATGTGAATTCAAATATTTTATGTTAATATATTCACAGTATTTAAATCATTTACTCACTTGTTAAACACTTAAAAATATACAAATGTGTTGATAACTCAGATTAAGTATTTGATAATTGAACATGTAATCCATTTTATGGATATATTTACATGCTCTGAAGCGTTTTAAAAGCGGCTACAGGCTTCAAACTCTGAGTGTATCAAAATAAAACATTGGAATTTAAAGTTTATGTACGGAAGTTGGATACATTCGAACACGATTTGTGCATGAACTCATCAAACCGCCGTGTATGGTTGTTTGAACTGTTCTATTCCTTACCCTGGTTCAAGTGTCATAGCAATTCATAAGAAAATGTTCTTATTATGAAACACTATGGATTTTGCAACACGATATTCATAAGTCAACCACGGAGTCCTATGAATTTCTGCTCATGAATGTATGTTCGTGGGGATACATGATGAATCATAAACAGAAATTCATAGGACTTCATGGTTTACTGATGAATATCCTGTTGCAAAATCCATAGTGTTTCATAATAAGAACATTTTCTTATGAATTGCTGTGCGACGGAAATTCACGGAAATAATTTACGTATCAATCTGCTGTCAAAGTTTTTTGAATTATTGAAATTTTTTTTCAATGAATGAATTTTCATTATGTATTTTTTATTTGATTCAAACAAATTTCTCCAGGTAGCAATTTAAGCTTTTTCACAAGTTCGCATTTCCCTTTTCATCGGCAAGCATATCGTTATAATCTTTCCAACGGGAAGATTTTCCTGGAATTTCCCTGAAATACAATTTGTGAAATTTAATGTGCGACTTTTGGAAAGTTCATATTTTCTTTCTATTCTTTGTTAGGTATTCAGAATCTGTCATCCATTTTCAAGTAAAATTCAACAGAAATATGGACCGTTTTATCTTTATTACAAACTTCAGAAATATTCTCAAATTTTAAGAAATACTCTCAGATTTGAGGAAAAATCCTGAAATTTTTATTCAAAATCACCATTCGATCTTGGCACCTCTAGAGCTTTAATTCCGGTACCTCTGTGATCCTATACACTTATATAAAAGTTTCTGATCAGACGGATAAGTTTATTCAATAATTCCGATATTTTTTTCGATTAAGGAAATGTAGGTTACCAATAGTTTATAATGCTAAATGTTTAATCCTGTTGAATGTGTCAAAGTTTTATTAAATAATATATTGTTTCGAGTTATATGACATAGTTTCCAAATCACATGAATACACCTGAGAGAATGATTGAAAATATTAATTCAGCTCAGGTTGGGGGCGGCGAAATATTATCAGCCCCTGGGCGGCGAAAACGTAAAGACGCCCCTGTTCGTGAAATCACTACGCTCAGCATATAGGGAATGTATTTAAACCTATAGGAGTACCCAGAAAACAAAGTGGTTCAATGATTGTACATTCATGGACACTTTGAAGTCGTTCACGATTTTACAATTAACTATATGATAAGTTAACACATTATTGACCAATGATGCATGCATTGAAGACTACTGCAACTGTTGTGCATCAATGATTGTACGATAATTGATAGTATTCACGCATTAGCCATTCTGATAGTACAACCATTGGTGAATTGTTCATGCATCATTATGTCCATCAAATTGAGCGATCGTGGACTCGTTCGTTTTGTTTTCTGGGTACTACGCTCAGGGTAGTGGTATGCATGACAACTAGTAAATTGTTCATACTCGATGCAGAAAAAAACTGACCTCTACTGAGTATGAACAATTTACAATCCGATGTGCATATCACTCTGAACATAGAACTTTCACAAGTTCAAATGCATTTCCCTTGTGCTGAATGTAGTGTTTTCACAAAACATTTGTGATTTTCAATTCTTGTATAGAAAATTCAACGAAAATTGTTCTTACAATGTAGTACGGATTAGATTTCGTCCAAGTGGAATGAATTAGCGCGAATTAATATGATTTCGAATAGCATTCACTGTGAATTGGAAAAGATAAATACAATCCGCCCACAAGTTGAAAGAATTGAGACGAGTAGAATGGATTTAATGTTGATACTGATTGATACTTACCACTTGTTTTTTCCTAGCAGGATTGTAAAACAAATGTAAATTGTCAACAGTAAATTAAATGATTTTCCCATTGCAGAGCCAAGTCAAAATTCTGCGTCATTACCCAATTTATCCCTTTTGATTTGATACATCTAGATAGCAAAAAACGAGTTACTGCAGAATTTTAGAAGAATTTTTTTTAGTTCTTGGCAAATTCTAGGCTTCACAATTTTTGGACAATTTTCAGAAGAACTCCCAACTGTACGTGAGATGTAACTTTTTCGAATTCTTTCAGAATTCTAGACTTGTAGAAAATTCGGAAACAATTCTTTCTTGAGAAATTCTTCGGTGACAGATTGTTTATTCCACCACTGTATCGGCAAATTATTTGAATTCACAATGGATTACTATACAACTGAAATATAATTCAAATGAATTCCCTGGTGAAAGGAAAGCGTGTATTCAAGTGTCAGGAACATAGTTGGAAAGTATTTGGAACGTGGATTGAGGCGTATACCGAGCGTCAAGTGGAACATTAAGAGTAGTGCGAACGTATATTTGCAGTATGTGAAGCGTATCGGAAGAAACGCCAATTTCATGGGAACTGGGCTTCACGCACGGAAGCGTAATCCAAGAGTGGATAAGGAGGCATGTAAGGGATATCAGAAAAGTCATCTGAAACATTCTTACGTTTCCCTTGTGAAAATATTTCTACGCCAAATTACGCCAAAAACTACGCCTAAATACTGCATTTCGGACACTTCCGTAAAAAAACGTAGAAAATTCTACGCACTTCCACGTCAAAGTACGCCAATCTATGACCAAGAATTTCACCCGTATACTGTGGCGTAAAAAGGTGTGGAAATACGTAGAATGGCATAAACTCTCGAACTTTGTACGCCAAATTTACATATTTCTACTCCCCTGCTTCAATTTCGCGTATTTTCGGCACAAATATTCGTATTTTTGTCTATGCCTAATTACGTAAAACTATGCCAAACTGTGGGACGTAGATTGGCGTAATATTTCGTAGTTTTTGGCGTAATTTGGCGTAGAAATATTTTCACAAGGGTTCCGTTACTCTTTTCGAAACGCTTCTCTTTCACCAGGGTTGTCATCCCGGGAGGAAAGAGAGAGAAGCCTTGTCGCATGATATTTTGAAGGTCGCTAATCGTGACGATATCGAGATGATCGTCACAGTGTGTCGGGAAGATAATCATAATTTATAAGTAACAGCTAAGACATTCTGATTTCAGTTTTTTATTGTTTAAAATCACTGCATGAATTACAGTTTTCCTTACAATGAATGAAATATCTTACATCTGATGAAGGAGAGACAATGATTCCATATCGGGAAAAAGATGAAAAATACATCGAATACAACACAGTCAAAATAAATCATATACAGTGTTTCGGAACACCCTAATAAATGTTTCACGAAGGCACGATTTGAGAATCAGATGATTTCAAAACGAGGATGTTCCAATACTCAAAAGAAGAAAGGAAGTGCAATAAATTACAAATACGTTAAATACATCTTAACAAACTAGCAATATTTGGTCATTTGTTCGGTTATCAGAGAATTATATTATGCTAATGTTTGAGAACCATGGGCGTTTGATGATTGGCGAAATTATACGACCTATATATCAAAACAGTGATGTGAAATTCACTGACAAATATCCAAAATAACTTGGATATTTGAGATTGAATTATACGCCGAAATGTTTTATATAATTGAAGTTGACTCTCATATAAGATATTAATTCGTTGTAGTGGTGGGCGATATTCAATAATATCGATATTTTTTATAAAAGCCCTGTGAATTCTCGACAAATATGCTATAAAATTCAAAATAAATTCGACGAACTTTCTATGAAAAATATTGACGCTGTCAAATGTTGCTCATCACTATTTTGTTGGGAACATCTAAGTCCGTGAAAAAACAGCATGGAAATCTAAAAGCTGGCATTTGCTAATGTTTTTTTAGTCAGATGAATTCGTCACTTAATGGACGAAGAATGATGAATGACCTTAGTAAAAAGAATATGGAGCACATATAACCCATACATCATTTTTATTTGGCTATGTATGGATCATATATGGTTTAAATATGAACTATACATGCATTGTTCTACTCAGGAATTATGTTGAAATTAGGAAAATCATATATTTTAATTCAAAAAGTACATATCGGAATGTATGCTTTACAAATACAGAATGGATATCCCACATAGCACAAATGTCTTGATAGTATTCACAAAACATTCTGAAGACCTTGCAATACCGTCAGAACGTTCTGAACACACCATCGAGACATTCATGCTACATAGTCTTCAAGTTTTTTTTTTTGGAAATATATTTTTCATTTTCGAAAAACACAGATTGCATTAAAGCAGGGTGAATGGTGTTTTTCCATTATAATCGTGAATAACCTCACATGAAATGGATTTTGGACAATTTATATATAAATAATATGACAGAATTCATAAGCAATTTTCATGAAAAAATATACAGAATCTATAAAAATTGTATACAAATTCTATAAAATTATTTTTTAAGACCGCACTACACATGAATGACATAAGCCCATCGTTGTGGTTTAGAGGATTTTTCACTTCCAGTTTGGTTATTCTGATCATTAGAAATACCTGATTGACGAATTCCGTGCATCAATTATAGATGAACAATCATGGCAGAATCGATTATTTCCTCTAAGAAATTTGAGACGAATTGTATAAGATCGCTCATTACTATCATAAATCTGCTTAGTACATCCAATATTTGTACAAGTATATGAAAATTCACATGGAGAGGTATTTGCCTGAGCCACTGTAAGTTTCAACAAGAGAAGTCTATTTGCTGAAAAAATCGGTTGATAGACTCTAGCTCACTTTTCATCATTAGTTTCATTCCGCTTAGTTTTCACGCAAAGGTCTAAAATTGAATTCCAAAGTCTGTTCGATGGTCAGTACTATCTTTGCATCTACTTATTCGCAAACATTTTTTGAAATAATTCAAAAAATTGATAGAAGAGTGCACAATCTATGTACATATGTGTATAGTTCATATGAGTTTGTGGATGCTCCATGGTCCCCAACGTACACCTAACGAGTATAAAAGATAATCATAAACAGAGAACACGCAAATTTGTAAAATTAATAACATTTTTCCGAACGACTGATCATAACACTTAAAAGGTAACCGATCCAGTACCTGACTTTGTACACGCAGCTGATTTTATTCGACGATGAACATACTTTATAAATTTGATATCCTTTTCATCCATATGAGTGAACCTCACAACAGTTTGTATACCGCTCATTAAGCTCATTTATAAGTAAAATTTTTTTCAATAACAGCAAATAAATGATCAGGTACTGGGACATGATTCTTACATAGATACTACCCTCATAACATTAATCATTTATATTGAATTTTATTATGCACTTAGATACATAATGTACCACTAACATTCTTATATGCATTGTAGGAATATGAATCATTATTGAAGGTGTGATTTTTCTGGTAAATATAATTTCCGATTATTCATTTATATATATATATATATACAGATGATATGAACTTCCGATGAATGTATATCCCTGTACTGTACAAAATTTTTATGAGAAATTTCACATACATGGATAGGAAATTCCCCGTAAATTTTGGGAAAAATCCTATAAATTTACAGTAAAAATCCAATAAAAACAGCAATTTGATTATATTTTTATGTGAACATTCCTATACGTGTATGGGAAGTCGCTATCCCGTATAAGTATAGGAAATTTTCTTTACCTAGGTATGGGAAAATCCCGAATATTTTTTACAGTGTGGTGGGGAGAAAGCATCTGAAACGTAATCACAAAGTATTTGGAACGTGGATTCAAGCGTCCCATGTGGAAAATATGTCCAAAACTGTATACAATTTTACACAATTTGTATACAATTGTATACCATTTGTATACCATGTGTACAATTGTATACATTTTTGGAGATTTCCTCCACATGAGGTGTCTTGAGCGTAAAGTGAAACATCAAGTATATTCCGAACGTATATTTGAAATACATGAAGCGTATCAGAAAAAATATCAATTTTATAGAAATCGGACTTCATTAATGGAAGTGGATTGAAAAATTTTTCACTTCACTCGAGTGAATAGGAAGGATGTGAAGTGCAATAGAAAAGTCATCTGAAATATTCTTATGCCTTCGTTAATTTTGATGAGACACTTCTCTTTCATCAGGAAAACGTGTCGACACAGCTCTAAATGTTACCCAAGTCGCACAGAATATTCATCCCCGGCCGAAAAATAGGAACAAACGGTAACTTCCGGAAATAAATTGTTTCCCAAATTTTCCAATATGTGACGATAAGATCCGAGGGTTTCCGTTTTGCAATTTAACAGAAGAGAAGAGGTTACGATTGCTTGCAAATATCTTTCGAAATAAAACATGTTCCGCATGTTGATGTCCACACGGAGTATAGAGGTTTAGGTTTGCTTCCGCCGCAAGTGGAAGCGGTTTTCATTGCACAGGATTCCGCTGTGACGGAATACAATTGTTTACGAGGATTATGAGTTAGTTTCAGCAGTTTTCCGACCCTAGTAAAAATAAATCATATATGAACCTATACACTGAGAGGAAGCTACCTAGTTGGAACAACTAAATGTTAGTTGCCTTAGTTAGATTTTTATTTACCCTAGCTAGACTCTAGTTGGGGTAAATAAAAGTCTAGCTGTCTGAAATATGAATAAAATGATTTATTCAATGGGGATAAATAATTCACTTGTGACAAATAAATTTTAGCTGGTACAACTGAATTTTGATTTGCAGTGACTAAATTTCCTAGCCGTCGAATATTTGAATAGACCTTTTCTCTCAGTGTACAAATCATATATGAACCTATATAAATCATATATGACTCCTATATAATCCATATATGACCTCTATATAATTCATATATGAGTCATATATGAAGATTTGATTATATATGGTTTGAATATTCAGTCATATATGAAGTCTTTCCCATATATGTTATGCTGCATGAAGTTGTTCCATATATGATTTTCATCGCCATTCCATATATGATATTCAAATTGTTTGTGGTTATAAAAATTCATATATGATTTCGATTGCATGTATGAAATATTTTGTTGATTATTGGTGAAATGTGATTGAAAGGAAATATCTCAACGCCTCTCCCACGACCTATTCACCTTTTGTTTCAGAAGATTCTGAATCAATTGGTCTATATCCCACAGAAACAAATTTTTGAAATTGCATGAAACATTCGAAATATCCACAAAAAATGCGACATACGTATGTAAAGCACGATTTCAAATCGACAGCTGTATAACAGCTGCCTTGTCTCACAACCCCCCAATTCCTATATTTTCAAAATGGTTACTGCCCAAACAGCACCCTATATTTCATGTATATCTATACTATATATTTTTATATTTGAATATTTTATACATATGGTATGCATGTAAATAATATCGTATACATATTTTATAGATATACAAAATATTTTGTGCTGTGTGGGTGCATCATGGCTACATCAAATATCTATGCGAAAATTCTTTTACGTGTTGAAAGCCTGTTTTCCAAGGCATACTCTGTATACATTCACCTTTGTGAATAGCTTGGAAAACTAATTGAAGATACCACAAAAACGAACGCTCAAAAAAGCTTTTTCCAACGGCAATCAAATCTCTACTTGGAGAGACTATGCATGCGTGTCGATATTAACAAATGTCAATTGAAAAGTGACATCTGAACGAGAAAAACAATTGACAGTGGTGCCTAGATGTCGGATTTTAGAAATTCAGGTGCCGTGAGTGTGTCTCATGACTCTCCTTGTCTCATAAGTCTCCGGTCTTCCCTATTATATAGGGGACATATATGGATTTGATAAGGGACATATATGGCTAAGATCATATATGATTTAAATAGGGGTCATTTTTACTAGGAGATTCCGTATATTTATGCATATTCTAACGCGAAAATCTTCCGTTTACTCACGCATCACGTCAGATTCTCTTGATTTCGCCGAAATTTTGATTTGTGCTTACGTGTAATTCAGCTGATACTGAACAAGAGTCTTTCTTTCTGCGCCCCGGTTGGAATATCCAAAGAGACCTGAATGATTCGGAAGTAACTATTTTTAAATTACTTAGGATCTCTTCCGAATACTTCTGACCGGAGATTTGACACATGTAAAGAGTTTCCAATCATTTAGGATTCTTTTCTACATCCTAGTTGATTCCGACGATTTCTGCGATACACATGTTTGTGAAAATTGTTTCCGAGGATTTTCACTCTATTTCCGCACCAAGGAGCTTGGGAGCAGTTATGGTTGATGCGCATATCATGACTTCCAATTATTCAGGGACATCTTGCGTTCAGATTTGTTTAGGTTTACTTACGAAAAAATCGGGAATGGAATTGTGACAAGAGATTACGCATTTTCCCGTATGACCTAATCAACTTCCGCGGGATTCCATTCATGCCTGAGAACACTGTTTTCGTGTATTCCCGATCTATTTGTGCATGAATATACTCGGGAGTAGTTACGTTTAGTGTCCGCATGAATGATTTCCAGTTACTTCGGTGCACCTTGGATTCTAATCCGGTTAGGTCCACTGATGAAAAATCGGGAATACAATTTTGATAATTTTTTACACGTCGTGTGACCTGATCAACTTCCATGGGATCACGTTCAGACTTAAAAACACTGCTTCCATGTATTTCCGCACTAATATACTTGCAAGTAGTTACATTCAATGTCCGCATAGATGACTTCCAATTATTTAGGGACATCTTTGATTCTAATATATTTGGTCTGAAGAAAATACTCTCATGCATTTCTGGAAAAAAAACTTTTTTTCGAAATCCAAAATTTCGATCTTGTATCCATCCCTAAAAATTTCAGACCTTTTCATGAGTTTAATTTCAAGTATTCGTGTCTGTGAAACATGCCACCAGATGGCATCACCTCTCCACTAGTATCTGCTCCCTGATTCAGTCTCAAAAACTCTTGCTGACGAAAAATCCTATCAATTTTTCAGCATTCCATCAACGTTTCTTCATAATTAAAAGTACGTAGATTCAAACCCAAAATGTTTCAACGTAATCAAGATTAATCCATGCGAACACTAAACTCAACTGCTCCAAAGTATATTCGTGCGGAAACAGATTGGAAATACATGGAAGCAGTGTTTTCACGCGCGAACGAACTTTCTCAGAAGTTGATCAGGTTATACGACGCGTAAGTATTTGTCAAAATTCTATTTCCGATTTTTCATAAGTAAACCTAAACACATTGGAACCCAAGATGTGTATGCGCACATAAAATGTAATTGCCTTCAAGTATATTTGTGCGGAAGTAGATCGGAACTATATGAAAAGTGTTTTTAGGCCTGAACGAAATCCTGCGGGAGTTGATCACTTCATACGACACGTGAACATTCGTCAATTTTCTATTTCCAAGTTTTCATAAATAAACCTGAACAGATTAAAACCCAAGATGTACCCAATTGATTAGAATTCATTTATGCGGATACCAAACGCAACTACTCCTGAATATACTCGTGCGAAAATGAATCAGAAATGCTTGGAACAGTTCTTTTACGTCCACCTGGGAACGCTGGCAATCACAATCACGCATGCGTGATCAATTATTTAAGCAGCTCCATAGTATGTTTAGTAATATGCGCTTCTGAAGCAGCGTGTGAGGATAGCTTAGATGTTAGGTAGGCAGGTCTGATAAGTGCGTATAGGTAGGTACGTGATAGTTCGAATCCCCTTCAGGTAGGAATACATTTCCCAAGTCATGTACGGCGGGAATAGACAAATTCACGGAATGTTCCAAATGTTTGAATGAGGTAAAAATAATTTTTATTTCATTTCTGTTACAGTTTTTTTAGAAAATTAAATGTAGAATTTTTAATTGAATTCATTCCCAAAATGCGGAACTGTACCTAAAAACTCCAGTGTTGGAATTATTCGAAAACAAATTGGTTTCCGTTCATTTTAGGTTTTTTTCCGCAATTTACGTGACAAAAACGTATAGTAGCGTGGAAATATTTGGATGAAAAATTTTTGTTACCGTTTACTTCCTCTTTTTGACCAGTGATCAAATGTTCTGAGAATGTTTAAAGCACATTAAATATTTTATGTACATTCATAGAACGTTCTTCCGTATATTCGTGTTACTTGGGTTATATTTTGTATTTAGGCAGTGCTCAACTACGCAGATTGCCAAACTACTCCATATTATAATTGTACGTTAAAGGCCCCAGCACACAATTGCATATTCATGAATCATCCCATATAAGATGTTACGTTTTTAGTACGATTGACGGCAGGAGTTTTCATGTCTTTACCCATACTGTACACCAACGTCGCCTCTTCGTGGAATTTAGGGAGAAGCAAGACATCGGTGCCGACATGTGGTACAATGGAGAAGAAGCGTAGGGTCGACAGAGAGGCTGTTTTTTTGTGTGCAGGAATTTCCCATACAGCACTGCCACCGATCGCCGGATATTTCTCCATCGTCTCCAAGTGGCTTCTCCGTTTCTCCACCTTGTATCCACGTCTCCCTCTTATCCACTTCGCCTTCACGGAAATGCATGCGGAGATCATACGCAAAAGAAATGTAATGTAGCTGGAAACCTGAGACGTCATATGCACAGGACACATTCCGTAGATAACACTCACCGATGCCCTCATCTACGGAATGGGAGATGTGGATAAAAAGTGGAGGAATACAGGAGCGACATAGAGGCAACGAAAAAATATTCGAGAATCGGTGATTGTTCCGTACGGGCACATTCAATCAAATTTTTACACGCAGTGGATAATTCTGCGTATCTATCTCCAATATATTTGGATTTTCATTTTGTACACACCTTACGTAATGTTATAAGGGTAGTTCTTTATTACTTACTTTATTGTACTTTACAATTATTCAAAATTACTCCAACGAATTTAACAAATGTGCATTAAACAATTCCGTAGTGATAATTCGTGTAATAAATTTGAATAGATGATGTATTTATATGAGGGCACTGGAGATCTATCTTTCATATGGAAATGAAAATTTTTCAAATGAAATTAATTGTTAAGGTTTTGGAACTCCCTTTGGATTGCTAAATTAAAAGATTACAAGAGAAAAGTGATTAGTCTGCAGTCAAGGGTTTTCAATGCTGGCATAAAAAACGATGCATGCAATAAACATGACATTCAATTAAAATATTATGTTCCAATAAACGGCGCCGAAATTCAATAGGTGAACTTCTTGGCATTGTTTTTCCATTCAAACGAGTTCTCCACACAGCAAAAAGTGTTTTTTTCTGAAATATAATGGATGTTTTATGTATTTTTCTATTGATTTCCAATTTTTTATTAAGTTGTTTCAAATGTCAGGTGTTCATTCGATGCTGAGTTGTTGCAGTGATAATGAATGTGATTGAACAATAACTCTCTAGTATAATATACATTTTTCATCTATTGTTGAAATCAAACACCTCGTAAAAATTTGTGAGAATATTATGAACGTCGAGGATGTAATTCAAAGTCTATGTACTACATGATTAGTTGACTCATGAAAATTCAAAAAGGATTCCAGTCGGTCCACTAAAATTCCTATCACAAACTGACATGAATTTTATACTCTAACGGGTAAATAGATAAACTTGGAACATCCAAATCCTGTCTGGAAAGAGTCTGTGATGTCTAAAATTGTCTAAAATTGTCGAAAAATGCCTGAAACATGTATAATGTGTCCAGTCATGTCTATTGATTCAATTTCAATATTTCAGAATAATTAGAATTCTTATGGCTTTTTTTTCATCCAAAACACGTCCGGAGTTTTCAGTCTGTATGATATAATCAAGGTATGTTCTCCAGGTATATAATGTTACAAAATAATATTTACAAGAAGGTTTATGAAGCGTCTTGGCAATGTTGAGAATATTCACTATATTCTCCATATGTTGAGAATATGTTATTTACATAACAAAGTCAAATACCCCACTGAACCTCTTCAATGAGGAGGTAACGTTTGTTAGAAGTTGATTTTAACATCATATGACATTGTATGAACAACAGATATCCATTTATTAAATGAAAGATATTATACGTTTTATGCATACTGTATTTGAAATTTTGCAAAATTAGGCGTGGATTTGGTAAGATCTCAATCACTTGAAGAGAGAATAATTATTTAGCGGATTTCGATGCCCTATACATATAATAAATTTGTAAAATAATTTTTACAAATTATTCAAAATTATACATCGTTTAATTTCCTAAAGAGGTCGAGGGGGTGCATGTGAAAACTGCCTCCGCATATATCGAGTTCAAATTCACACCGCAGATAACCATGGACATAAGATAGAATCATCCCAAAGGATAACTTTGGAATCCACATGGCAAGGGTATTATAGAAGAGGAAAGTTGAATGAAAAAATTAATTTTCTGGAAAACGGCGATTTCAATGAAAGGATTATATGTTATAGTTTCCAATAAGACCACTTAGAGGAAAAAAGTAGAAGAAATTTGGATGACAACCACGGGTGAAAGAAAAGTATTGATAATTTTCACAAAATTTCTTTTTGGGGTTATGCTGTGATGGTATCCCTACCAACTATTTTCTGAAATGATCCTCAGACTATCTCCTTTAAGATATATCTTATTCAGATTTTTTCTAAAGGTACTTCATAACTCACAAAAATAAAGTCTGGCATCCCAGTAAAAAATCTGGAATAGAAAAGAATAGAAATATCTTATTCTTTTCAATTCTTCCCAATTCGAATTCTCAAAAAAAAGAATAGATATGAATGGAAAAAAATTGAAATATTTAGATCTCAATATCATGTATGAATTCCAGTTGCTATTCTGTATTGAATTCTCCTAACAGAAATGAAAATCTTTTATTCAATATCGTAAAGGTAATTCATTGACTATATAGAAGTTGATATTCTACATTTTACATTGGAAAAATTGAATTTGAAATCCAGATTTGGAATACGATTTGACTGTAGAATGGGTTAGAATGGAGGTGAATAGAATTTCTGTAAAATCAATTCCATAACTCCAAAAGTCGAATTCAAATTCTTGAATTCCAATCCGATATTTTTTGCTGGGATGGAACGCGGTACACAGGTAATCATTGCACCAGCCCTATGTCGGTGCCAGTGAAAGGGGGGGCTTTTATTGTCGTCTGTCACGAGACGTCGCTATTAGTACACTGGATAACTGGAAATGCCAAAGTGGCTTCGTTACAACTCATAACGTCACGTCGATAAACCATCATTTCAATTCAATTCCTCTTTACAGCAAATATCCGCAATAGAATAAAAACATGATGAAACTATTTGATTGAGGATGGATGTAATATTGCTTCTATGAATTGTCATATGGTTCCAATCAGTCAATTCGTCAGTGAGATGACAAAACGTAACAGCTTATGTACTCAATAAGTGTAACTTGTAACTAAGGCTCAGTTCTTGAGATATGAGCATTTTTAGGTTTTTAGAAAAATCCAAATAACTCAACAGCATTGTGTGCTACAAACTTCAGTTCAGCGCAATTAACTGAATTGGAAAAAATTCCTATGAAAATGTTTGCGATATGGCAGAAGTAGTTTTGCTATGATAAACTATCATATCAATCGCAATTGATTCCTATGTGTTTTTGTGATGTATAACATTTATCCGCGCGGGCCCTAACAGCATCAGGAGTTCCTCAGGATTTTCTTGAGAGTTTCATTCATTTATTTCCAGACAACTAGAAACAAAACTGCGCTGTGAAAAAATTCTAAAAAATTATGATTCATTTTTTATACTTTTCTGACTATTGAAAAAAAATTGAAAAACTTTCAAACACTTTTTTTTACATATGATATTTGTATATAGCATATGAATGTATTTATCGCATCGAGTGTTTTCAAGAGAATTAATGTTTTTGATTTAACTTTCCCCTTCCATAATACCCTTGCCACGTGGATTTCAAAGTTATCCTTTGGGATAATTGTATCTTATGTGCATGGTGATCTGCGGTGTGAATTTGAACTCGAAACATGCGGGGGCAATTTTTACATGCTTAACCCCCTGGCCCCTTTTGTGAAATTTTTATGCAAAACAGCGGCGGATCCAGAAATTGTCTATTTCTCTCCAATCGAAGTGTGACAAAAGATAATTTCTAGATCCGCCCAGGATACAAAATGGTGAATTTGCTTTATTTCGAGTTCCATTTTTCCTTAAATAATAAGTATGTTCTTCTACTGAGTAGCGTAAATGAAAACAATACGAATTGATGTAATTTTTCAACAAAATTTGTGTGAATTGGGATAGAAAAATGTTTGCTTTTGATCTCTCATGAATACTGAAATTTCAGTACTCTTGATTTATTATAACAGTAATTCGTTCCGAGAATTCATGATTCCGATTGAAGATTTGAAATCTCAACAGTATTAACCCTACGGCAGCGAAAAACAGATGCAGTGGATTGGTTTGTCCATTACAAATCTCTCTGGTTTTATCGGAACCCAGCGAGTCTATTTACTTAAAAATGTTTATCTATCAAATTAAATAATAATGAGCGAATATGATTTGATCTTATTCTTGTCAAATTTTCAATCTCAAATCTAATTCAACTCGATTTGAAAAGTTTGTTACTTCGTGTCATCAAATTATCCTTACAGTTATCATGTAAATTATCAAAAATACTTATTGTGGGTTATAATACATTCATGATCATTGAGAATACTCTGTGATCCTCGATTGTTCATATGAGTTCTTTTTTTTCTTACATCGCTAAAAATCGAATACTCAAATTGTACAGTGGTAGAATTTCATCTACTTATTTTTATGACGATGTTTATTCATCGATGTTTTCTAAACATATGAATATTGAAAAAGATTGATTATTCAACTCTTTAATGACGATCTATGGTTTGGAAAAACCATTCTGTGAAACGTCGAAGTTGTTGAGCAGCTGCATGACTCTCGTCCTGCAATCGACGATTTTCATCTCTCAAACGACGAACTTCTTCCTCTAAAGAAAGACGTCGTTGTACTTCTTTCGCTACTCTCAATTCAAGAGTAGAAAGATGAGATTGGAGGTCTAGTACAGAATTGCTACACACAGAATTATTTCAAATTATTCCTTCCAATTTCACTGAATTTTGTAATGTATGCGTTCATTGATACTTACGCGTTACACCCAACGATAAGCCCATCATCAGTCCATTCTTGTGTTTGTTGTTGATTTGATCGATCGCCTGTTTCTTGATAATGATTTTGCCAACGTTCAACATCAACATCACCATCAACATGATTTTTCTTGTCTTTCAACGATGTTGAGTGTAGAGATTTTGAAACCGGATGCGACGATTTCGTAACTCGAGGTGATAATCTGAAATGGAACATAAAATTTCTCATAAATGTATTAATTTTGGGAGGAAATATGAAATTTTTCTCTCAGAATCAATGTATTTTTCCAAAATTATGAAAACGATTTTTCTCAAGGGTGTACTAGCTCGTTTTTTTAATATTCAAAATATATCATATATGCATAAAAGTGGAAAAGAATCTCCAAGTAGTCTACCCGATGCAAAAATTGAAGGATTGATAAAGTTACATGAGAATGAAAAATTTCGAACTCATTTCGCAATCGATCCTTCGTGAACAACCATTGATTTTTCATGATTAACCACAAACATGAGAATTCTTCAATTGTTTTGTTGCCAATTAGTTAATAATTATGCATCAAAAAATATCTTACAAAAGTTCAGAAAATGTATTTTGAATTGGGCTTGTATTCCAAGGAAAGTATCAAAGATTAACATATATGTACGAATTTTCACCTTGACGGCACAACGTGTCCCTGCGACGTTTCTACACGGAAAGAACTCTGAAGCTACCGTAGTATGTGAGCCTGTCGCACTATAGTAGCTTGGCTGCCCACATACGAGCGTAGTGCCGCTGTATACCAAAGTTGATTCGACAGTCAGCCAATGTGGTATGACGAAGCGCCGAACTGAATTTGCTCCTGAGCCATACCATCGTGGTATTGCACGGGAGCAAATTCAGTTCGGCGCTTCGTCATACCACATTGGCTGACTGTCGAATCAACTTTGGTATACAGCGGCACTACGCTCGTATGTGGGCAGCCAAGCTACTATAGTGCGACAGGCTCACATACTACAGTAACTTCAGAGTTCTTTCCATGTAGAATATTCAAAAACATAGGAGAAAACGTCTCACAGTCGCATTCACTGGAAGGGAGGGGGAGAACTGTTTCCTTAATTATCCCAGTGAATCAAAATCAAATTATTCTTAGTTTCAGAAAATATAGCCCTTGGAAAAGGCAACGATAGGAATCGGGACAATAGGTGGACAAAAATTGTTCGAACTGCTTCAAAAAAACCCCTGTAAATTTCGAAGGGTGGTTAGTTTTGGTTTGAGAGGTATGATAATTAGAACTCAACTTTGCATGTTTTCAAACGCGAAATTTGTGATCTATTCGTCGCACTTGTAAAACAAAAAAAATTGTGGGTTCAATTATCGCTGATTCCAATTCCAACAATTTATTATTCATAACGATTATTAACATAGAAATAAAATATAGAATATTATAGAATTATACATCAAAGAAAAAAGTGATCTGGGAATGGGAGGAAAAATCCTTTTCAATCAGGAAAGATATTTCACTTTTGTTTTCTTCTTCAATTGAGAAAAGTTGCATCAAAATGAGAGGAGTACTCTTATTTTGATGTCAATTTTCTTTTTGGTGTATAGAAATATAATATTATATATGCTATTATTATATTATTATTACATCATATCAATGATATGTATAATAATTCTTGTGAATTAATTCCTCACAATTTGTCACCAATGATAATTGAAAATATTCCCACCAAACACAAGTTGTTACCACCTCATAACTACAATGTAACTTGAGATCATACGCAATATCACCTGTGCGTTGCAGGCAATGGACTGGTCACTTGGAATTTCATACTCATCAAAAGTTGCTACAATTTTCACCACAATATAACACGTTCCATTTTAGCAACATCGTGGTTTCATACATCTATTATAAGTTATACTATTATGCGCTCGTATCCACTTAAGCCCGATAAATTTTTTCAACACGAGTTTTGAGGCCGAATGTGTATATATTCATGCTTATGACCTCGGATTCAAGGTCAAAAGAGGTTCACGATGCATATTTTTCAAAATAAAAAGGCCATAACAATTGCATGCAACCACCATATAACCAAAACAAAAATGTTATGTTACAGTAACGTTGCGCCTGCTTTCCATGAGTGTGGAATCACAAGAGTACATACCTCGGATAATACGGAGTTTTTGAATTTTGAGGTTGTACCTTGGACAACGTGGAGCCTCGGTTAATCGAAAGTCGGATAATCAAAGTTCGACTGTATGCCTAATACACGATGATACAAATTTTAATCTTACAGAATGGAGTTGCGTCTGGTATCGAATGATTGCTGTCGTTTCGCTATTATTTCAGCTGCTTCTTTCAGGACAGTGTGAGCCTAATACATGTTGTCAATGAGAAAATCAGGGCTGTATTGGATGAAACAATGTATACCAAAGACTTTTGGACATATACAATAAGAACATATAATAAACAAAAGTTAAATGTAAAAAGTGTATATGTGCCATTAAATATATTTTCATTCATTCAGTATGAGCCTACGTCTCATTCCACCATCCACGCCAGTACAACCCGTAATGAGAGCTATTAAATCCCTCACACTAGCCCTGAACCAATTCTTGACAGAACAACTGAAATCCTTGATAGATCAAGGACCTTTGACAATGAAAAACTCCACCGATTTTGAGCAAAAACTCAGCCTACTGGAAACCAACGCATAATATTCTCTGGTAGGCTTTGACATCACTTCACCTTTCACCAATAGCCCGATACAAAAAACTCTTGACATCAAAGAATACAACCTCGCAGAAAACTTCATCTCACTATTAGTAATGAATCACATTAATAGAATAGGGGAGAGTGGGGCAAAGAGAACCAGAGAGAAGATATTTGTGTTCAACGAAAAATTTTCAGAGTTCCCCTTGAAATTAGTTAGCAATCGAATCTAACTTCACTTTACATCAGCTGATTTGACGGTATTCAATTGTGTTATCGTGTTGTGTCTATCGAAGTGATGACGATCTGACTTTTTGTCAATATTGAACGTTTTTCTGTTTGATTATTTTGTTTGTCCCGGTAAGTACTCAATTCTAATATTTTAAATAACTTTTTGATGAGAAACTAGACTCATTTTCCTTCATTTTAGTATCCCTTCAAATATATTTATATGACATATTGCCTGTTTTTTATGTTTCAAAATTTCAATCCCTTTTGGGGTAAAGTGAACCAGATTCTTATGGGGCAAAGTGAACCATATTGATATGATTTTAAACTGAGCTTCCATCAATTTTATTTGAATAGATATCTAATTTTTGGTATTTTATTTATTGAAGGATTCGGAATGGTGAGATTATACAAGAGGAAAGAGAAATTTAAAAATTGGAATGAAGAATCAATGAAAAACGCAGTGCAGAAACATCTTGATGAGGGTCTTTCAATCAAGCGAGCAGCAAAAATATTCGAAATTCCGTATCCAACTCTTCGTCGATACGTCAATAAAATAAAACAGGATAAAGAAGTAAAGTTTTCTCCAAATTATTCATATCAGAAAGTTTTTTGTGAATCTCAAGAGGAAGAACTTTGAAATTATCTAATCAAATGTTCTGAAATGTGTTTTGGTATTACAACTGTTCAGTGTAGAAAACTTGCCTATCAGTTAGCTCGAAAAATCAACTTGATTATCCAAAATCTTGGGATAAGAATGAGACAGCTGGACTTGACTGGTTTTATGGATTTCAAAAACGAAATACGAAATTGAGTCTTCGCAAACCAGAAAACTGTAGTCTTGGCAGAGCCATTCCATTCAATCAATACAGTGTGTCTGAATTTTTTACAAATTTGAAGAAAATTTACGAAAGAGCCCCACAGCTGAATAATCCTTCTAGGATTTTCAATTTGGATGAGACTGGTACTTCCCTAGCAAGTTCGTGATACGTATCTCTTAGGTATATTTCAGGTATCGATGAGGTTTCGTATCTTTGAGGTATCATAGCAGTATACTTGAAGTATTTATACTCAATTGCAACCACGATAATACGTTTCAAATGGTTAAAAATGATACCCCAAGGATACTCGAATGAAACGTAACGTATCAGTATATGATACGGAAATGTAACATTGCTCTCAACAGGGTGTCTGCTGTCTAGAAATTCTACCAGAATTGTTCAACCACAAATTCGCGTTGAATAGAATGACCGGTTAGACGCATAGAATTTCCAGGTGCCCTGGTTAAAAGGTCCAATAGAAACCGATAAAAACCGATTCAAAATTCATCGGAATGAATAGGGTCAATCGGAGAGGCTCAACTACCGATTTAAGATGAATAGGAATTAATTGGAACGTGGTATATACAGGATTGAATCGAGGATTTACCGATAGAAAAATATTTGTTTCATTGGAATTAATATGACTTTCAGTGATCAATCGGTTTGTATGAGAGATATCTGATTGAGAGTTTGAAGATTTCTCCATTTCATGAGGCAAATGGTTTTTATCGGAAATTTCCATGACCTAAAGCTATTGGAACCGATCGTAAATGTTACGTAATGGGAAATTTAATCGGTTTTTATGAAGAATGTCCAATTCGATTAGAGTTCGTACAGATTTGATCGGTCTGTAGGTTTTAATCGGATTATTCCACTATCCGCATTCATGGGGAATAATAGGACCATTTATGGATCTGAAAATTGAATAGGATCGAATGAGAAATATCCAATTCGAATTCAGAATTCCTTTCAGCGGATTAAATCATCGGTTTTTATCAGAATTTTCGGTGATTTCGGTCTATCGGAACCAATGGGAAAATTGTACAAAATTCAAAACTGGGTTTCTATCCAGAATATCCAATTCGATTTGAGTTTGTTTATTTTATTGGTCAATAGGTTTCAATTGGATTATTCAATCATCCCACACTGAAAAAAAGGTGGGTACAGACAACGGTGATATAGTTGATTCAACAGTAGAATACGATTGGATATATCCCACTGAATCTGACTGTTGCCTCAACTGCATGCACTGTTGACTCAACTACATGCAGTTGAATCAACCATCATGGTGTCAAGTCAACGATTATACTGTCAATCTGACCGTATATTCATTGACTTGACTATGATATTCAGTTACCCTAACAACAAAATATAATTGATTTTCGATGAAATTTTTTTCTCAGTGCAATTTATGGGAAATAAAAGGAATATTTACGAGATTGAATATCCAATAGCATTGAATGAGAAATGTGCAATTCAATTTTAGACTTTATTCCACCGCATTAGCCCTGGTTAAAAAATCCGATAAGATCCGATAAAAACCGATTCAGAATTAATCGGACTGCATAGGATCAATCGGAACAGTTCAATCCCCGATTCAAAATCAATGAGAGTTTATCGGAATCTCTTTTCTATAGGTTTCAATCGGGGATTCATCAATTAAAAAATCTGCATTTTATGGGAATTAATCAGACTTCACATAATCTATTGGTCTGTATAAGAGATATCTGATTGGATGATTGAAATTTTCTCCATTCCATCAGGCAAACGGTTTTTATCGGAAGTTTCCACAATTTCAATCTATTCAAACTAATGGGAAAATTTGTGAAATTGAATGATGAATGGGTTTCTTATGGGAGATTTCTGACTGCATTTAAGGATGTATCAATTTCATTGATCAATAGGTTTTAATTGGATTATTCCAACATTGAAATTTATTGGAAATAATAGGCAAGTTTACAGATTATAAAGTCCTATAGGTATGTACTGGCAATAACCGATTCAGTTTTGAAATTTCCTTCATTGCATCAGATCATTGGTTTTTATCGGAATCCCTGGTGACCTCGATGTATTGGAACTAATGGGAAAGTTGCTGGAATAGGAAACTATAATCATAGAATACCAAGAGAATCCAATTAGAAAATATTTCATTGGTATCAATCGGAATTTTTATCAGTGATGGAATATCCATTGGATCCCATTGAAAAATATGTTACTGGTACCAATTATAATTGTAATGATTAATAAAATGCCGAATCAATCAAATTAAAAAATATTGTGTCCGTACGAATTGGAATTTTTATTATTGATAAAATACCTATTGGATGCCATTGAAAAATATTTGACTAGTATCAATTAGAATCTTCATGATTAAAAACATACCGATTGAATCCAATTGAAAAATATTGATTGGCATCAATCGGAATTTTCATTGGTCATAAAATACCAAGTGAATGCAATTACACAATATTTCATTGATATCAATCGGAATAATTATTATTGATAAAATATCAATTGGATCCCATTGAAAAATAGTTGACTGGTATCAATTGACATTTTCATGATTAATGAAATACCGATTCAATCCAATTAAAAAATATTTTATTGGTATTAATCGGAATTTTTTATCAACCGTAAAATACCCATTGAATCTAATGAGAAAATATTTTCTTGGTATCAATTGAATTTTTATGATTAATGAAATACCCATTGAATTCTATTGAAGAATATTTCACGGATATCAATTGGAATTTTAATGATCAATAAAATACCTATTTAATCAAATAAGAACCATTTTATTGTCCTCAATTGGAATTTTTATCATTGATAAAATACCAATTGGATACCATTCAAAAACGTTTCACTTGTACCAATTAGAATTTTCATGATTGATAAAACTCCGAATGAATCAAATTGAAAAATATTGTATTGGTATCAACCGGAATTTTTACTATTGATAAAATACCAATTGGATCCCATTGAAAAATATTTGACTGGTATCAAATGAAATTTTCATGACTAATAAAATACCGATTCAATCCAATTAAAGAACGTTTTATTGGTATTAATCGGAATTTCTCATCAACCATAAAATACCCATTGAATCCAATTAGAAAATATTTTCCACGTATCATTTGGAATTTTTGTGATTAATGAAATACCCATTGAATTCCATTGAAAAATATTTCACTGATATCAATTAAAATTTCAATAATCAATAAAATCTCGATTTAATCAAACGAAAAATATTTCCTTGGTATCAATAGGAATTCTTATTATTGATAAAATACCTATTGGATGCCATTGAAGAATATTTGACTGGTATCAATTAGAATCTTCATAATTAATAACATACCGATTCAATCCAATTGAAAAATATTGTATTGGTGTCAATCGGAATTTTCATTGATCATAAAATACCAAGTGAATCCAATTACACAATATTTCATTGATATCAATCGGAATTCTTATTATTGACAAAATACATAGTGGATCCCATTGGAAAATATTTGACTCGTATCAATCAGAATTTTCATAATTGATAAAATACCGATTGAATCCAATTGAAAAATATTGTATTGATATCAATCGGAATTTTTCATCCATCATAAAATACCGATTGAATCCAATTGGAAAATATTTTGTTGGTCTTCATTGGGATTTTTATTATTAATGAACTCCCATGCTCTCATTGAGACCGATACAATCCCTCATATGTCCAAGGGACTATCACCAATTGAATCTTATTACTATAGGACACCCATCCCTGACATAAGACAGTCATCTAGTTCACATTGATAGGAAGCGAACTACGGCATCGAGCGAGCGGGTGTTCCAGATCGATCTTCTAGGTTAAGCAACGACAACTGCGGTACAAGGTGGATGGGTGATCACCATGTTAATAACACATAAATGATCGTTTGAATTTATTTCAGCAATAATTTGTCATACGTAATGATTGAATGAATGATATATGTGTTTGTTTAATTGATATAAAATGCGCGTATATAATGTATATAAACCGTTCGTTGGTTGGGTTAACAACCAATAAAATTCAATAAGAAAATCGCGATGCAGGAATCAATTCATTCCGATAAGTTTTTTTTATCGGATTTAATCGGATTTTTTCACCAGGGAAAATGCCGATTAAATCCAATTAAGAATTATCTTATTGGTATCAATAGGAAATTTCCGATGCAGAAACTCAATTCATTCCGATACAATTTTTTTTTATCGGATTCAATCGGATTGTTTAACCAGGGTAGATTACACTTACAATAATTACGAATTACAAAGTCTAAATTATAATACAAAGGAGAAGTGTTCGGTATTTTTTGAGTAACAATGATACTTTATGAAGTTCTTTTCCAAGGGTATCCTTTTAGTATCGAAGATACTTTGAGCGTATCGTTTAGGCATCATTCAAGTATCAAATTGAACATTTTGCGACGTAACATTCACGTATCATTGAGGTAACACGAACTTGCTAGGGTTCTACAGTACCTGGGCAGTCACCAAAGATACTCGCTGGTAAAAATGTTAAGCAGGTCAGCCAAGGTGTCAATGCAGAAAGAGGAGTGCTAGTAACAACTTGTTGTATTGTCAATGTTGCTGGACAATTTTTACCTCCGGCCATGATTTTCCCACGGGTGCATTTCAATCCTAGGATGTTGAAAAATGCTGTACCGAACACTTTAGGATTAGCAGAAAAATCAGGATAGATGACGAAACAACATTTCATCGAAGTGATGAAACACTCCATTCAATATTCTAATTCAAATAAGAACAATCCAAGTCTTTTAATTCATGATAATCATGAAAGCCATCTGAGTATTGAAGTTTTAGATTTAGCCTGTGACAATGGGGTGACAGTTCCTACATTGCCTCCACATTGTTCTCACCGGATGCAGCCATTAGATGTCGCACTATCCTTTCCATTTAAAACTGCTTACAATAAAGCTCTAACATCAATGATGTCCGTCCTCAAAGCTCCTTTAACTATTTACGATGTGGCTCAATGCGTCCGTTCGGCTCATGATGTGGCTTTCACAGGCAACAATATTAGAAGTGGTTTTGCGAAAACTGGTATTTACCCACTTAATGAGGATATTTTCCCAGCCTCTGCGTTTACGGCATGTGAGTTCAGCAATAGACCCGAAATTCTGAAGGATAGTCATCCTAATTCTATATCGGAAGAGGAAAATACTCTTCTGCTAGATTCTTGTGCGACTATATCAAACGATTCAGCAAGTAACCCCACAGTGGCTCCACTTATTCCAGTTTCCACTTCGATGATGGAATCATCAGCATTTTTATCTGATTCATCACCTCAAGATGTTTTACCATTGCCGCAAGCTAAAGATCGCAATCAAAATGTGAGAAAAACGAATCCGCGTATGAGGAAATCAATAATTGCTACAGAACCTTCGGAAAAAGAAGTTTTTGAAAATAAGAGAAAAGAAACAGAACTCAAAAAGCGTTTGCAAGAGATGAGAAAGGAGTTGAAAGAACTACAAGAAAATGGGAAAAATGCAAAAACAATGAAAGAACCCAAATTGATTGCAAATAAGCTTTCGGACCAAACGGCAATTCATTTTCCAAACTTGTGAATCAAGATGTACTTGTGATGTAGAAACACTGAACAAATCGTGTGACCTAACTATTACATAATTGAAGTGGATACGTGGATGAGTTCGTCAAAGCGTTAGTATACAGGGTGACCCAAGTAAGAAAAATTGTATTTCAAGGGCGTATTCTGCAGCCATAATGCAAGAATTTCCCGTTTTTTTGAAGATTAGTTTTTGAGATATGAGCATTTTTAGATTGTTTTTTAAATCCAAACCAACTTGGATCACTTTTCTTATTTTCAGTTGGATACCATTACAGCCATGATTTGATTATAATTATAATGATAACACATGGGCTGAAAGTCTCGGGCCTAACAAAAAAACACGGTTTTTTGTTCGAAATTAGCTTTATCCATCAAGAACAACGCAATCATCCCAGCGCCGCTCCAACATTTCTAACGCTTCTAACATTCATTCGAACAAAATTTCTCACTGGCGAGCGTGTTTTTTAGGTCTGCGAACAGTCAGTAGTCGCTGGGAGCGAAATCTGGCGGATACGGTGAATGTGGAAGCAATTCGAAGTTCAATTCATGTAGTTTTGCTATTGTTTTGATTGACTTGTGACATGGTGCGTTGTCTTGATGGAATAAAATTTTTTTTTTGCCATATGCGGTCGCTTCTTTGCAATTTCGGCCTTCAAACGTTCCAATAATGCGATATAATATTCACTGTTGATGGTATTTCCCTTCTCAAGATAGTCGATGAATATTACACCACGCACATCCCAAAATACCGAGGCCATAACCTTCCCAGCCGATTGTTGTGCTTTCGGGCGCTTTGGACGAGGTTCACCAGTGGCTGTCCACTGAGATGACGATCGTTTTGATTCCGGAGTGAAGTGATGGATCCATGTTTCATCCATTGTAACAAATCGACGCAAGAATTCCGGCTTGTTACGTTTAAACATGGCCAAACATTGCTCAGAAGCATCAACGCGTTCTTGTTTTTGGTCAACAGTGAGCAAATGCGGCACCCACTTTGAACAGACCTTTCTCATAGTTGAATGCTCATGTAATATAAAGCCAACACGTTCTTTTAATATTCTTACGATGTCAGCTAACTCATGCAACTTCACTTTTCGATCATTCAAAACGATTTTGTGGATTTTTTTTATGTTCCCTGGTGTTACCGCCTCATTTGGACGTCCACTGCGTTCTGCATCATCGGTGTCTCTACGACCACGTTTGAAGTCAACAAACCAACGTTTCATTGTGGTTTCTGATGGAGTGGAGTCCCCATAACACTTTTCAAGCCATTGCTTCGCTCGAACGGTATTTTTCCCCATCAAGAAGCAGTGTAAAATTGAAACACGAAATTGTTTTTGATCTATTCTTTTAAAAATAACAAAAGTAGCGTCACTCTTAGTACAATAACTCACAAACTAATGAATATAATACCATGAAATTTTGACAGCTGTTTTTTGAAGGTTAGTACTAACTGAAAAACAGGCGAATGCAGTAAAATTCGCGCCATCTATGTGTTAGGCCCGGGACTTTTCAGCCCATATGTTATTATAATGATATTATTATGTTATTATAATGGATTAAATTTTTCTAAGTTTTTTCAATCACCTGTACATTAATTTCAATTTTCATGCACAATAACTTGAAAATTCAATATGTATTTGGATTCCTATTTCAGTTTACAAAAATTGAATTTTCATTTACATATGTACATGAAAAGTACATGAAATTTCAAGAAATTTTCAACAGTGTGAAATCGTTCATCTGCTAGTGTCTTCTTTTTTCCTGAGCAAAAGTTTTTGAGACTCGGTAACATCGACAGAACCAATAAACACGAGTCTTGCTGTCCTCTTGCCTGCGAGAAATGCCCGCTCCATTTAGAGACTTTTTTCTCTCTGGGACAGAAACAATCATTTATATCAGAACATTTGCATATTGCTATATCAAATAGATCGGTATGGACATAAATTTTGTGAGTATCAACTTTTTTTCGAATAAAATCTCTGTTATCTCTCTTCCTTGAACAATTCTTCATATAAACATAATTCTTGTGCTGTAGCGTGAGAAGTTGTATGACCCCATTATGAGTTATTGTTGCAATACTAGCTTCTTCATAAATCTCCTCTACTTTTTCCGCCACAGACTCTGCAATAACAGAAAAAGCTGCCTCTTTTTTATTTCCAGCCGGAAGAAACAGCTGATGCCTCGTATAAAAGCAAGAAAGCAATACATCTTCGATGGTTGGTAATTGTCTCCTTGACAAATCTTTGGGTTTCCCCAAGACTGGACAATCGTTACATGTGGTAGTTGCTCTAGTGTGTGGAACAGGTTGTTTGAACATATTGTTAAAATGAATTTCTCAAAGGGCCGATCAATGAACGAGTATATTTCAACCAACGTTGGATATTTCAAATATATTTTGCGGCGTTCATTATCTCTTGTATCTCGCTTTTATCTTCCGCGCTGTGCCATGCGGTACTGCGTAATTTCTTTTGTCAATTTGTTTGAAATTTCAGGTGAAAGTGTATGGCAATAACAAATAACATCAGAAGCGAATAATGGCGGACATATTTTTTGTTAGGAGTTGTAAAAAAGGAAACTTCAAAGAGAACTCGCTGAATATTTATTATTATCAACGAATTAGGACGGATACGATTGAATAGTATAATATTACGATATTCTGAATATGCTCGAATTAGAGCATTGAAACAAATGATGAACTAATAAAGTGTAGAATCTGAAGTCAAAATTCTTTGGGCACGAGATTCGAAAAGTGGATTTTTAATTCGTTTCAATAATTTTTCGATTGATGGAAAACTCTAAATTAATGACGAACATTCTTTTATCAACGTTATTCGCATTTCTCATGCCAATTGCTTATAAGAATGAATTTACGAACTCAACAAACGAAGTACCTGGTATCTGGAAATATTCGATTTTTCGTTCATTTTTTTAAAAACTTCAACTTTCGAGGCAGAGCTGAAGACATCATCCAAAAGGTGGAGGAACAGAGGAGCAATATAGAGGAGACGGAGAAATGTCTAGCGATCTACGATAGCGCTGTACGGGAAGAAGAAGGAAGATGCCTACAACTCGGATCTCTCTGTTCTTCTTATGTTGTCACCCGCAACAATCGCTATCATCAGTCTCCGGCCTTACACACATCGCCCATAAACAATTTTTCGTTCAACATATGAAATTGTCAGAGTGTTATGTAAAAGATGTCGTAATAATCTCTAATCAGTCGATTTCTGCCATCTTTTTGATGTCAATAGTTCTAAATACTATTTGAAAGTTATTCGTGATATCTTTTAGATAGTATCTAGAACTCTTGAGAAAGACATCAAAAAGGTGGCAAAAATCGACGCATTACAAATCATTTCGACATCTTTCAGATCACATTAAGAAAGTTTCGAACAAAAATCTTAGAATTTTTACTGGGCAACCACTACCTGAAAGTCGGGTGGTTGAAGAAACTCGGGTACTCCCACACCCCTCATATTTTATCAACATTCTTGAGAAGGATCAATAGAATATTACGATCAGACTACCTCAAACATCTTACAAATGTCCATGAAATATACCAAAGAAGAATATTCTACAGGGATTTGATGGACACTCTACAGAACATTGTTAATGTCGTGACAATGTTCTATGAATATTCTCCGAATATTTGAAATAGTCTTCCGTGACCCATCTATGGAGATTGTTCATGTATTCTTTACATACCATCAGAAATTCTTGCTGTTTTTTCTTCGCATGCTATTAGAATATTTCTAGAATATTATATTCACAAAACATTACCTTTCCTCTTTGGATAATTTATTTTCACTGAGAGCTGGACTTGATGCTGTGCTGGCATTGGAGATAACGGTCGCTGGTCTAGCCATAGTCAGAATAACTTCAGATCCAGTATTGCCATTCTCTTGAATATTATTGGCCGATGAAACGCTTAAAGTAGCAGCACTGTTGCTGCAAAGATTTTCCCTTGATCTGCATCCATTCTGAATCTCAAATATATTGTTATTATTACCGATCTTTTCTGAATTCTGATTATTCGAAATATTGGTCACACCAAGAGCCGTATTGTTGTTTATCATTTGACTTTCATCAATGATGTAATCTGGATTAATTAGTTTCATAAGATCCTCTTGCAGAGTGCTTGAGGTTAAATTCGCAGAATTTCTATGAGGATTCCTCATTCCAAGCTTCGGTCTAGGACTTTGATTTCTCGAACTACCGCTCGATGGTGTTAAATTACCCCCACCAGCATTGCCGCGATTATTTGTGATACTCGCTCTCCTCAATCTCGGAGATATACTCCCTGATCCATTAGATTGTTCATCTTCACTCGGTGGAAGGGTTACGTCCGTAGGGTTGACTTCTGGGATTCGAACCTGGAAAAAAGAAGAATATCATTCAGAAGATAAGTTCACGAAATTAGTTTTTATTACAGGTTGCGCTCCGAATAGTAACGCAGGATAGTGATATCGATTCTTTTTTATACACAATGCATCGAACTCTCATCGATATTTTATAAGAATCTATAAAAACTCAATACTTTTTTTATAAAAAAGAATCAATCCTGTTCAAGAATCGGCATCACTACTGTTGGACCTCTTTGTAGTGCGAATGTGCTTCTTTGATAGAGTGAGAAAAACACCCCAAGTGGAAACATTTTTCAACTATATATAATATTGATATGAATTCCCATGCTATATATAAATTATATATAATTTTGAAAATTTTTCCATCTCGGCCCATTCAACATTATTCGGAGGGCAATACGTATCTAAATTTGATGAAAACAATCTTGAGTTTTCATACTTCTGGTGGTAAACTGGAAGCAAAATGATCCTTGATTCCTCGATGTTCGATGTTGACTTTATGAGGTACTGGACGTTCTGATATGGTTGTTTTTAGACAAGTAACTTTTTCTCCAACTTTGAAATCATGCGGTGTTTCGTATCGAGTGAAATCTCGATTGTGTTCAACGCTGGTGGAATTTTCATTTGGTTTCCGTTCTAATTCATGTACCTCAGTTTCATACTTACTAATATCCATGTTATATTTATTATTCCGCTCTCCATGTAAGTCTTCTGAATACTCGTGAGTATTCTTCCTTTCTTGTAATCTGGTATCTTGTTCATATTTTCCTGTCGTTTTTTCATCGATTAGTTCATATTTAGAGGGTCTGTCAGGTTTTGATTCATATTCATGTCTTGCGTTTATCTGTTCATACTCGTTGTATTTAATAAGATTATTATGACTACCTGATTTTGGAAGACTGTAACTCGTACTCTGAGACAGTGGTGAGGAACTGGGAGTATTAAATTTTTGATGACTAAGGACATGATGCTCGCCTTTATGAAGCTCTCGTTGAGAGGCATAAATATTTTCTTGCTTCGTTTCATACGCTTCTTTTTGAACTTTCGCATGATTTGCTATCACGTGTTCTTGATTACGATGGATGTTATCTAATTGCCTTAGATAGTTTTCATGTCTGATATTTTCTTGTGCTACACGTTGGGATACATAATTAGCCTCTTTTGGATAATGCTCATGAGCTTGATGTTTGGGATTTTCAGAAAAATGTTTATTGCTCATATAAAGTGGTTCACGATCTTTCTTTTGATTGGAATTTTTCATTGGCGTTGTTCCTTGATAGGTTTGTCGAACCGGTAACGGAGGAGGAGTACCATCAGCTCGATAACCAGTTTCTTGATCTTGTGGTTCCAAGAGTTCGTACCTTCAGATTTTAAGTGTTATGATGTATCGAATCATTGAGGGAATCTAAATGAGGTTATTCAAAACTTACCAACGATCGTCAGCGCTACTATGCCCACTACTACTGCTGGTCATGGTACCCTCCAGGGGAAATCTTGAATCATTGAATGATCTAGAACTCGATCCTGTCCCGTATCCAGAACTATTACTCGATCTAGGAGGGCTAAAAGATCGATCGTACCGTCTCTGATGGGACATGGCGGTTTGCTGACTTGGTGTGTTGTTGTCGAGGCTTGCAACGTTCTCGTAATCTCCTTCATAATTATTCGCTAAATATTGACAATTTTGTAACGTGCAGCCCCTACAAAATTCATCAACATGTAATATTTGTATTGAATTCATAACAAAACAATTCCAGACGCTAAATTTCACCTTCTCGGATTTCCATCGTTGCCTGGAGGTATTACAGCAACTGTAACCTGAGCACTAGTCTTCAATAAATCAACCATTTGATCATGACTCAAAGTTGACACGGCTACTTTGCAAATCTCTACGAGTCTGGAACCTTGTCTCAAACCTGCTTGCCAAGCCAGTCCCATGCTTTCGACTTGAGTAACCACGCCATCTGGCTGCACATGGAATCCTAGTTGCCCAAGATTATTCCTCTTCAAGGATAATTCAGAAGCTGGCGAACCTTGCGTTACTGCACGCAATCTAGCTACGATTTCCATCAGTTCATCGCGTTCTCCATAATCGCCACGAACGTGTATAGTTATGCACTCTCCTTGATGGTAATATAATCTCAGACTAAAAGCAAAAACAACGTAATTAAACATGACCAAGATTTTGAAGGACCCTGCGAATAACGACAGGAAAATCCAAATTAGAATCTCCAGAGCCTATGAAAGGAGTGCCTCTCAGTCCTGTCTACCTTTGCATGATCCCTACAATTTGCTGATTTCTATTTGGATTTTTCTGCATTTTCAAAGGAAATAATTGCGAGAAATTGATTGAATTCGAAATTTGCGTTATATATTTTTTAAAATATGTATGATATAAATTATTGAAACTGAGTTGTATTTTTTCTAACAGATTTACAAAATGTATTAACCACACTCAAATAATTGAAATCATCAACATTCGATAACGCTCCCTGAATGCTCCTTGATTGAATGGATATTGGATCTCGCCAAATCTGATTGAAATCGGACAGAGGTCTGATTAAATCCTGACTCATTATTTCCCTACAAAACATTTACATCGAATGCTGATAAAAAATTTGATTTGTCATGCACGACGTTTAGCGTAATCCACAACAAAAACAAACATAATTCGATTCATTTGCTTTTGGATAGGGTCAGGGTTATAATGTGACTCGATGTGGTTTTATGTGAAATTTGATCAAGTTTCTAAAAGTTTGTATAAAATGTTGATTGAAACTTGAAACAAATTTTATATAAAATCAAATTGAGTTACATTATTGCCCTACTTTTGAGAGCATGCGCAGATAAAAACAACATTTATTATTATGAGGATTCTCTGGCACAGGAACTTTATGCTGTTGATCACTACCAGCAGAATCAAACATAGATCATATATCTTTTTATATGAATCCATAGGAATGGCTTTCTTCATTCCATTATGGTTCAGTATTAGTAATTTCTATTTTAATTTATAACAAAAAACAAACATATTTTGATTTCTCCGCTTTTGGTAGCGGATCGAATGACAGCAGCAACGTTTGCTTCTGTGAAATTTCTCCAGGAAGGAATTTCCATGCTTTTTGTTATAAATGTTATTTGTAATTATACCAATGAATAAAGACGACTTTCGAAGTTTCACTATAATTTACTATGCGAAGGGTTCCTTGCTAAAACATTTTCATAGAAAACGATAGATTTCGGCAGTATTTTGGCCTGTTTTCCACTGTTCTCCATGTGCCGTAGCACCAGAGTAATCTCATAGAGAAATTTCCTAAACTGAGGTTCTATAGTGATAGAATGATACATTGTATCCACTTCTTTTTCCCTGAAAATAAAGGCAATGAAACTCTTAATTAGGTACTTATGGAGGCAAACAAATTGTTGATCCGCATTGGTCTTTATTTGATGTAAATGTTTCTTAGGGATTGTTATTGCTACCTACTTGGTAAGATTGAATGAATATTTTCAATGAAACCTCTATTGAACCTGATCCTCCCTGAGTGATTCTGACCCATTCAGAAACGGACAATTTTTCCGCCAACGCTCCTTCCATTTCATTCAATCAGATTCTATGGATTTATCTGAGCTTTTGCATGCCGAAAAGTTCAATCAAAATTATTGCTAACCTATTTGTTTGAGCGTGCCAACCAAGTACTCCAACGCATGGAGTGACAAATACCATCTGTCGAGAGTGTTCTTCGATAAGAACGATGGTGTCAATACTGATACCCAAGTAACAATCCGTATTTTGATTGCTGTCTTCCAATATAACTTGCCAACAAAGTGCTCCTCGTTGTGATGCATCACAAAAAAGTCGTGGACGTACTGCAATTTTTTTTTTGCTGCTGAACGATAGCATCGCTAGTTGTTGAGAAATAAATCATAACGTGTTAGTAAACACTGAAGGCTCGTTAAAAAAACCACATATGAACCATATATGAACGTTCGATTCAGATATGACGGAGATATTCCATACAAGGATTAAACACGGTTTATACCTTGGATATATATGATCCATATATGAACAGGGTTCAGACAAGTTTTGTTCAATCAATTTCCCTGAGTTTTCTCTGTGATTTCCCTGAGTGAAATTCTAATTTCCAGAAATCGTCGGATCATGAATGTGTCCCTAAACATTTTTTCCTCAGTGTATAATTTCTAAGATTCCACGATTAAAAATTAAGAAAATATGTTGCAGAGAATGAAAAATAGAATAAATGAACAAATTTTTATTTTGATAAAATTTGAGTGATTTCCCTGAGATTTCCAGGTTTTTGGGAGTTTTTGATAATTTCACTGAGAATTCCCGGTGTTTTGAGTCAAATTTTTATTTCCCTGAGTTTTCCCGTATTTCCCGGAATTCCAGTTCTGTCTGAACCCTGATGAATCTTATATGGGTCATATATGTGTCTGTGTCATCATATATATGGAATATATGCGTCACATTATGATTTATGTTCACTAGGATTTCAGTGGAATGATGTGAGAGTGATTTTTATCTGTTCGAATTATGAAACTTACAGAATTTCTGGCCTGAATCAACTACTATTGTGGAAGAATAATTCGTAGCCAAATCTTTCAGGTACTCTTGTCTTGTTCTCGTCGCCATCGTTGCAAATTTTTCGGATCTTTAAGTATTGAAAGTTACTTAAATGTTCTATTAAATGATTCCAATTCACCAATTCTTAATTCAATAATTAGTTACCTATGAGCTGCATTTTCGGCATTTATGATTTTTGCTAATATAAAATCAGCGAAAGCTTTTCCTTTGGTAAACGTAGCACCTGGAGGAACGGGTGGACCAAAGACTGGCACTTCTTTACTCCTAGATACCGCTATTCTGTATTGAGCATTTTCGGAACAAGGATTAACGGCCTTTATTACAATGAAAACATGTTGAAACTGCGATCGTATCCTTCGTGGACTAAATGGCAATGCTCCTGGTTCCTAATGAATATACAGATAATAATAGTATTTTAGGAAAATTTTAACGATATAAATGAAATGCATTCATGCAGGTAATACAATTGAAAAATTCTGACACTGCTATTCTCTTTACCTGAAAAACTATTGTTACTATGTCATTCCCGATATGTCGTTTCCTCAACAACTGCTGTCTATTGTTGGGTGTGAAAGGTAACATTGTTGATACGTGGAAGGTTACTTCCACTCCTCTATGCGTTGCAACTATTGCATGAGTACCGGTTGAATCAGTCCTTGTATCAAGACCTGCTTTATATCCTTCGAATCCTCGCAGTCTTATTCTTTGGCCTGCAATAGGAAAAATTGAATATCAGTTTCATATCCGAGTGAACATTTTTCCCCTCGACTTTTCGAACATTCATTATGTTCTCTAAGAAGGCTTTTGAAGTAGCTGACCAAGTGAGCACGGTCACATCTTAACCAATCAAAACAGTTGAAAAGTGAACATGGTCACTTGGTCAGCTACTTTGGAAGTCTCCTAAATCATATCAGAAAGTTCTGTGAAGCATCGATTTTGAAAATCTTTCAAAGAATGTGTGGTCCTCTGGATATGAGGTCTGAGACTTACGAGGAAGTTCATTCAGATCACTATCCGATAACTTGTAGATTTCATAAGGAAGGGATCTAAAAGATGCTCGAAATCGCTGCTTTACAGGATCTTTTGATATCAATATTCTGATGTGTTGATTCAGGCGATATTTTTGTATCCCTCACAGCACAACAGTTCCAGAAGAACTTTTGAAGAACTCATAAAGAACACAAGGAGTCAACAAGAATTCTGTATGAATTCTTAATGTGATACCAGCGACCCCTGAAGATGCAACCAGACCCATTGGTCAGAAAAGGACACAACCAAAATTATTCTGACAAATTACTCGAAAACAAAACAATGAAATCAGAATATCGTTCTGTACAGATCTTTTCCAACCAATAAAGGTGATTTGTACAGAGCGATATTTTCCTTTCACTGCTTTATTTTAGAATAATTTGTCAGAAAAGATCTGGCTCGGGTTGCATCGTCAAGGGCCGCTGGTATCTCCTTAAGAGGCTGTGGTGCTGGGTGGAATATAACAACCCTCAGCATTTACTTTTGTTGAAAGCGGAATGAATAAACTTTATACAATGGAATGTATAATTTATTATCAATATCAAAGAAAGAGGATACAATCATTAGCAACCATGACTACTTCCGGCGAACGAAAACACACAAAAAAGTTGTCACTTCTTCGAGATGCTTTTCGACGCGGCCAATTCTCTCATTATACAGATGGCACCTCTCGCATACTCTTTTATACAAGAGGAGGGGAATACAAATGTATTCACTATCTCAATAATTTTCATTGAAATCGAATGTTACAGAGGGATTTCTTTTTTTATTCTTACTGTACAGATTGAATATAATCAATGTGATTATTGTGGAGAAGTTCACCTATAGTGTCTAAAAACTCCAAAAATGCTGGCCCAGCATGTTGATTATTATACATTTCTTCCTCAGTTTTTTGGCCGGATCTACAGTAGAGGACGCCAACCTTATATTTAGTTGACAATCCTTGTTCGTCCAGTCTTGCAACAGCCTCTTCTGCACTAGCAGTACCCAACCTTAGACAACTAAGCTGTACTTCAGGTGCGACCAATTCCAGCAGTTCTCGTGTTGGTAATCTGCCCTGAGGTCTTATTCCAAGAGTTTCCTCTGGTACTGATCCACGCAATGTCAGCAATTCGGACGTTCGTACAATTATCCGATACTGATTCACGTCTTTACGTATACTAATAGCCACAGGTCCTAATTGTTCATCCATACCAAACCAATTCTGATGTTCCCGACCTATAAAAAAGCACATTTTTATGATTGATCATGTAAAATTCGTGTAGTATTGTTCAAAGAATCATTCCATCAGTTGATTCATTGTATGGAATGTGAGCAGAAACCGGTAAACTCCAACATACCACTTCACAAATTTTTCAATTCTTTAGGGTTTCAGATTTTTCTGTACAATACATGCCTTGAAGAAGAAATAATAGAGATTTTACAATTACCTAAGAAGTATTTCCTATAGTAATGCGCGCCTTCGTCAATACTTTCGATTGGAAGAGGTCGTTTTTGTAATGGACATGTATGTTTCCAGGTGGTTTCATTCACTGGTGGTTCTAAAACAGACACTCCATACGCCAAGGAAGGTCTATGAACTCCATGGACGACTGAAATGCGTGTAAGTCCAACTTCACGTTCACCTTCACCTCCAATTTCATTACGAAAAAAAGGACAAGATTCCAGAAGATCGTTACCTACATCGATCAACAACGAAAGACTTAAAATATGGAAACTGAAGTTGATACTCATACAGCACACAATGTCTCAGTAATGTCTCAAAATATCGCTACGACGATATTACCGGGCAGTTTTTTATTCCATGATAATCAAACGTTTCATAATACGTTTGTAATCAGTGTTTCTAATCAACAATAAAACGGAATTAACTAATTCTGATGTATTCCAGATCCTTCTGCTGATACTGTTGCCTGGGGAATTTGCAATATTGTAGCAATATTCCGAGATATTACTGAGACATTTTGTACTCTGTGAGTATGGCGATATTAAATTTCGTGTATGCTCAATCACTTCTTCCATCTCCTGAATCCTCTTCGGGTGTTTCATCGGGAGTGGATGCTCTTAACGTGCTAGCAGCAGAAGCTCCAGTTGCAGTGTTCCTTCTTCTAGCTAATAAAATTCCACGGAGTTTAGCTGCATATCCAAGATTTGCAATTAAAGATTGACAATCGTGATGGGCAAATGCCCTTCTTCGATGCCGTTCTTCAATATCTGCTGAAACTGTGGATGGAGAACTATTACAGCTGTTGCTTTCTTCGGACCCATTGATCACTCCTCTTGGAGGTTTCCCACCCCACAGTCTATTTAGTTTCAATCTCAACTTCGGGCTAGATGCACCGCTAGCCCCACTTCCAGGTGTCATAGGCTCGGACGTTTCATCCCCGTCGAGCGATTGAAGTCCGTCTTGATGCATTCGTTTGAGATATTCGTTCGTGCCTATTCCATTTGTGTGATCCGAACTCCGTTGATCTGTCGTCCGAAAATCTTGTAGCATGGCAAAAAAATTCTCATCTACTGTTACCGATTGGGCAACCATGTCTATGCTCCCTGTAACATCAACATACAAATTATATTGTTTGAATGTGAATAATATTAAAAATGGTTGTATTCGATGAAAAATGAGTGAATTCTCTAACCCTAGGTTTTGTAATTCCGTAATTTTTGGATATTTGAGAATTTGAATTATAAAATGGGGCTATTTTGATGTTCAATTGGGATATTCCGTTACATTCATTCTCGTTAGGGTGTAAGGTTTTGGAAGAATGGTTGCCAGTTTTCAGTAATGCAAAATGAAGGTTTTGTTTTGCTAAAATCTCATTACAGTGAACCCAGAATGCGGGAGCTGGCAACCCCTACTATGTACCTTTTGGAGATTACCGCAATCTTATCGCACGTTGAATTGAAAAAAGCATCATAGTCGGTGTAAGGTAGTGATTCGGACGAGACCGATACGAGACAAGACGACAGTCTCGACTGAGAATCTCGACTCGAGACCGGGTCAATCTCGGCAAGACGAGACCGAAACACTAGTGTAAGGAGTCCGTTAATAGTTCTAACGGAAATACCTTTGAATACATTATTATTGACAAATTTCAAATTTTTTATCTGACTATATACCGTGATAAATGTTCCTTCAATCCTTCTGATTAGTTACAAATTCTCAAATAACAGGAATAACATATTACATAAAGATATTTCCGTTAAAACTGTTCACGGACTTTTTACACCAACTATACATGTGTGTGGTCAGTGATTACAAAGTACTATAGTCCCCAAGAGAACACGACGTCCCGAAGAATGTTTGATAGAAGTGCATCGAACGTTCGGACATTTGATGGTCCACAGAACATGCCATGAACGTGAATGTACGTACAATGAACCTGAATTTCACGGAAGAGTTATGCGTTCTCTTGTAGATGTTATCCTTGTTATTTTACTTGTACGTACTTATGCGTACTTAAACTTGCAATAATCATAAAGGATCATAAGCGTGGCCTAGTGATAGCGGATCTTGGAAGAATCGATTCTTTTCTATGAAAAATTTATCAAGTTTTTATTGAATTTCATATAATTTCGATCCAAATTGTAAAAAAATTTTATGAAAAAGACTCGATTCTTTCAAGATCGACCATCACTAGGGTGGCCAGCTGCTCAGTAATGGAAATGCCTTATATATAAACTATACATGAACGATATAAATATGGTATATATACCATATACTTATATATTCAGTTTACTTATGGGGGTATAAGAGTGATGAACCCTAGATACCTCTAGGTACTTTCTGACCTCACCTACAGTCATTAGGATGGTGCAAAAAAATTAAACTTGATAATTCCGGATCGCTATAGTGCGGAAAAGTTGCGATCGGTGAATGCATGAAAAACAAAAAAAATTTATCAAGATCGGATGATATTTTCCAATTCCGCAAAGCGTCTAAAGTTTCGACAAAATTTCACAATTTCCTGATAAGTTTTTAAATTCGCCTCCCGTATTTATTTCTAACGCTACAGTTTGGAAGAGTTGCAACTGGTACTGCTAAATGAGAAAGCAAAATATTTCTGCATGTACAAAATATCTTCTAATCACGCAAATTTCCCGAAATTCACGAAAAAAAGCACAGCAGTTCCTTCACGTGTCTCGTTGCAGAACGTAATATGACAGTGTCGTTAGTTATCAAAATGTTATTTTTAATTGGAATAGCAACAGGACGAAGTAAGTGAATCAAAGTAATTGAACTGTATAAAGTGCAGTGTTGCATTGTGTTGTGTAGTAGTGTACCGTTCATGACATTCTTGTAAGAAGATGCCAGATTTATGTGGACGTCTCATCCAGATTGACTGCATGTGTGATAAACCCAACAGAATTCCAGTAATTGAGTGACGATTTATCTAGCTTCAAAGAAAGCTTGGAATAGAAAAAATTGGTACTATAGATCATCAGACAACAAAACTAAAAACTAGATTTAAAAGGCAGAACTATATATCAAAAAAAGAGGATTCCAAACCCATTCGAACCAAAATACACGAACTTGATGATTGAGATGACATACAGCCAAGTTGTTCATTTGATATACAAACCGATGATGAATATAAGGCTCCTAACTCTGTGAAGGAAAAGTCATCGTGACAAATGAAAATTAAGTTAAAAGCTACAGCATTGCATTGTGATCGCTACGGGGTATCTGACCATACAGCAGTAAACATTCTGAAGTTGTTGATCGATATAAAATGAGAAGAGAAAAGTGCCGCAATGGAAGTGATTAACAAAGAAAAAGTTCACAGGATTTGAATGAGCTACGTGGTATTTATTTTGACGGAAGAAAAGATGATACCTTAGTTATAGAAAGAATTGAATCAAAACAGCTTCGCCGAACAATGAAAGAGGAACATTATTCTATCATAAAAGAGCCTGGTTCTGTTTATTCGTGTCATTTGCCCCCAAATTTCAGATCTGCTAAAGACATTGCATCTATCATATTATCATACTTTACTGAAAACGGCATTTCACTAGAATATTTAGATAGCGTTGACTGTGATGGTACAAATACAAATACTGGGTGAAAAAGTGGTGTTATTAGACAACTTGAAGTGCATCTTGGACGACCATTACAATGGGCTGTTTGTTTACTCCGTTTTATTGAGTTACCTTTCCGTCGTCTTTTTCAATATTTGAAGGGGGAAATAACTGGCCCAAAATCATTTCGTGGACCAATTTTGAAAATTCCCAAGGGTTGTGAGAGACTGCCAGTAGTGGATTTCCAACCAATTGATTGAGATCATCCCAATAGTGGACACAAAACTGTTGAGCAAAGACCAAGGATATCTTTTTGAGATAGGTCAAGCAGTTAGAAATGGCAACGTTCCGAATGAGTGATTAAATCGTGACCCCGGCCCGATCTCACACGCCAGGTGGCTCACTTGTGCTAATAAGAGTCCTTCGACTATATGTAAGTGTTAAAAATCCCTCATGAGCTTCAAAAAATATCGTGACATTCATTTTGAAATCTTACATACCTGTCTGGTTTGAAATAAAGTACATTACAGAAGGACCTATTTATGTATACAGAGTAATTGAAACATCTCGATACTTGTCAGATGATCTGGAAAAAGTACTCATCAGGGTTCAGACAAGTTTTGTTCAATCAATTTCCCTGAGTAAAATTCTAATTTCCAGAAATCGTCGGATCATGAATGTGTCCCTAAACATTTTTTCCTCAGTGTATAATTTCTAAGATTCCACGATTAAAAATTAAGAAAATATGTTGTAGAGAATGAAAAATAGAATAAATGAACAAATTTTTATTTTGGAAAAGTTCTAGTGATTACCCTGAGATTTCCAGGTTTTTGGGGATTTTTAATAATTTCCCTGAGAATTCCCGGTGTTTTGAGTCAAATTTTTATTTCCCTGAGTTTTCCCGAATTTCCCGGAATTCCAGTTCTGTCTGAACCCTGAGTAGTGTTGCCTGTAATCGAACGTAACCCGTTTTTTACCCACCCTTAAAATTTACTGTTGGCTATGATCTTCGATGAGAGGAGAAATGTGAGAGAATTAGGATTGAGCAAAGTGTTGAAAGCCAGAAGGCAGTGTGTTTCAAAAGGTAAAAATATCAGGAACTTTATAACTCCTACTTTGAATTCTAATGCTTCAGATTATTCAGAAATGATAGATCAGAACCTGACAAAATTATCATCTCCACCTTCCCTTCGGAGAGTTACAGATGATGAAATTCACTCCGTTATGAATTCAGATGATATACCGAACTGGAAAATAAAAGAATTTCCCTGCCATACGCAAGCCATCCAGCGGTGCGTTAAATTAGTGACGGAAGCTTTGCTCAAAGTATGCGGGTTCGAATCGAGAGATGGATTCATCAGAACAACATTGGAATCTAGATCTATAATGCCTGATTTCACGAAGGAGTCTTATTACAAGTCGATTCCAACGAGCAAATCTTAGAAAAATGATTGAAAAATGATAATGATAGCGTTAATAAGTTCTAAATTGAGAAGAGAAAATATATATATATATATATATATATATATTTTCTCTATATAGTATGTAAATTGTACATACCCTTGATGGTTGGATGGAGGGAAGGGTGTGGGAGGAACTCGAAGTGTACCCACCTCCTTGTGGTGAAATCTGGGTTGTTTAGATATTTCTAAACAAGCGAAGAACTACATATTTTCGAGATATTCGAGGAGATTCGGGGCGATTGGGAAATATTCTCTATATATAGAAATATTCTTTCTTCTCGTTCAGCAGTAGCGATTCTAACGTTTCTGAAATATAGCGTTGAAAATCAAAACGAATGGCAAATTTTAAAAAATTATGAGGGAATATAAAATCCATCATTTCGTCGAATCTTTGGACGCTTTGCGGGATCGGAAAATATTATCCGATCTTGATAATTTTTGTTTGTTTCTCATGTATTCACCAATCGCAACTCTCCCGCCCTATAGCAACTCGGAAATATCAAAGTGAATCATTTCGCACCACCCTAATAGTCATGGACCATGCGATTTTACGGTAATGGAAGGAACAAATATACACTTCCGATAATTAAGGGTGCTTTTACACTCTTTGACACCCTCATGACCACGCCTATGCAAAGGGTGATGGGACCGCCAACTCTCGCATTCTTGAATCACTGCCTCATGACCAACTATTTGTACAACTGTATGAATAACTATTCCACATTTTGATAGTTTTTACACGGAGAAAATTCTACACTAGTGGTTACTGTAGTCCACATAACTGGCTCGTGTTATGCAAAAGAATCATCTCAACACTACTGGTTACTGTGGTAACACGAATCAGTCGTGTCACCACAGTAACCAATAGTGTTGAAATGATTTTTTCACATAACACGAACCAGTCGTGTGGGATACAGTAACGGCTAGCGTAATATTTTCTCCGTGTAGATGCTCATATTTATTGTTATAAACAAAATCAGTTTTCCACATCATCTCAAGCTGCAACCGTAAAAGAATCGCAAGAATGATTTCAATGAGCAGTGATCGATTTGATCGGGAATACAAAAAGATTTTGATTGCAAAGATGGATGCAATAATATTCACGCTGGTTGAATTGTGTAGGGTTATATCTGAAGCGGTATCATTCCTATAATTGTCAGTTCCACAAGTTGCACTTGTAGAAAATCTGTTCTACCTTACAACCGGCATTATGTCACACCTGTTCCATCCTACAACCATAATTGTGTCGACCTGTTCAGCCCTACAATCAAAATTATGTTAATCTGTTCAGTTTTACAATCAGAATTATATCAACCTGCCCAGTAAACGATTTTTCGGCCAACATTGGAAACTGTCATAAAATTATCTGAGAGATGTCCAAATGATCTCCAATGCGTCGATTTCTGCTATCTTTTTGATGTGTCCTCGAGAGTCCTAAATGCTATCTAAAACTTATCCGTCATATCTTTCAGATAGAATTTGAAACTCTCAAGAAGACATCCAAAAGGTGGCAGAAATCGACGCATTAGAGATCATTTTGACATCTCCCAGATAACACGATGAAGGTTTCAAATGACTGTTTACTGGGTGTTCAGTCTTACAACCGAAATCTTGTCAACCTGTTCAATCATACAACCAAAATTCCGTTACACCTGTTCAAACCTCCAAATAAAATCATCTCCACCTGTTAAATTCTACAACCGAAATCAATATCAACCCTGTTCAATCCTACAACCTCAAGTTCAGAAATTCATATGTTTGTCTAAAGTGTTCAGTTTCACCAACAACGATCCTACAGAGTGTCCAAGACAATTGTGTGAAAACTGATAAATTAGTATTTTGCAATGACTGAAGAAATTGCATCGATGAAGGTTATGTTCAATAAAAGTGAATTGGCATTTTCATTCCACTCGTATCAATTACAAAAAAACTTTGGGCATATCAAATTCCATATTAAGATAAGTAAAAAAATATGTCTTCCGTTATCAATGGTATATATCTTCAAACTATCAACTATTGGAATTACCATAAAGCTCTCATCGCTTTATAAAACCATGGGAACCGTGTTCTATAGTTGCATTTGAAATTGACAGTTTGTGTTACTTCGGAATCAATTTATCTACAGTTCTTGGGTTGTTCGTATAATAAGAATCTCTCACATAATCCTACGAAAAAACCACAAGAATTGAGATTAGGTGAATGATGTGGCCTTTTTATCCCTATTCCCTTAATAAACTGAGGATATTCAAAGCTCAATCAGCGTGAATCTTGTTGATGACTTCGCGAAGTTTTTGTGGGGTTATATTGAATGGAAGCCTTCCGCAAACAACTCCAAAACTGTGAATAATTTGATTGAAGGACTAACAAAGACCATGTGTAGTATTTCAAGTCACATTACAGAACACTATTTCGATAGTTTAAGAAAGCAATTAGAATTCCGTGGTAAGGACTGTCTCGAAAAGTGCAGAAACGATTTTGAACAAGCGCGTCACGAAAACAACGAAGCGTGTGTAGTTGTCTTTTGTTTGACGTTTAGTGTCATTATTGTTGATCGTACTGGTGCATGGTTATCGAAGTTCGTGCGTAGTTTTAGCGAGATGGACAGCGAAAGGGACAAAGTGCGTATCAGAATCGTGCATGAATATGAAAACAACCCAAGTATGTCATATTCTATTATCGCACAACTGTGTAAAACGAGCAAATCCAATGTCTGCTAAACGATACGAAGATACAACTAAATGCGCACCAAAAACAGGACGCCCAAAGGACCCAGCTGATCGAAAATTGGAGAAGAAGATCGTAAAAACAATCAAAACTAATAGATCTATATCGGTTCGTGATTTGGCAAAAAAATACGGTACATCGAATAGTATGGTGGAACGCACGAAAAAACGCAATAACTTGAAGACTTACAAGAAACAAAAAGTACCGAAGAGGACAAAGAAACAAGCTAATGTGGCGATAACGCGCGCAAGATTGCTGTACAAGCACTTGGTCGCTCAAGAGAACGTCTGTATTGTCATGGACGATGAAATATATATAAAAATGGACTTTTTGACTCTGCCTGGTGCCCAGTCCTATACCGCCAAACCTGAAGAAGTACTGGATAATTCCGTGACTTCAATTGCTGTAGAGAAATTCGGTGAAAAAACTCTAGTATAGCAAGCGATCTGTCGAAGCGTGTCTCAAGAAACGTCTGGTCCCTTTTATCCGTAAACACACTATTCCTACATTGTTTTGGCCAGACTTAGCGACTGCACATTATGCTAAAGACACGTTGTAATTCATGGAAGATTCATGTATCGAATTCGTACCGAAAAGCATGAATCCACCAAACTCCCCCGGGCTTCGTCCAATCGAGAGATATTGGGCTCAAATCAAAGCACACTTGCGTAAGGATGGTCAATGTGCGAAAACTATCGAAAAATCCAAGAAAATGTACTTGGCAAATCAGAAAAAAGTTGGGGCTAAAGCTGTGCAAAACCTGATGGGAGGAATCAAGAATAAAGTTCGACAGTTTCAGCGAAAATCACTCATTCCCTAACTCACTGTGTTTTTCCAATTACTTTCCAATGTAAGTTCGAAAAAATATATACGTTTCACAGAGATAGCGTGTTGTTATTGGTGTGGATCTTCTCAAAATCGTTTTCATACTTTTCGAGACAGTCCTTAATTCGAATGGTTTGCAGTTTGAAAATACCCTTATTAAAGTGTCTCATAGGATATGATAGGAATTATTTCTTCCATTTAAAAGCGTGTTTTTGACGATGATTTTCAACAAGGGATTTCAGATATCCAATATCAGAACTATTTAAAATTGATTGCGAATTTTATGAACGAATACCTATAATATGTTCTCATTTCAACAAATCACATTGAGTATAAAATTTGAGTAAATCTATGATAAAACTCTATACAATTTTTCATAGATCCGAGCTATCATAACTTATATGATTTCGGGCTGTTGTGATATCTTATTCTGTTAACCAAAAGAATATCCTATCGCATTCTTTCTGATCAACAGGATGTACAAAACCTAAAGAATCTTCACATGATCTTTTATCCCAATTTTCCTACAATTTCTGTATTATAAGCTATATAAATTCGAATTCGAAGAGTTGCATGACAATTCATATGAAAACGCAGATCCAAGCTCTATGATAATGTATGGGAGTTCCTCAAGATCAATGAAGTTCTATGTGAATTATCAGTCATGTGATTAACTCGTAAAAGTGTCTCATATGATGAGATAGAAATTATTTCTATCATTTAAAAGCGAGTGTTTGACGATAATTTTTTGAAAACAACTTCAGATATTCAAAATCAGAAATATTTAAAATTGAGGGTCCCCATGCAATAACCACGTAGGCGCTCGAGAAGCGGCATAAGTATTGTCCAAGCCATGACGTCAAGGGTCGAAAAAAAAATTCGGAATTTCGAAAATCTAGAAATACTGGACAATAGGGCTTGAAAAATGAATATGAGTCTTCGTTGACGATTCTTTTCTAGGATCAGTAGTTTTCGAGAAAAAAAAATAAAAACCATCTATTCTTCCGCACCACAAATCCATGTTTTCCAATATTAAACTTGTGCAAACTCGGTCATTTTTCGATGTATCTTGATGAATCTTCCGGATTCTGATTCGTAAGACTTCCCCGAAGACAACAGTGTATAAAAAATTCATAAAAGTTGATAATAAATCACCAATTGTTTAATCCGAAATGAAAACCCTGTTTTCCATGCTTTGCATTGAAAAAGTGTCAGGGGAAGTATGAGCTACAAAAAACTTCCAGCGACAAAGTGGTTCACTAGTATATGGACAAACTTTGTGGAAAGTTTCAGATCGATTGGACTCTTAGTTCGCGAAATACAGCGGTTTATTCATTAACGCGCGACCGAAATTTTCTCACCATTTTGCGTCATTCATCAATTAAATATCAAGGTCCGTAGGAAAGATTGTGTTCGCTCAATATTTGAACCTGGGTTTATGTTTTTGGGGTCAGAAAATTCGAATATCGAACTATTTTCGCAAAATTCTGTATTCATTTCTCTTGAATGAACAATTCAATTGTTTATAACGTCATTATGGAAATACTATTGACCAAAGAGAAACATTTTCTTGACAACAAAAGTTTCTTATCCTGCGATAATTAGATTTTGTACAAAAAAATTTTTATCAAAACACTTGTATTTTCATGAGTACCATAAGTATATTTGAATAAATTCACATGGCCTGTATTACATAAAGTATCAAATTTTTTAAACAACACATTATACAACAAACAAACAATACATGTATTGTTTTTTAAACAATAAATTTTATAATACATTTTCCTAATACGTTTGCAATTAACTTTGTAATGTTGTGCCTTTCACAAATCGATTATTTTTACACCTTTTTCCCAACTTTAACTATTAATGCATCAAAAAATTCTTTTCCCTTTGGTGAGAGATATTTCATAAGATAATTTAAATCATTCTGTTTCTCTTTAGGAATGCCCGCTGGTTCAGTGAGTGGTGTTCCGTCTAAATGCTGTACGGTTAATGATTGTTCTATGGAAAATGTTGTACCGTCCCGATTTTCATAATTATTATGGAAATACTATTAACCAAAGAGAAACATTTGCTTGACAAGAAAAGTTTCAACATAATTATTATGAAAATCGGGACGGTACAACATTTTTCATAGAACAATCATTAACCGTACAGCATTTAGACGGAGCACCACTCACTGAACCAGTGGGCAGGATGGGGGCCAAATCAACGAAACCGTTAGTTGGAGAGAATGAGACATCATACATTATACATCTCTTCCTTTTCAACCAATGGTTTCGTTGATTTGTCCTTTCGTTGATTCGGCCCCCATCCAGTGGGCATTCCTAAAGAGAAACAGAATGATTTAAATTATCTTATGAAATATCTCTCTCCAAAGGGAAAAGAATTTTTTGATGCATGATTAGCTACAGTTGGGGAAGAGGTGTAAAAATAATCGATTTGTGAATGGCACAACATTACAAAGTTAATTGCAAACGTATTAGGAAAATGTATTATAAAATTTATTGTGTAAAAAACAATACATGTATTGTTTGTTTTGTTGTATAATGTGTTGCTTAAGAAATTGAAATGAATACAGAATTTTGCGAGAATAGTTCGATATCCGAATTTGCTGACCCCAAAAACATAAACCCAGGTTCAAATATTGAGCGAACACAATCTTTCCTACGGACCTTGATATTCAATTGATGAATGACGCAAAATGGTGAAAAATTTCGGTCGCGCGTTAATAAATAAACCGCTGTATTTCGCGAACTAAGAGTCCAATCGATCTGAAACTTTCCACAAAGTTTGTCTGTATACTAGTGAACAACTTTGTCGCTGGAAGTTTTTTGTAGCTCATACTTCCCCTGACACTTTTCCAATGCAACGCATGGAAAACAGGGTTTTCACTTCGGATTGAAAAATTGGTGATTTATTATCAACTTTTATGAATTCTGTATACACTGTTGTCTTCGGGGAAGTCTTACGAATCAGAATCCGGAAGATTCATCAAGATACATCGAAAAATGACCGAGTTTGAACGAGTTTAATATTGGAAAACATGGATTTGATGTGCGAAAGAATAGATAGTTTTTATTTTTTTTCTCGAAAACTACTGATCCTAGAAAAAAATCGTCAACGAAGACTCATATTCATTTTTCAAGCCCCATTGTCCAGTATTTCTAGATTTTCGAAATTCCGAATTTTTTTTTCGACCCTTGACGTCATGGCTTGGACAATACTTATGCCGCTTCTCGAGCGCCTACGTGGTTATTGCACGGGGACCCTCAATTGATTGCACATTTTATAAACGAATACCTATAATAATTTGGCATTCTAACAAATCACATGGAGCATAAAATTTGACTAAATCTATCTCTACAAACAATGATTACTGGCGGATCAATGGGCCGCTGAAGGCCCTGCGATGCCAGTGAAGACCCGTTACTGGCCTTTTGAAACGCCAGCAGTCGTGTTTACTGAGATGATATTCCATACGATTTTCCACAAACCCGAGTTATCATAACCTATATCATATCAGGCTGATATGAGATTTTATCGGACTCACCAGAAGAATATCCTATGACATTTTTTCTGGTTAGTTAGGTGTGTAGAACTTCAAGAAAATTTTGTATGACGTCTTATCATGATTTTCCCACAATATACAAATGATAACCTGTATGGATTCAAGTTTGACATAGCAACCATGTATAATTCTTATGTATTCAAATATATATTGTAACATATTGAGTTGACAAATTCAAAAGAAGAGTTACACTGCATGGAGCCGTGTGAGTACGTGATACACGTACACAGGCAAGCGGGCAAGTGCCATGTGATAACGGGTCGATTTGTTTCTCTGGTTGAGACGATTGAAAAGAGAAGGAAGTAATAACATAGAAGAACATAATGAGCCATACAAATTCTAATTAAACTCAACCAGAGGAATGAATCGAAACGAAAAAGAATGTAAAAGTATGCAGCACGCATACAATAATGAATTTAATGTGAAATTAAGGAAAGTAGGGATAGATTTAGGATATATAAACCCGTGAAATCACGGTAAAATCGTCATTTGTTCAATTCGGAACGAACGACACTCGACTTAGAGCGAAGAGTCGACTCCGAGTAGTTAAGCGGTGCGAGAAATTGCTCTCAATCTTCATGACTCTCCTAGTCGACTTGGACTTAGAACAGTCGTAGTTTGGTGCTTTGAAATTTCTCAAGATATCTCAGTTAGGTGGTGCGAGAAATTGCTCTCAAACTTCAGGGCTGAGGTAGAGTGAAAAATTCTAAGATAGACCGACAATACTTTGAAGGAGTTAGGCGGCATGCGAATCGCTCGCGGGCTTCATGGCCCTTTAGAGTATTTAAGTCTTGACTAAACGAAAACTAAGTTACTTCTCGAGATCATTGGGCGGAGTCAGCAATTGCGCGGGCTCTTCATGGTGGTGTCGAGAAGAAACTAGAGTGACCGTTGAAAATCAAACACCTGCAAGTGTTGTGCAATATTCTCTTGTGCAGGCTTGTAGGCGTATGATAAGTAAACACAGCTCGAAAGGTCGTGTGTCGAAGAGAAGAATTAACAAGCGATAACCTCGCGAGTGGAATAGCCACGAACCTTGTATTGAAACTGCGATAATTATTCCAAAATAGAGACCAAGAATTGTTTAAAATCACATTATTCGGTTGTTGACTCATATTCCACCTGATATAACTTGTTAATGAATATTTCAATTTATACTTGAGGGTTGAGAGGTCATTTGATTTCCGAAAGAAACCAGGATCGATTGGATTTCTTCAACTTGAGTGGGTTATCGTACTCTATTATGGAACGCGTGATTTTATATTTGGACAATATTCAAAGATCTAATACAAAACCATCAGAAATCGTACGAAACTTCTTATTCGGGGATTTTGTGGGGTTCTTTATTACAAATCATACGTTACAAATGACAAATTCAAAATGGTGGATCTGATATGGTGGACAAGAATTGAAGAATCAACTAAAATCGGCTAAAACTTTGCACTTGCATGTTTTTCAGCTCTCTGATTAGAAATTTAATGTGCAAATATAAAGGGGAACATAGAACAATGCGCAAATGGAATTTTGAAGAACGATGGAGTAGAACCTGAGGAACCATGGATAACCGAAGAAATCCTCGATTTGATTAATGAAAGGAGGAAATACAAGAATAAGAGTAGCGAACAAGACCAGCAGACATACAAGGCACTGAGGAATAAAATCATGAGAGAATGAAGGGAAGCAAAAGAACAATGGCGAGGGAAAAAATGTGAGAATATAGAAGTGAGATTACATTTAGGGAAATATAGATGAGGCATACGGGATTGTTGAGAGATTTTTTGGACAAATGAAATCTAGCAGCAGTAAGATTAAAAATTCTCTAGAGAGACAACTGATAAAAACAGAGGAAAAAATAGAACAATGGATCAATCATTTAGAAGATCTGTATTAAGGAAGCGATGATATAGGATTTTTAGAGAGGGAGGAAGATGTCGCTGAAGAAGAATTGGGAGATTCAATTTTGAGATCAGAATTCGATAGGGCTTCAAAAGAATTGAAAAGTAATGAAGCGCCGGGAACAGATGGCATAAGTGCGGACCTCATCAAAGCCTCCAGTTGAAGAACTCGTGACGCACTGTTTGAATTGGTCAGAGATATGTACGAATGAGGAGGAGTACCGAAAGATTCCCAGAAGAATAAAATTGTCGCCATTCCAAAAAAACAAGGAGCAGACAAATGCGAGAACTACTGAACGATCAGTTTAACTTCACATGCCTCGAAAATACTGACAAAAATTATATATAGGAGGATATAGGATAAAATAGAGAATAGATTAGCAGAAGATCAGTTCGATTTTAGGAATAATAGGGGAACGCGGGAAGCAATATTAGCATTCAGAACAGTAGTAGAGAAAAGTCTGTGTATATAGGTTTTGTAGATATAAAAAAAGGATTCGATAATGTTGATTGGGAGAAAATGTTCAAGATTTTGAAAAAGGTAGGAATTAATTTCAAGGATAGGAGAATAATATATGAATTATATAAGAATCAAACCGCAATAATAGAAATAGACGGTCAAAAAGGGGAAGCACAAATTAGAAGAGGGGTGAGACAAGGATGCTCACTATCGCCATTGATTTTCAATTTGTATAAAGAAGAAGCGATGAACGAAGTGAAGGAGCAAGTGCAATTGAAATTACAGATTCAGGGTGAGAATGTAGGCATGTTGAGATTTGCGGATGACATAGCTATATTAGCTACGAGTGGTGCTGAGTTAGAAAATACTCTCAACACGATGGAAACAATATTACTAGAAAACTATTGTATGAATATAAATAAGGACAAAACAAAATTCATGATTTGTACAACAGCGAAAACATCGAGAAGTACGAAAGTTAAAATAGATGCAGAGACAATGCAGCAGGTGAAAGAATTCATATATCTAGGAAGCATAATTACAGAAAACGGTAAAAGCGAAAGCGATGTAAGAGCAAAAATAGCACAAGGAAAACAGACTTTCCACCAAAAGGAATAGTTACTATGTTCGGAGAATATCAGCTCAGCAGTAAGGAAGAAATTCTTGAAGAGTTACGTTTGGAACACAGCATTGTATGGTTGCGGACAATTGGAAAAACGGACCAACGAAGACTTGAAGCTTTTGGAATGTGGTGTTATAGAAGGATGCTCATAGTGAAGTAGACAGAGAAAGTAAAGAATGAAGAAGTACTTGAGAAGGTAAATCAAAAAAGAAGTCTTTTGAGACAGATCGTGAAAAGAAGAAGTAATCTGATAGGGCACACCTGAAGGCATGATAGCTGATTGGAAACAATATTGGAAGGAAAAATGAATGGTAAAACTCGAAGAGGTAGACCTAGATCAAGTTATATGAAGGAATTTTATACAAGATAAGGGTTGTCGTAGATATGCAGAAATTGAACGGTTAGCGGATAATAGAGAGGGTTGGAGGATTTCATCAAACCAGTCATAAGATTGATTACTTCATGATGATGATGATGAATATTTACAGTCGTAAAACACTGTTGAACTGGAATAAAATGTCATATATCTAAAATGTATAGTTATTATTCCCCAGAAACAAATTATGTTTAGCGAATGAATTCTAAATTTCATTGTGATTCATTTTGATCTAAAAGAAATTTTATTCCAGTTCACCAGTGTTTCACGACTGTAAATATTCATATGAATCTAAATCTATCTTTATATCCTTCATTGAATCGGAATCTGTTAAATATAATCGATACGGGTTTCACTTTCCATTCCAACACATAAATTAGGTAAACAATGAACACAAGGATAAGGGTGATATTGAAGTTATCAGAACAATCGTGAAACATATACACGACAGTTGTTGTAATCGGTCCGGTAACAGTTCCAATGGAAATTATCTGCATATAATACGTTATTACTATGATTTGAGACCTAGTAATTCATCAGGATGATGACAGAAGGAACATTTATGATAGTATACAGTCGGAGAAGAATATTTGAAATTCATCAATAGCACCATGTTCAGAGATGTGTCCGTTGAAACTCCAGTGACACGTTACTGGTCACGTTGGGACGACTGTACATTGTAAACAATTTCTTTGTGGACTTATCAAAAAGTTTGGAAGTTTCTTTCAAACACAATGATTCACAATTTCTTTAGTGAATTCCAAAACAAAGTTTGCAGAAAATTGAAAATTTTTCATTTTTTCCAAACTTTTTTTGGGAACCTATCAAAGGAATCACCTTTGAGGAAAACTTCTGAACTTTTTCGTGAATCCACCAAGGAATTGTTCACTGTATACAGTTCCTTGGTATTATGTTTTCTGTTCCCTGTCTGATATGGGAACAGTATTTTTCATTACATCCGAATAACTTCCATTATAATTTCGATGATTCTTTTACAATGTTTCCTGTTCACGTATTCTATATGTGTAGTTCACGAGAATGACTTCATAGCAGAGAATAATGAATCAGCATGAGAATTTTCCAAGGTAAGTGTTATCATTTTTAGATATGAAAAATATTACCATTCGTTCTTATTAGATTTTCACATGGATATGTGTTGATGAGCATGAAATTGTTGGAAATTCAACGGTTTATTTGATCCCATGTTGATTTAAATGCGCGCTATTGTCGTAATGTAATTAAGGACCATGGAGTCCTTCACGAAATCAGCGGAATTTTGCTACGTACTTCCCGATCAACAGAGCAATAAACACAAATTTGAGACCCACAGTCATGAAGTACGTTACAAAAATTGAGGTTTGAATATGGAATTGGAACTGCAAATGATTCCTCAAAATCATGCGAACGATTACAAACATATCGACTCACGAATGTCAATAATTTTTGTAACTTGGTTTCTCATGTTCAGGAATATGTTTTGGACTTTGGATGTATATCCAGAGCGGAATCCCAGCAGTGCATTTTATTGCTATACATTCAAAATTTTGACGCATTGTTCAATTATATGAAAACTACGTAGCAAAATTTTTCCCTTTTTCAATGCTCCTTGGCCTCTAATGTGGATCCATTTTTCAATAACAGTTCCAGTATTCGAGGAGTCTTACTGGGCGCCACACACGCCAGAACCCACCTCTTTTGTGGTTTTGGCTATAATCAAAGAATAGATAAGGAATTGATGATTGATGATGATTTTCATGGTTTTTTTTGTATCAAATGCGTGTTGATAATTACCAAGAATTTCCAAATTGTCATCGGATTGTTGAATGAAGGAACAACGATGGACAATAATGCTCACCCATATTATCGGAGAAGGGATACTGGGATCACTTTCGCACGCCTTGGTAACTACATCGTTGATAATCGACATGTTGTTCCATATTGCCCAATATCACTGCTTCTTTTGAATTGTCATATCAATGTTGAAGTTGTTTCGAGTATTGAGTCTGTTGAATATTTATATCAATATGTATTCAAAGGACATGATGCTGGTCTAATTGTGGTACATCAATCTGCTGATTGCACTATGCTCAATTTCGATGAAATACATAATTACATAGAAACTCGCTATTAAGGATCTGTAGGAGCTGCGTGACTAATTTTGAGTGAACCTTTATAGGACAAAAGTCATACGATTATCAGGTTGCCTGTACATTTGCCAAATGAAGAGAGTGTAGTTATTCCAGCAGATGCCGATGATAATACGTTGAATGGCGCGTCAGATAAAGTTCCGATGTTAATGGAATCTTTCGCACTGAATTCACGCAAAGAAACGGCGAGAATATATACACTCACAAAAATATTATCTCATGATGAGATGGAGCTGCATAATCATGAGACGTTCCCGTTTCAAAATATTTTCAAACGGAAATCCGTCTCATCATAAGACGGGAATCGTTTTAAACGATTTCATTTCACTAATACACGATTTCTTCTGTTGATGAAACGCAACCCGTCTTGTGACAAGACGGATTTTTTTCTAGTATTAAGACGAGAATGAAACTGGTGTAAATGATTAAATGAGAACCTCTGCACTGCATGTAAGATGGACACGCTCTCTGCGGTTTTGAAAAAGATTGTTATTAGAAATACTCTTGTAATTAAGCTTCAGGAAAGTATGACAACCTGGACAGTCGTAAACTGACAACACAATATCATGCATCATTACATCATGGTTGTCGCAATGAAATAATTTTATCGGACAGAACAAATTGTGTGGGAGTTCCCTGTAGTTAATGTATTGGTATAATTTTGATACCCCTGGTTAAACAATACGATTGAGTGCGATTCATGAATGGGAATCAATCGGATTTCCGCATCGGAATCGGACGACATTAATATATTTACAATGTGAAAAATTAATATAGGAAAATTCCTATATATTTATGGGCAGTAATTGAAATATATATGCGTTAGGAATTTTCCGTACTTGTCAGGGAAGTTACTGCAAAATAGTGGTAAAAATCCTGTGAAGCTTGGAATTTTCAGGTTGAATTATAGAAAATTTCATCATGTGGCGGAAATTGATTCCTCATCAAATGATCGAAATTTCCCGGTCGCTATATACTTTAAAATTCCGATTATTTTGTACCGTGTCACTGACATGGATTCAACAATAGATTTCGTTCTATCATCACAACACTTCTCTGAGTGTGATATGCGTGACAAGAATATCCCACTTAATAATTTTGGATCACGCTTTAAAATCATTCTCATATAGGGTAAGGGGACCAATTTTGGATCAGGGCTCCTAATTTGAATCACCATTTCAAATCATTAGTTCTGACAGGGATAACGATTTGAAATGGTAATTCAAATTAGGAGCCCTGATCCTGAATTGGTCCCCTTACCCTACATTTCAAAAAATTGAAAAAGATTTCTCATGAAACACCGAAACATATTTCAAAAATATCTTGTAGAAGATATTTTGAAAAATACTAAAATATACCTTCAGAAAACTCTGTGAACTCTCAAATGAAGATGAAGATATTTTTGGTGTTTAATATCTCTTGTAATGTTCCAGAAGAATTCCTCAAAATTGTTATCTGGGGAATTTTTGTTGTTGAGAAAAGTCAAATATATTCTAACGGCATATTGTGTCTCTGGGATGTTTTCAGAACATTCAGGAAACCTCCTTTACGTTCTTCAAACACCCCATGAACCTTCCCCCCCGTCCCCAGTAGAAATTTTCAGTTCGGTTCGCCCAACGGGCTTGGTGTGCATATGTTGCGTTCTTCTACGGTACTGTTGCAGGCGTAGTGCCGCCCTCATCACCTCTGCAACAATCCCTCACTAGGTCCGTTTGGCAAAACGAAATAAAGATTTTTATTCGGGTCGGTGGCTCCCTGTGCTGTCTGGGTAAATACTTCATTAATTCAATCTCTCAGTCATAAGATAAATAATTGAAAATTTTACAATTGTAAAATAAAACCTTTATTCAGATATAACGATAATAATACAAGATAGTTTTACATAGAGTGTAGAAATTTCACTATTTTGTAATACTTACAGCATCGTATAATCTGTTTATAACTTCAATTATAGTACATGATATACTCATCACCTTTATAATTCCTCTTCTCTATTGGGCCGTACTCAGAAAGATTCGTTATAGGCAAGCACTGCCAACAAGTTGTGGGTTTCATTTCGTAAGCGTGAAGATACGAATCAAACCTAACAGTCAACGACAATCGCAGGAAAAGAAGTGTGTCGCATATTTTAGGTTGAACAAAAATGTATCTGATTTCGCCAAAAGTAGGATATAAACCATCTTCCACATTCAATATTATAAAATGGCCAATTTTGTATTGTCTTTTGTTCACATTGATCCACTGGACGATTGAAATGGAATCTGATGGTTTTTTCAGAAGCATTTTGTTTTTCATTATATTTTCGATGCTAACGGAATGATTCAAAGTACTGGCCGGTATCTGACGTTGTGTGCCTATGTGTGTACTTGAAGAGTTGTCATCAAAGTTATCGAAATACCAAGCCAAACGTAACTGATGATTCTGAATCGCAGGAAGTGGTATGTTCTTTCCATTTTTATTACTACGTACAGAAACAAGAATTTGTTGGTGTTTCGCCTCAAAGCGCATACAAGATACATGAGCTAATGGACCAATACTTGGAATCAACTCGGCATAATGACGGAAAAAATAGTGTTTTGGTTTCGTTGGTTCTGCGGGGAATAATTCAGAGCGTAAACGGAAATAGTTTTTTATAAGTGAATCCAAAATTTTCTCTCCCCCACGTTGCAAAGAATGACAATGTAAAATATCGGTTATTCCTCGTAAGGTTATAATCATATCCCACAGTTTCGAACCCCTGAAATCAAGATCCCCAAAAATAAATGTAAAATACTTAACAAGGTTCATCATTTCAGATGCATAAAATATAATACAACCGTTTTGCATATGCGCATTCGTAATTTTTGGGGGCTTATCTCCACGATCAATTCCGAACTCGGAATTTTGGATGCGTGAATTGATATCTTGCAGTGTCATTTTTTTCACATCCATGATGTATCGAATTATAAGCGCCATATCATTTCTCAAAGAGCCTAGATCCATGTCATGCATAACATCACACGCTTTGTTTTGGAAAGAATGGAAAGTAATTAGCTCATTGAAAACACATCGTCTAATAATCCCTGTAGTCGAAGTATCATGCATTGCTATTCCGGTTTCATAATTTTCTACTGAGCGCTGTTGAGAAATGTCCAGAGGTGAGTTTGCCTGTATGCAATCGATAGACATTCTGCAGAATCTACAAGGTCGTCGTGCATTGAATCCTTCTACAAGTCCAAGTAGGCTGTGTACCCCCAAATTGTCACCGAGGATGAGTGACAACGCGAAAAATACGACTTCGCTTTTTCCTTGGGTTTTTACTCCTACACCTTCTTCTTCTATTTTAGATAAATCTTCCAGGAGCTGTGATAACAGTTCATCAAGATGGAACTTCTCTCTTTCGCTTGCTAGGAATAATTCAGCTACAAAAATATTATCAAGTCTCGTCGAAGATTCAGGATAAGCTGGAAGCGAATAGTAAATGGCACCAATTTTTGTTGCTGAGCTGTGACTACCGAGAGTATTTCCCACCGTGAACTCATCAAAATAAAGGAAGAGGGGAAATACAGATTTATTGGGAAATCGATCTTTGATCTCACTCCACAAAGAACCCTGACAAAAGTGTCGTATGATACGAGGATCATCATTTTCAAGATCTGGAAGGAAATTATTCATTCTTTGTAAATTATCTGATACTTCCAAGAACTTTTTAATTACACAAGATATAGGAACGAATTGACCTGTGGGAGAATCTACTTGAAGCCTACTTTTATCATGCGTAATTAAGTTTTGAGGGGGAATGTATGAAGAAGAAGAAGACCAAAGTTTCTTTTGAAGGTACATATTTTTTACGTTTTGAAATGCGGAAGTGGCACAGGAAAAATACTTGTTGACATTCTCTTGTTCGTATTCACTCGAATTCGTCTCAGAGAGTACAGCTTTGTTCAATAATGGCATAAGCCCATCCTTCAGAAAGGAATCGAACTCGTTAATGACCGAAGAGATTGCGGAGTTCGGAATACCATTCATTTTCCTGAGATTCAGAATAAAAGAATTGACAGATTTGGACAGTTCAAGTGGAAAATCTTCCAAAGAATACGCTGAAGTATTATGAAGTATTTTTGATTCAGGAGTATTCTTTACACTTCTTACGGTACTGCTCGCTCCTGCTTCAACATAATTGTCCGCCACATAATCAACCTCCATTAGTTCGGATCCACTGAGTTCATTTATCTTACGCATTCTCGGTTATTGACAAAGTTTTGATTCCGTTTCTTATGTGACAAACTGTTTAAACAATGTGCTTTGAACGTTATCTCACTTGTGAGCGTGCAACTGCATGGTACACATTTATAAGAACTTGTTTCGCATAAATTATGCATCGCTTTGTAGTGTTTAATTAGAACATCAACTTCAAAGTCGGCAAAATCACAAAAAGCGCAAGGTATTTTCATTTTTACATGGAAATTGAAACTTATCCCAAATCAAAAACTTGAACAAAATTCGCAACCTTTGAAAATAATATCCCAGAAAACTTTTAGTGTACTTTAAAAAATTGTTTTATTAAAATCACTCATAAACTACTATCGATAACCAATATTAGTGAGTGGTTTTTTTACTTTTCCTCTCAATCGTTTTAAAATCAGTAAACAAACGTGTCAGAATCGGAATTTTTTTGTTAAGAGCCGGGCGAAAAATGTCAGAAATAAATTGTTGCAGAAACAAAAACACGTGCTGACATGCGACGGGATAATCTATTCGCAATATGATGAATACTTTCATCACAAACGAAAGGACATCAATGAGCGATGTAAAAGTCCATACGTGTTCATTAATATCAACAAACAATTGCTCATAATCTGGTATTTGAGTTGGACAAATGGCAACAATACAAGGAAATGATCGTCGATAACCGAACGGAGCGTAGGTTCTTTGCCTGTCTTCAAGCGCTTCTTTCACGTCGTTTATCGATTTGCAGACAATAATTATCCCTTTTTGTACATCAGCAATCGATGCCTTGGCTGTTCCGGTTTCGGTCTTCAATGTAGTTTCGCTCACAGTCAAATGCGGAAGTAGAAGAATTCTGAGTAAATCGCTATCAGGGTTGGCGTCGTTTGCTGAAATCTCGAAGGTCCTGCAAAGATCTTTTCCTGCTGCGGTCGAGATGTTTTTTTTTTCAATGCATATAATTCTGCGAATTCAGGAATCCATTGAGTTTCTATTCGCAAATCTTTGTTCGGGTATAGTTCATCGAAGTCAAGTGACAACTGTAAATGACCACAAAGTATTTCAGTGATGCAAAAAATTTTTGTACGTACTATGCAGCAAACAAAATTTCTATATAGAGTTGTTTTTTTTGGGTTTTTTGGGCGAACAACGGTTCAGCACTGGCGGGGATTTATTTTCCAAAATGTGGCGGAAACAATTAAGCAGTTACTGTACGATCACTATTGTTCAATTCGTATCATTTGCCTGAGATAAATCAAACAATACTGGATCTCGAAAATGGCCTAATTCATTGCGATACTAAATCAACTCTGGCAAACCCAAGTCGCCGATCTGATGAGCCCTAGTCATGTCAGTATTCAACCAACAGTTGATATACATTGACAAACAATAAATATCTTGACTGATCTTTGACTCGAGTAACTCAATTTATCCGAATTTCCTATTTGCAACGATATGCTTAACCTTTGGGCACCGCATAGAAGGAGATGAAAACGACCACAGTTTTAGCGATACAGACTCATAGATATTGCCAGTAAGGGCAGTATTGTATCTCTAGTACTGGGCCTTATGTAAAACGTTGTTATCATTTCGACTCCGGGTCAGTACTGTCAAATCCATTGATCCTGAACAAGTTGTTTGTACTTGCTAGCGCTGGTTAGTCTGACAACGGTACTACGTCAGAATGGGGTCAGCTTATAAACTATCTTTTGAATCATAAGAACGATTATTTGATTCTTTCCTTATTGTAGCGTCTGGCCCATTATCTAATCTGATGCCCATTTGGTAATCAACCCCAAGAGAACCAAGATCTCCGAACGTTCGTGGAACGTTCACGTACATTCGTTGAATGTTCCTTGAACGTAGAAATGTCCGTACGTTTATCGAACGTTTATCCAATGTTTATTGAACGTTTGGCGGCCATCTTGTTCTCTTGGGGAAGTGATTCCTGGACCAGATCAGTCAGCACATCCGAGCTATTGAAAATGCCGTGGTTATGAAAATACAGACCCACAAATATTCCCAGTACCAGCGGTAGTGCTGTATGTTTAATGGGTCTTATGTAGAACGTGCACTGTCCGGAATTTCTTGAAATTTCAATCATTATTTAAGCACCCTTGTAAATCAAATTTCCAATCCTTGGTGATTGACTTAAGAATTGAATCACGTTTAATTGAATTTTCAATTTTTGCTATATTATATCACCGATAATAATATAGTTTGGTAACTGAATTTTCATTCATATGTAATTGGAATTCTAAGAACTTTTTGAATCACGTGAGTGAAAATTACTTCCATCACATGTGATTGAAGCTTCATGTAGGAATTTTTAACAGTGTGGTTATCGCTTCGACTCCGGGTCAGTGCTGTAAAATCAACTGGCCCTGAATGTTGTTTGTATTTGCCAGTGCTGGTAATTCAGGGAACGGTACTTCACCAGTATCGGGCCAGGTTTCAATGTTCACATGGATTATTATTCCGATTGTGAATTACTTATATTTGCAAGACAACCGGAAATTTACTATGACGCAAAGGAATAAAGATTTGCGCGTAATATGCTTGTACGCTCACGAAACAACACATACGGATAAACTCCCGCACGCAAATTGTACGCAAAACTAGTGGGCAACTTTACCATGCTATCTGGGTCTGTACGAAAGTTATTTTTCTTGGCTCACCAACTTGGGTGCAAGATGAAATTTCAAAAGTGGCCATTCTGTCAATATTTCATTTGAATCCTGAGAAGGCCATTTTTCTTGCCGATAGCTAAGCGTAGCGTTCCAATGCGGTTTGACTTCCTCCAATGAATTAGCTTCTCGTCGAAGACGTGTAATGTGACCAGCGAAAACGGAATTTCCAGCCAACGTATTTTCTAATATTTGTTTCTCATCAGAACATTTAGAAGATTTCAATTGTTTCGGGAAGTTCCTGTAAAGGAACAGTACTTGGATGAGTGAATTTTATTTCTTCCCCAGTCGAGGAAATCATGTGAAATGACTGACTTGCAGACTGTATTACGCCATTTATCTGGCAATTTTCCCTTAGCATTGTGTGCATCAGATACGCGGTCAATAAAATAAATGTCACGATCCTCGTTGGTAAATATTTCTATTAAAATGTTGCTAATCTTTCGCAAATAACAGTATGGCCTGGCTACAGCTTGCGGATCACTGCGACGAACAATAATCGAAACCACTATACCACGATCTTTAACATCGAATTCATTATTTTGGTATTTGAGGAGGGCACGCTTTCCATCGAGATCCTCTTTGAGCAGAGTCAAAATAGCCTGCAGTCAAAAATTAATTGAGCCCGTATTTTTAAATAAAATTTGATATCTTACTACGTTATGACTCTTATCACCTACTATGCCTCAACAATATTCACATTATTCTAGGTCAATATAACTTTTTTCTTTTCTCCAATTCGATCAATAAAAAATTTTACATGACGCGGACATGTGAGGGAATTTGCTTCATTACTTGCTTTGAAACAGTGTGATCATTCAAAAAAAAAGAACGATAAGGAAAAGCAGCTGGTGAACATATAGTGGCAGGCTGTTCTAGGACACAATGTTTTTTCAGGTTCCTGATGCAGTTTTTCTCTGTTAAGCTTCGTTTCTGGCCGTTTCTAAAACTTGTCTCGCTGTTGATAGATTCTGATGAGAATCCTTCAGCTCCATCCAGGTGATTGATAGCGTTAGAATTAGAATCGTCACTTTGAATTTCGAACTGAGAAAAAGAAATGCACCACTGTCAGAATGGAAGTTCTGATTGAGTAAAATTGTTCCAAGATTCAATGAGTCAGTTTTTAATTCGTTGGCTGAATCAAAATTCTATGGAGAAAAAAATTGTGTTCCCCATACAGGGTTATACGGACGGCCTAATAATGGCCCATCACTAGGCCATTACTGCAATGGAACGGCCGAACATTGGCAGCCATCAATGGTTGACCGCTGGATGATAACTTGGGCCCAGTCATGGCAACCAATGATAGGCCATTGAAAAATTAATTATCGGCCCAGTAATGGCACATCACTGGTTTACAAATATTATATTATCAATCGCACGTTGGTGGCCACCATTAATGGCTGATTTAGACAATGGCCTGGAAGATATCCAATAGATACACAACAGATATCTTATGCCACAATTTTAGAAACCTTTGAAAGGTTATGTTCATTGGGTAATCAGATTCATTCAACTGAACATAAGAGCTGTTCTCTGAAAGTTGTCATGTGCGCTCAAATTAATTCAAGATAAATTGATCTCAATTTTATTCAAGATAACAATGTTGTATCTTCATTTTTCTTTCCTGCCTTATTACCCAGTATTGGGCCATGTTTAGCCTAGTACTGGAAATCAGTTGCTGGCCATTTAACATCCGCCATATATCGGTTGATCATCGGCTGTATTTCCATTAATGGGCTTCCTACTAGGGTCATGTCTGAAGTCAATGCGTGAGGTTTGAGAGCAATTTGCAGTGATAATTTTATCAGAATGATCTATCTTTTTTATACTGTATTTTTGAGAGAGATTCTATACAGATCATTGTCACGTTGCACATAGGGCCGAAAACGCCAATTAGCACGACAAAATTCAAGAAATCAAGTTTGTCGTTTGAGATATTTGACCTTTGGGATGAGTAACATGATGTCACAAGTATCTGATTTCACATATAAGAAGGTCTGATCTCTCCCCCCTACCCTTGTGTACCAGTTCAAAAGTACCTTTCGTCGAAGTATCATTCGCATGGCTGAGAGACAGCAGAATGACGCAAATGTTCGAAGAGCCGTTCTGTCTAAAAAAGTGAACCGATTGAATTTTTCAAAAGTCGAATCTATTACTGGAAATATATAGAATATACTCAAAATTCGTGGAATATTATTTCATTGAATAGCATATAATGGCAGAGCAATGATTGCATGTGATTTTTATACATCCGCATCTGAAAATTTGCTTGGTTTCTGAGAAAAAAGTTGGAAGTTCCACTTGGTCCCCTCATTTTACTTATCAGAGCTTGTAGATGGAAGTCTTATCTACAAAATGGAACAAAAACCAGCTCCCCATGTTTCCCCCTAAGGAATTCTGCCAATTTTTTGTAAAGGAAGTGTCTCTCAGACCGCATCGCGGCAATCATGAAAAATTTGACAGAACTATAATGAGTTGTCAAATTCGCTTGGGACCTGGTACTATGGAGTTTTCGGGGTCGCTTATTACGAATCCGTTGTCGAAATTATCGAAATCAAATTGACGGATCCAATATGGCGGACTGGAATCCTGAAATTCATCGGTTTTCCTTCAAACCCAGATAACACACGAAGAATTCTTTTTCAAGAGTAAGAATAGAACTCTTCAAGAACTCTTTTCGAACTATTGAATTCACATAGAGCTCTGGAGGAGTTCAATCTGTCGGACATTAACAAGTTCTTTGAGAATATCGGAAGTATTGTTTTAGTACTCTCAAAGAACTTGTTAATGTCCGACAGATTGAACTCCTCCAGAGCTGTATATGAATTAATTAGTTCGAAAAGAGTTCTTGAAGAGTTCTATTCTTGCTCTTGAAAAAGAATTCTTCGTGTGTTATCTGGGAACTCCGTACTCAGAAGTTTCTGCGGCCACTGATTATGAATCCATTGTCAAAATCTTGCAATTTGAATCAGCGGATCCAATGTAGCGGACAAAAATCAGAATAATCGTCGAATTTTCTCCAAACCTAACGCTCAGTGTACTTCATGTCTCCAGAAGTGATTTAAATGACGATTTTCTTTAACTTACTAAATTTCCATCGCCATACTTAATCCATTATTCCAAATTCGAAGATTTTGGCAACAAATTCTGAACCAGCGACTCTAAGAACCCCGAGGTACCAAATTTGAAAAAAATCCGTCGGGTTTTTGAATTTCCGTCTACTATTTTGGATCCGCCATCTTGAATTTTGGTATGTTAACAGCTAGTTCATAATCAGTGACCCCAAAAACTATTGGATACCAAGTTTGAGAAAAATTCGATGAATTTTCGAATTGTCATCCGCCATATTGGATCCGCCATTCCAAATTCCGCCTTTTTGACAACGAATTCATAATCAGCAACCCCAAAAACCATTGGATATGAAGTTTGAAAAAAATCCGATGAATTTTCGAATTTTTGTCCGCCATATTGGGTCCACCATCTTGAATTCCGGTCTTTTGACAACAAATCCACAATCAGCGATCCAAAAAATCAGGGAGTACCAAGTTCAAAGGAAATCCGATGGATTTTTCAGCTTTTTGTCCGCCATTTGGATACGCCATCTTGAATTTTGGAATTTTTACCACAGGTAATTAATCAGCGACCCGAAAAACCCTCAAGTATCAAGTTTCAAGTAAATTTGATGACTTCTTATAATTTTGTCGTGCTAATTGGCATTTTCGGCCCTACCCTGGTGGAAGAGAAGCGTGTATCAGAAAGTGTCAGAAACGTAATCATGAAGTGTTTGGAACGTGGATTTAGGCGTATACCGAGCGTAAAGTGAGACATTAAGAGTAGTCCGAACGTATATTTGAAGTATGTGGAACGGATCGGAAAAAACACCCATTCCATAGAAATCAGCCTTCACGCGTGGAAGCGTAATCAGAGAGTGAATAGAAAGTATGTAAGGAGTAATTGGAGAGTCATCTGAGACATTCTTACGCTTCCATTACTTTTTGTGACACGCTTCCCTTTCACCAGGGTATGTGCGTTGTCTTCTGGAACTTGAAGAACTACAAAAACGTGAAAGAATTAGTAATAATCACCGTCCTATTCAATTCTTTCTCAGCAATAAAATCTTCAGGATTTATCTCACCCAAACAGAAACATAACAAAGACTTTGATGATTCGCTCAAATTGAAGCTATCGATTTCCCTCGCCTGCATGTTAAATAATTATTATTATGAAAGATTATAATCTTTCAATCGTCACACTTCGACCTGCAATAAACATGTTGGAAAATTGATAATGTTAGGGAAGAAGCTTTCTTCACATTTTTTCCGATAGAAATTTATGTCCAATCAATGATGAATGCCATTAATTACTGTGGGATACGTCACAGCACGACATTGAGGTTGCCAGTGATGCTGCTGGCGCCAACTCTGGTGAGGAAGGGGAAGCTGGAGCATACGCGCTGCGAGGAAGGACAGTCCACAAGAAGAACGCAACGAAATAAAGACGCGTTGTATTTACTCTCAACATTCTATTATCACCCTTTTCATTGATAAATTCGTTCGTATCGGAATCATTTGCGTACAGTTTTTCCTATATTACTATCGTCATGCATAAACTTTCCCGCGCTTGAAAACTCTCCCTGATGAAAATGTCCCATATGAAACGATAATTTTTTCCTATCGCTTTGAATGGGGTTTCTGAATCGTTAATTCTCCTCTTTATATCATAATTTGATGACAAAAAGTATTGTGTTATGTGGCATTCATCATAGGCTGTATGCAATTTTATCATAAACGTCCTATAGAAGTTTTCAGAGATTCTCGAGAAAATATGCATTTTTTTTTTAGAATATCTGTGATGTTTTCTATAGGACATTTACGATAAAATCCCATACAGCCTGTAACAAATCCTATAGAACAAGATACGTGCGATTAATTTGTCATTGCAATCACGGTTGACTATATGATGATCGCGTTATTCTAATAGATAACTTTATTCGAGAATTTTCAAATTTGTGAGATTTGAATATATACTGTGAATAAACACGACGTATGAAGTGGTTGTTGTGGTGTCTAGCTAACCCTGGAGAAAATGAAATGTCACAAAAGCCATGAAATGCTGCAAAATTGTAAACGAATGTACGTGGAGAGTCATTTTGAGCTTCTTGAATGTGAAAATGACACTTTTTTGCGCGAGTGTACATTATATTTTCACCAGAGAAGTTACAACATCAATGGCTTACTTTTTGAGGGTTATATGAGTAACTTCAAAATCTGTCCGAAATATCTGAGCAGGAATTGATATAGGGTCCACATAACTTCCCATTGGCTCCTGATGTGCACATTATAATATGTACACATCAATTCGCGCTCGAATACGTACCAAATATTGATCCACTTTTGAATCGCATATGGCTATTTATTTTTGTTTTGAATGCGTGATGATAAAATATTTGGAAATTCATGCGTACTCTTCAGTTTCTTCAAGTCTTCGGGTGGAATCTCCCAATGCTCGGGAATATCCATATTTCAACGTTAGAGTACACTATTTCAAGTTTTTGAAAATAAGAATTCAAACAACGTGACAACCACACAAAATCAAAAGCATTCCCCTGTGTTCACTTGTTTCAACCATAATTTATGCGCGTATTCGAGGGCAGTGGTACTCAATCCTCATATCGCAACGAAACATTCTTGGGAGAGGATCACAAATATCTTTCTTGTCATGAAACGAATACCGTCTTATGACAAGACGGGATTCATTTGAAAAGTAGACGATTTTCGTCTGTCCATAAAATTGCGTGAATATTATATTGAGACGGCTCATTCTAATGGTAAAATAACTCCGTTTCACCAGCGAGACGGACTCTGTTTGAAACGGGCGCCGTCTTACGATGAGAAGATAATTTTTCTGAGTGTACCTATATTAGGTCCGTGAAGGTGGCACCCCCTCCATCGAAAATCTGGCATATTATTGCATGAGAATTATGTGCTAATTATGTGCCAATTTTGTGCTCCATTCCTGATTTTTGTGCTCATCAAATTTTTACAAAAAGAAAGGAATTTTGTGTGGGGGTGCTGACGACATGTGAAGCTAGCAGCCCCACTATATGAAATCGGTATTAAATGATTTATTATCGGATCAAAATTGGTGGCGGAATTATGTGCTCCAATTTCCAATTGGTTTTATCATCGGAATCAGCGGTGGGAAGAAATTACAGATAAAGAGGCTGTTTCAGGTGTGAGATAGGACAACGAGAACAACCGGATCATGGGGGAGTCATATTTGGGGCAATCCAGATTGATGAGTGTATTATGTACACCTTGTGAGTGTTGTACATGATGTCATTTTCATGAGTCTATGTTTTCATCAATGTGCAGGAATGAATGCCTGATACACATCCCTTGTGTGATACACAAAGGGTACTGAAATAAGGAGTGAAAAAAATACCACTTCGACCTGATCCAGAGTGATCTTATAATTATGTGCTATTTATGTGCTCCACTCACGATTCATGTGCTTGCTGGAAAATTCATTAGGAGAGTCGGAAACTCAACTCAATTGAACGATCTCAGCACCCCCACTATCTGGAAACAAAAGGAGACGCATTTCGACCCGGTTCGGAGTGATTCCAGAATTATGTACTATTTCTGTGCTTCACCGACGATTCATATGCCCCCTGGAAAATTCATTAGGGGAGTCGGAATCTCAACTCAATTGATCGAGGCCAGCACCCCCACTATCTGGAAACCAAATAAATCGCATTTTGACCCGGCTGGGAGTGATCTCATAATTATGTGCTATCTATGTGGGCCACCCAGAATTTATGTGCTCGCTGGAAAATTCATCAGGGGAGTCGGAATCCGAACAGAATTGATCCAGTACAGCGCCCCCACTATCTGGAAACAAAATAAGACGCATTATGACCCGGTTGGGAGTGATCCCAGAATTATGTGCTGTTCCTGTGCTCCACCCACGATTCATGTGCTCGCTGGGGAATTGTTGGACGAAAAATTGGAGGATCGACAAGAGAAGGACTTGGAAATAGAGAGTAGATGGACAAATATGAAGGGGAACATAGAGCAATGTGCAGATGAAATTTCGAAGAACGATGGGATAGAGCCTAAGAAACCATGGATAACAGAAGAAATTCTCGATTCAATTAATGAAAGGAGGAAATACAAGAATAAGAATAGTGAACAAGATCAGCAGACATACAAGGCACTGAGGAATAAAATAATCAGAGAATCAAGGAAAGCAAAAGAACAATGGTTGGAGGGGAAATGTCAAGATATAGAAGTAAGATTACATTTAGGAAAAATTGATGAGGCATATAGGATTGTTGAGAGATTTTTTGGACAAATGAAATCTAGGAGCAGTAAGATTAAAAATTCTCTAGGAAGACAATTGATAGGAACGGAGGAAAAAATAGAACAATGGATTAATCATTTAGAAGATCTGTATAAAGGAAGAGATAATATAGGATTCTCAGAGAGGGAGAAAGATGTCGATGAAGAAGAATTGGGAGATTCAATTCTGAGATCAGAATTTGACAGGGCTTTGAAAGAATTGAAAAATAATAAAGTGCAGACCTTATCAAAGCCTCCAGTCAGAGAACTCGTGACGCACTGTTTGAATTGGTCAGAGATATGTACGAATGAGGAGGAGGAGTACCGAAAGATTCCCAGAAGAATAAAATTGTCGCCATTCCAAAAAAACAAGGAGCAGACAAATGCGAGAACTACTGAACGATTAGTTCAACTTCACATGCCTCGAAAATACTGACAAAAATCATGTACAGGAGAATGGAGAATAAAATAGAGAGTAGATTAGCAGAAGATCAGTTCGGTTTTAGGAAAAATAGGGGAACGCGAGAAGCAATATTAGCACTAACAGTAGTAGAGGAAAGTCTAGAGTTAAAAAAGTCTGTGTATATAGGTTTTGTAGATATACAAAAAGCATTCGATAATGTTGATTGGGAGAAGATGTTCACGATTTTGAAAAAGGTAGGAATTAATTTCAGGGATAGGAGAATAATATATGAATTATATAAGAATCAAACCGCAATAATAGAAATAGAGGGTCAAAAAGGAGAAGCACAAATTGTAGAGGGGTGAGACAAGGATGCTCACTATCGCCATTGATTTTCAATTTGTATATAGAAGAAGCGATGAACGGAGCGAAGGAGCAAGTGCAATTGAAATTACAGATTCAAGGTGAAAATGTAAGCATGTTGAGATTCGCGGATGACATAGCTATATTAGCTACGAGTAGTGGTGAGTTAGTTACTCTCAACACTATGAAAAAAATATTACTAGACAAATATTGTATGAATATAAATAAGGACAAAACAAAACTCATGATTTGTACAACAGCGAAAACATCAAGAAGAACGAAAATCAAAATAGATGCAGAGACAATTCAGCAAGTCAAAGAATTTAAATATCTAGGGAGCATAATTACAGAAAACGGTAAGAGCGAAAGAGATATAAGAGCAAGAATAGCACAAGGGAAACAGACTTTCCAACAAAAGAAACAGTTACTATGTTCGAAGAATATTAGCTTAGCAGTAACGAAGAAATTCTTGAAGAGTTACGTTTGGAGCACAGCATTATATGGTTGCGAAACTTGGACAATTGGAAAAACGGACCAACGAAGACTTGAAGCTTTTGAAATGTGGTGTTATAGAAAGATGCTTAGAATAAAGTGGATAGAGAAAGTAAGAAATGAAGAAGTACTTGAGAAGGTCAATGAAAAAAGACGTTTCTTGAGACAGGTCGTGAAAAGAAGAAGTAATCTGATAGGACACACATTAAGGCATGATAGCTTATTGAAAACAATATTGGAAGGAAAAATGAATGGTAAAACTCGAAGAGGTAGACCTAGATTGAGTTATATGAAGCAAATTATACAAGATAAGGGTTGCCGTAGATATGCAGAAATTAAGCGGTTAGCGGATAATAGACAGGGTTGGAGGATTTCATCAAACCAGTCATAAGACTGATTACTTCATGATGATGTATGGCGATTACTCGACGAGAAGTCATTGGAATGGGTTGAAATTTGGCATATGGCTTCAGTAATGATCCTCGAAGACAACTTGTCAGTTGAAATTGCCTAAAGATTTCATCATCCATAGCATATTTAATAACAAATATATGCTGTTGAGAACACGCGCTTGCGAGTTTCCACGGGAAAAAGTGTCGAGGAAATTTTGGATTTGGAAAAACCCAAAGCGACAAAGTTGTTCTTCAATATTCGAAGAAGTTTTCCTGAAATTTTCAGATGACTCGAGTGAAAAATAAGGGAAATATTGAACTTTGTTTACCATGACACGTCTTTTTTACCGTTACGGCAATGCTATTCAACCACAAAACACGATGCTATATGCGCGATGGTTCATAAGTGTTTCGCGGCATCGTAAACATTGTTGAATATCTTCCACAATTTCCACTTGAATGATCTGAAAACTTCAGGAAAACTTCTTCGAATATTGACGACCAACTGTGTCGCTCTAAGTTCTTCCTAATTGAAAATTCCCTCGACACTTTTTTTCGTGGAAACTCGCAAGCGCATGTTCTTAACAACATTTGTTTATTATTAAATATGCATTAGATGATGAAATCTTTTGACAATTTCAACTCATCAATTGTATTCGGTCATCATCACTGCAACTATATACCAAATTTCAACCCATTCCAATGGCTTCTTGCTGAGTAATCGGAAAATATAATTTGAATTCTATTGATTTAGAAGAAATGGAAATTTTCACTTTTTAATTTTTATCTCAGAAACTAGTGGTGATAGAAAAAAAATTTCCATAAGAAAAATGTTTATTCTGATGAGTTCTCACAGGCTATATTTTTTATTTTCTATTCTGAAGAACTTTTTTTTCCTCGTTCTATTTGGCTCCTGGATCAGATCTCGAAACGTGTTCGAGCGCTCGGTGAGTATTACGATCTAGCCGCTCAATTGGAAATTGGAGCACATAAATAGCACATAATTCCCCCATCAATGTTGATCCGATAATAAATCATTCAATACCGATTTCATATAGTGGGGGTGCTAGCTTCACATGTCGTCAGCAACTCCACACAAAATTCCTTTTTTTTATGAAAATTTTATGAGCACAAAAATCAGGAATGGAGCACAAAATCATCACATAATTCTCGTGCATTAATAATCCAGATTTTCTATGGTGGGGGTGCCACCTTCACGGACCTACCTATCCAGGAATTCCATGTCATTATGTATTCAAGAAACTGCAAATAAATGGTAGAAACGTGTTAAGATCTATCAATCGTGGAGCACAGTTCAAAGTTATTACTCGTAAATACTCAATTAGTCCTGCGCGGACGGAATTATTCCATTTGCGTCTATTTGTTTCAACAGTCAGAGGAGCAACAAGTTTTGAGCATTTGAGAACAGTGAGAGGACAACTTTATCCTATTTTCACAGCTGCATGTCTAGCTTTGGGATTGATTGAAGACGATGAAGAATGGAATCGAACGATGGAAGAAGCTGTTATTTGGATTCTGCAACAACTCCGCAGGTTATCAGTGAGGATATTGATTCCCTGTCACCCTGTAAATCCGGAATAGTTATAGGAAAATTACAATGTTCCATTGTCCTAAGTTTTTGTTAGACGCTTAGGTACAAGTCAAGGTGAGAAACAAGCATATGCAAACGTGAGTGAGAGTTGAGTAGGAAAGAATGGAGTCTATCTCAGTTTCCAAGTATGAATCAAGTTTCAGAAGTTGAGGATAACGCAGAATTTGATCAAATCAAACAGTTTGCAGAGATGGGTATGGAACAATAAGAAAAACTGACTGGCAGGCAGAAAGAAATTGTAGATGTAGTTCTCAAATTGGTTGATACTAATTTACAACAGACAAATGAGTTGCAGAGATGCTTTTACATAAATGGCTCAGGAGGATCAGGGAGAACCTCCATCTACAGTACTATTTCGTATTTATTGAAAATGAAACATAAAAATGTATGCGCTTTGGCATTCACTGGTATTGCAGCTACTTTGTTGCCTCATGGTAGAACTGTTCGCAGGACATTTGGATTGCCAGGGGTGAAGTACGAAGGTACTCGATACGCTCTGGGAATCATGGACCGTACATTGCACGATATCATGAATGATGATTTACCATTTAGAGGGGAAATAATGATTATAGGGGTTGATTTCAAACAACTGTTGCCAATCAAAGTACATGGCACTATACCTAAAATGAAAGATCTTCCAATTCAGAAAGATACTTTATGGAAATTATTTGAAATATTTTCTCTGACGCAGAATATGCGTGTTGTGCCAGAAGAAACTGAATTTTCACAATTTGTTTTGAACGTAGGTGATGGAAAGTTGGACATTCATGATGATATAGTTAAGTCAGAATCTTTAGTAACTCCTCATAATGCAGACAATGTTGAAGATATTTACGGTGATTCGACTAGAAAAAAACTATATAAGCACACAACGACATGTGCAATATTGCTTCCTCGTTCAGAGGGAAGCTTTTTTCTGTTCGGAATGATGATGTCGATGACATTAATATATGAGTAGTTGAAATGCCAGATATCAAAAGTGAAAAAATATATACCAATATAAATACTATTCCAGATTCATGTGGTGATGAAGAAATCGCACAAACTGTTCTACCCGAATATTTACATACTTCATCTCCCCCATCTCTACCAGTGCATGAATTACGTTCGAGAGTAAATAGTGTAGTAATACCTATATGAGATCTCAATATCAGTGAGGGCCTTTGTAATCTTGGAACTTGGATACGATCTGCCAACATGTGAAATTTTAACAGGTGATGAAAAGGGACGAATAGTTTTCCTGAACAGTTTCACGCTTCATTGTGAGAAAGAATATCTATTCAATTTCTCTAAACGGAGAAAAATAAAATTTTAAAAATTACAAATTGGCAAGATACGGGAAAACATGATTGTAATTGTTACACAGTGCAGTAAAAATCTGTACTTGATCATTTGTAAAGTTGCATGCTCATGCTAAAGGGTGTCAGGGAACCATTCATTTTTACTACATTGTCGATCAATAAAAGTAGTATTTTCTCGTATCTTGTCAAATTAGTAGAAAATTGTAGTAATCTTCTAAACTTCATTTTCCTCTGTGTAGAAGGCAGTTCCCCATGAAATTGGCTTTTGTGATGAAAATCAGTAAGTCGCAAGGACAAACTTTTAATGCGATTGGGATAGATCTTCGAAAGGATGCTTTTAATCGTGGACAATTATATGTTGCTTCATCTGTTCTTGGAACTCATTGGTAGTTTATCTCGGTAGTCAAAGGAATACAAGGAAGGTTAGGAATTATGTGTATGAAGAATTGATTTTGTGAAACCACTCCTTGATTATCCATTCCTAATATCACGACTATATTCCGCTAAACTGCTGAAATATCTCTTATCCTGAAAATGAGCAAGACATATGCTTATTTCACGTCAATTTTGTCATTCTCGCGGAGAGATCCTCGAAAAGGAATGGATGTGGAATGTTGAATATTTTGAGGGAATATAGTAAGTAGGTAATTTTCAAAACATTACTGTACAATCGGTGAAATTTATGGGAGCATCCCTTTCAATCAATAGGAAACCCATCAAATCTCACGCTTCAAGTTCCTTCCATATTCGCTGTAAAAAATATTTACAGCTTTCCAAGGAAAATAGAATGCCGAAGAACTTATGGGTTCGTAAATATTCGAATCATCTGAGAATTCACCAATTTGTTTGATAAATTTTCAAACAATTTTAGTGAATTTCCAAAAAATGTTTGTCAACTGATGAAAGTTGCTTCGAAATTTATTAACAACTTTTTTTTACAGTGTGGAAAAAATATACACCAAATCAGTTGAATGTCCATTAAATCCAGATGATATTGAATGGAAAATTGAATATTCGGTCTATGTTAATGAATTCTAGAATTCAGGGATAAGAGCGTTATTAGATTTAATGAGACTAATTTGTAGAGTCTCATAGAAACTTGTTGGTTCCTGTCCTAGAAATAACTACACCTTATGAGAATTGATCAGATCTTTCCAACAGGGATCACAAATTGATTCCACATACAACATAATTGTTCAAAATGTTACTATTATTGTGATAACATTGACTTCTCATAGTTGATTTTCAACACGAAAAATGAATTCCTTAGTTAACTTAAAACACACTAACTATTTCCTCAAACGCTCTCATTCTACTTGACGATTTCATTGAGCACTACAAAATAAGCTCGTTCAAGTTTTTTGTATTCTCTAGGTACGTTTGAAAATCAAAAAGTTTGAAACGAACCCAGAGAACAAAATAATTCTGATATCCTCATTAAGAATGTTTTATCAATTCATTATAGTATTTGGTCAAAGCTCATAAGCTAGATAATTTCTTATGGAAATCAGCTAATTCGAAATTGTTTTCTCAACGTCATAAAATTATGCTTCGCCAATCGAAGCTTTTACACTCACGCATTCCATGTTTTATTCTTCTAAACCAATAACTGTATTGATATGAAAATTTTAAACTTTTTTTCTGATTCAGGATAGCACTGGACAAATTTTCAAATCCTAGTATTTTTCCAGTATTTCCAGTATTTCAAGTATGCAAGAAAAAATTCCAGTACATTCCCAGTATTCCCAATAACAGTAGACACCCTGTGTACACAACCCACTTAGGGCCAAGCTGCATTTCCAACGTTTCCCTCTGTTCGAAAAATCTGAATGCACCCAACGATAGTTCGCATAAGGCTTCATCCTTATATTGATCGTCTTTTCAAATATAAACTTACGTTCCGAACCCCGTTGAAAAAATCTCATAGATGTCCAAATACCGCTATAGAATCTCATAAGATTTTATCAGGTTCAATAGTGGTTTTTGGACACTTTTATCAAGTTTTATCGAACGTATGAGTATATGATATTTTTTCTAGTGGAAACAAATTTACTCAAATCATATTGGGGATTTCCTTATGTGCCTGTTTCACTAATTGTTACACTGATAGGTGGTAGTATATATTACATGTCAGTGTGAATACACGTATGGTAATATATAAAGAACTGTTTCTTCAACGAAAAGTGTTAAAATACAGAGTGATCGATTTTTTGCGATATATTCACACGAAAAATATTCCATCCATGATTACTGTGTTCACCCTATCAGTGAACAATGTCAAAAAAATCAAAAAAACATGACAGTATGGTTGATTGCAAAACATAATGAGGCTGTTCTGTTTTTCGATACAGTCCGATAATGTATGAACAAAGTAATGTTGCGTGCAATACTCGGACCACAAGCCCTACGACCAGGTGATAATCAGCAAAAGAATTCCAGGACGGTGTACAGCAGAGCAAAAAAATCAAGGGTCGCTGGAAATGTTCAATATTCGCGATTTTTCCATCAAACTCCGTTTTATGGAGCCCAGATCACGTTTTTGTACTATATAAGGATCGGAATAGTTGTAGCACTCCTCCTTTGACGAGGTGAGAACCAGCAAAAAATCCAGAATGCTTCAGAGCAGAGTGAGAAAACCGAGTGTCTCAAAAAATGTGAAATATCCGCGATTTTTTCATCAAACTTCGTTTTCTGGGGCCCAGATTACGTTTTTCTTTTTCTATATAAGGATCGGAATAGTTGTAGCACCCTTTCTCTGACGAGGTGCGAACTAGCAAAGTCCAGAATGCTTCAGAGCAGGGCGAGGAAACCGAGTGTCTCAAAAAATGTAGAATATTAGCGATTTTCTCGGAAAACTTCGGTTTTCTGGAAACAAGTCACAGTTTTTCCTCATACAGGAAGCAGAATAGTTGCAGCACAAGCCCTACGACCATGTGATCAGTGGCAAAAAAATCCAGGATGGTTTAGAGCAGAGCAAAAATATCGAGGATCGCTGGAAATCTCAAATATCCACGATTTTCCCGTCAAACATGGGTTTTCTGGAACTAAGTCACGTTTTTCCCCCACATAGGAATCAGGATAGTTGCAGCTTAACCCTCACGGTCAGGTGATGAGTAGCAAAAAAATCCAGGATGGTTTAGAGCAGAGCGAAAAAATCGAGGGTCGCAGGAAATCTGAAATATTGGCGATTTCCCCATCAACTCTTGTTTCTTGGAGCCCAGATTACGTTTTTGCTCCATATCATGATTGGAACAGTTGTAACACAACTCCAACGACGAGGTGAGAACTAGCAGAAAACCAGAATGTTCTTGAGCAGAGTGAAAAAATCGAGTGTCTCGAAAAATCCGAAATATCCGCGATTCTCTTATCACACTTTGGTTTTCGGAGCCCAGATCACGTTTTTTCCCTCATGAAGTCATCAGATCAGACGCAGCACACCCAAGATGAGAACCCGCAAAAAAAGCAGGAAATGCTCTGCTCTAAACTATCCTGGATTCTTTTGCTGGTTCTCACCTCATTTTTGGAGGAGTACTACAACTATTCCGAATGATACATGAAGCGAAAACGGCATCTGGACTCCTAAAAACAAAGTTTGATGAGAAAATCGCGAATATTCGAGACTTCCAGCGACCCTCGATTTTTTTGCTCTGCTCTATACCATCCTGGATTCTTTCGCTGGTTCTCACCTCATTTTTGGAGGAGTACTACAACTATTCCGAATGATACATGAAGCGAAAACGGCATCTGAACTCCTAAAAACAAAGTTTGATGAGAAAATCGCGAATATTTGACATTTCCCGCGACCCTCGATTTTTTTGCTCTGCTCTACACTGTTCTGGATTTTTTCGCTGATTATCACCTGGTCGTAGGGGTTGTGGTACAACTATTCTGGTGCTTATATGAGGGAAAAACGTGGCTTGGTTCCAAAAAACCAAAGTTTGACGAAAAAATCGCCAATATTCGACACTTCTAGCGACCCTCGATTTTTTTGCTCTGCCCTATACCATCCTGGATTTTTTTGCTGGTTCTCACCTCATTTTTGGAGGTGTACTACAACTATTCCGAATGATACATGAAGCGAAAATGGCATCTGGACTCCGGAAAACAAAGTTTGATGAGAAAATCGCGAATATTTGACATTTCCAGCGACCCTCGATTTTTTTGCTCTGCTCTACACTGTCCTGGATTTTTTTGCTGATCATCACCTGGTCGTAGGGGTTGTGGTGCAACTATTCTGATGCTTATATGAGGGAAAAACGTGGCTTGGTTCCAGAAAACCAAAGTTTGACGAAAAAATCGCGAATATTCGAGACTTCCAGCGACCCTCGATTTTCCTGCTCTAAACCATCCTGGATTTTTTTGCTGGTTCTCACCTTATCGTTTGAGGTTTACCACAACTATTCCGATTCATCTCTCAGGCAAAACCGTCTCCTTGACTCCCAAAAACAAAGTGTGATTAGAAAATCGCGAATATTTCACATTTTGTGAATATTTCACAAGTATAGATTTCCAGCATTTCGTCGTTTGTACCTCCCCAGTTTTGCCACAATCAGCCCAGATTGCCCAAAAATCGATATAATTCCACGATTTTTTCTCCATCAGGACCCAGGATTAGTCCAGGCTATGTTCTGAACGGCATGAAAGCTTAGATGGAACCTCCTCACATACTAGAAAAATGATTCCGTCGTTTGTACCTCCACAGTTTTTTCCTTGTCCACAGGACAATCCTGGGTCCTGATGGAGAAAAAATCGTGAAATTATATCGATTTTTGGGCAATCTGGGCCTATTGTGGCAAAACTGTGGAGGTACAAACGATGAAATCATTTTTCTAGTATGTGAGGAGGTTCTGCCTAAGTTTCCATGCAGTTCGGAATATAGCCTGGACTGATCCCGGGTCCTGATGGAAAAACAATCGTGAAATTACATCGATTTTTGGGCAATCTAGGCTGATTGTGGCAAAACTGGGGAGGTACAAACGACGAAATCATTTTTCTAGTATGTGAGGAGGTTCCATCTAAGTTTTCACGCCGTTCAGAACATAGCCTGGACTAATCTTGGGTCTTGATAGAGGAAAAATCGTGAAATTATATCGATTTTTGGGCAATCTGGGCCTATTGTGGCGAAACTGTGGAGGTAAAAACGACGAAATCATTTTTCTAGTATGTGAGGAGGTTCTGCCTAAGTTTCCATGCAGTTCAGAATATAGCCTGGACTGATCCTGGGTCCTGATGGAGAAAAAATCGTGAAATTATATCGTTTCTTGGGCAATCTGGGCTTATTGTGGCAAAACTGAGAAGGTACAAACGACGGGATTCCACTCTTGAGGTGTATGGGTCTCTGCCTCAAGATCTTACACAGTTCAGGATACAGTCTGGAGCAATCCAGAGTCCTTCTGATCAGAAATCCCCAAAAAAATCGATATAAATTGCTAAAAACTATTTTTCCTAATATCCCCCTTTGAGGTACAAACGAAAATATCATCGGTACAATCAAGTACAAACGAAGCCCTTTCAAATGACACCCAGATCGTTCCTATCGGTTCCAGTCACAGGCGGGGGCATAAGCCCCCGGGCCATATCTCCGCCCCCTTTGAGGTACAAACGAAAATTTTTGCGGTACAATCAAGTACAAACGATCCTCTTTCGATTGCCATATATAAGTTTCAAATCCGTTCCGGGTTCCGGCCAAGTTCACGGAGGTCTAAATTACGCTGAGAAATTTGTTTTCGATCCAGTTTTTGTTGAATTGTTAACGTGTGCGGCACTAACTTTCCAAACAGTTTCTTCATACGTAATTCTTCATGTAAAATATGGAGTACTCGTTCGTCTGAGATGCCTATGGCATTAGCAATTCCACGCTTAGTCAAACTTGGATCTTCACTAACCATATTATGTACATGCTCAATGATTTCTGCTGTGGTTGCAGTTTTTGGTCGTCCTTCGCGTGGATCGTCTTCAAGGCTAGTACGACCACGTTTAAATTCACCAGCCCAAAATTCAACGGTGCGTTTCGAAGGTGAGGACTCCTTATACATTTCTAACAATTGTTCATAAATTTCCTTTGCTTTTAAACCCTTCAAAACAAAGAATCTAATGACTGCACGATATTCAATTTTTTTCATATTAAGAAAAATCAATGACACGTCAACTTCAAATGGCTTGTAAACAAAGAATGAATTGACAGAATGACTTGTAACTTTGCATGTGTTCTCAGGACAGATATACCAACTTGAGAAAAAAAAAGTTTTGAGCTAGCAGTGCTATCTCTTGGTGAGCGCAGGAACTTTTCAACCAACCTGTATCTCAGGGTAGAAGATTTTATGTACCTCACTGTTATTTTTAGGGTAAGATCGTGTAAGAGGACGCAGGAGATAAGAATGCGCGGTTCTTCACGGAGAAAAATTATAATGCAAATTTAACATCAGTGCATAGATAAAACTTTAAATGTAATTTCTACATTAATTTTGATGAAACTCACATGATACGTACATGATCATTGCTTTGGAAGATTGTAAAAATTACGCCAATCCAAAAATATACAGGGTGGGGCATTTAAAGTGTCGCGGGCGTTTTTTCCAAAAATAAAATGAGATACGAGAAAATTTTTCGGACAAAAATTGTAGGGTATCGAGGGGGACATCCGATGGTGGCCTTGGCTTTGACCTCAAATCTCATCTTCAAGGGCATTCTGAGGTCAACTCTTGTTTTTTAAATAGCATCTCATATTTTTTACTGCAGATTTGGATTCTAGGTCAAAAACCAAGAAACTTTTGTCTGAACCATTTTCCTGAAATCCGCAAAGATGGCGCTCTAATCGATATTGTTCCATACTGAATCTGACATTAGAATAACTCGAAAACGAAGGGTCTTGGAGGAGAATGTTTCGGACAAAAGTTGTCTGATTCCAAGGGGGACCCCTTGAACTGAAACGGAGGTGATGGGGTATAACAGACAAAACACAACACATTTCAATCGCCTACATCACTTGGATAATTTTAATGCAGTAGATGCTCAAAATGATGGCCTTCGACTTCAATACACATTTCAAAACGTTTTACAAAAGATTGCTGAACTCGTGCTAAAATATCTTCATTGATGCTCGCGCATGCATTGATGATTCGTTGACGCATATTCTCAGGTGTAGTCGGTGCTTGTTGATAAACTGTATCTTTTATGTATCCCCATACAAAAAAATCTGGAGAAGTAAGATCCGGAGAACGGGCAGGCCAATGAACTGGTCCACGACGTCCTATCCATCGTCCAGGATAATCTCTGTCCAATATTTCTCGAGCTGTGACTGCATAATGGGATGGACAACCATCGTGTTGATACCACATATTCAATCGTTCCTGAATAGGTATGTCTTCAAGTAATGTTGGAAGTACTTGATCTAAGAAATGTCTGTACTTCTCTCCATTTAGCGTATCTGCAATGAAGTACAGTCCAATTACTCGAGATCGAAAAATACCACACCAAACATTCACAGCCCATTGTCTTTGATGCTCTACTTGACGTAACCATCTTGGATTTTCTGTCGCCCAGTAATGCATACTATGTCGATTTACTTGACCATGATTGGTGAACGTCGACTCATCAGAAAATAATATGTTGATGAAGTTGTTATTGTGCATTTGCGCTAGACCCCATCGACAAAACTGTACACGATTTTCGAAATCATCACCGTGGAGGTCTTGATGCAAACAAATGTGATATGAATGGAATTTGTGACGTTTCAGTATTCGAAGAACACTTCTTCGAGAAATTCCCGAATGGAGTTCAATTTCACGAGAGCTCACGTGTAGATTATTGGCTACTGCAGCTAGTACATTAACTTCCGCATTTTCTCCGCTAACAGTTCTCATTCGATGTCGTTTTTCCCTTGTAACACTTCCCGTTTCTGAGAATAATTTTGTAATGCGTTGAAAACACCTAATGGATGGCGTTGTTCTTTCAGGAAATCGTTCTGCATACAAGTCATATGCTTGTCTGGGGTTCTTATGCACTTCACCGTAAATGTAGATCATATCGATCTTTTCAGAAACCGTGTATCGGATATCCATGATTTTCAATTTGTCATAAACCAAGTAATAATCAAATGTAACTGACAAACTGACTTTCAAAATCGTGAATTTTCACTGAACCCCGTCGTTTGTTTACATCGCGTGAGCTCTGAATGGTGGTAATGTAGACGATTGAAATGTGTTGTGTATTGACAACTTTTGTACGAAACATTCTTTTGCAAGACCCTTCGTTTTCGAGTTATTCGAATGTCAGATTCAAAATGGAACAATATCGATTAGAGCGCCATTTTTGCGGATTTCAGGAAAATGGTTCAGACAAAAGTTTCTTGGTTTTTGACCTAGAATCCAAATCTGCAGTAAAAAATATGAGATGCTATTCAAAAAACAAGAGTTGATCTCAGAATGCCCTTGAAGATGAGATTTGAGGTCAAAGCCAAGGCCACCATCGGATGTCCCCCTCGGTACCCTACAACTTTTGTCCGAAAAATTTTCTCGTATCTCACTTTATTTTTGGAAAAAACGCCCGCGACACTTTAAATGCCCCACCCTGTATGTATTATGATATTATTGACCACGAACAATGTAAATTTTCCATTACACTCGACTGAATCTACTTTTCACGAACGTGATGCCATAGGCATGCTCAACCACATTTCCACTTATTCAATTCTACAGCAATCCAATGTACATCCAACAAGTACAGTTGCTAATGTTACTCATGCTTTTTTGAATGATAATCTGATTCATTTCCCAGGAATTTTATCCTCATTCTCAAATATACAGTTACCGCAATCTGATGTGTATTCAACAATTGCTTCTGCAAAAACTACTCGCCTGTGTTGGTAATACTACTGAGAAGCTTTGTAACACTCCCTCTAGTTCAAAATGATTAAAATCGCGTCACAAAGATGGCGCAAACAGTTTCAACAGTTTTCCGCGAGTATCAGTTTGTTCCTACATTTGATATATATTAAAAACTTGAATCTCCACCCATAGCGTACGGTTAGTGATAATGATAGAATAAGGCGACATAACATTGTATTGTATCTTATTGTAATATGTAATATGTAAGATGTAAGATAATTCAAGCTGAGTGATTAAAGTTCATTTCACTGTTCAAAACTGCATTTGTATATATATTCTCTCATTGCAAATTCAACAAAAAACACAACAGCAAGAATTAATTGGAAAGATACAATTTTTTTTATTTCAATTGTCAGTGAAAATTCATAAAAATGCGGCGCAAATAATGTAAAATTTTAATCACTTAAATTTTATCCCCATCTTTGTGGCTTTTGGAAAATTAACAAAAATTGTTGTAGTTATTATCGTAGTTCTCGCGTATGCATAAAATATATGAATGAGCGATTGAAATTTTATTCAAAAATCCTAACATGTATTTTACATCAGACTGATGTACAAATTTCATAAGTTTGAAGTAAATATCGCTTGTCATACTGTTTATATTTCATTCATCACGACAATAGAATTTCCATTTGATGTATGTGATAGTTATGAGTGTGTATGTTAAAATTACATCAGATTGCGGTAGAATTGCGACGTTTTCAATTTACAGCAAAAATGATGTAGAATTTCCACCGCAGAAATGCTATCCCTATATTTACATGTGGATTTCGTCAAATTTATCGCAATTGCTGTATCTGCTACCCCAAATTTTTCTCCGTGTTGAACAATATGCTTCAAACAACAATATCTCATTATTTATCCAATCAACTTGCACTCCCGCACTCTCATCTCCCGCGTACTCCATCCTACCCTACTTATAATTTTTGTGACTGATGTTGCCGCGAGCCGGGCCGATCTGAGCTGATTTTCAAAGCTCGACTCAGCTCGAAGCTCGGGTCGCTCGCTCTAATCTGGCTGGAGCCGGATCGAGGTCAATGAAATATCAACACTTATAATTCAATAAATTTTCTTTTGTATATTTATTCAATGATTTGAGCACATAGAGCGGAAAAATATCAACACCAAAAATGAAGATGAGATTTGATGAGCAAATCATAAATCTCCTATTAAAAATTCATCAAACTTATCAGATTACAAATACAGAAATTTTGGATAGAATCTCTTGTATCTGGTCTTAAATACAGATATGTAATCTTCTACACAGCACCACAGTCCCAGAAAAATTCATGAAGAATTCTTATTGAACCGATTGTGTTATTCATGAATTCTTTAGGATTCTTCTGGGTCTGTGGTGCTGTGATGGCTCATTAGAATAGATAAAACTCCTTGAAAACTTCTAAAACTCTCCTTTGTAATTGTATAGGCGAATCTCAGCAGGTTAGGGTATAGTAAGACATGGTGTCTAGCAGTCGGGAATTTCAAGGAAATCAGTCAATTAAAAATTCTGGTTGAACAGAATGACTAATGAAACAAACGAACACTTCTAGAACTAGACACCCTGATAAGATCATCCATTCATATATATCAAAGTTCAAGACCTGATTTGGAATGTTCCACTCCATATCAGGCCTTGATGTGTCGTACAGGTATAATTCCAATGAGGAATATGGTGCACTGTGTAATGTGGGTCTAACAAGTGGCTACCCATATTTCGTCGTAATATACGCTCACAAAAATTGTCTGCTTCAAACTGTGTTGAAGTAAAACAGTGCGTGAACAATGGTTGTTGCCACTCGCTCGTATCGGTTTAAAGCGCGGTTATCAATATTACTTCAATGCCGGCACCCGACATCGAGGGTTACACGAAAATAATCATATTCTAAAACTAAGAATCTCCTCCAATCTCTTAGTGATTGTGGAGTTGGCATATAAAATGCTGGCATTGCTTGGAAAAGTTGTAGTTCTAGTAACATTCACCATAGCTCTATAGTTCTTGATGATTTGGAGCAATAGTTCCATTCATATCAACAAGAAAAAATGAAATGCTACAAGTTCTACATTTGTATAGTAGCATTCCAGCACGGAAAGGTTGGAACCACGAAGTAAGATTAGGGAGGAGAACAATCTTCCTACAACTAACCTGGCACATTGTTTTGGGAAATAATACAAGTCAAATATCGCTACTCGTGGCGCTGTTGTTTGAGGTAATACGGCGAAAATATATATAATGTATATTTTCGTCGTATTACTTGGAACAACAGCGCCAAGAGTGGCGATATTTGACTTGTATTATTTATCAAAAAAATGTGCGACTTTTTCGATTGAATCCCGTAAGAGATGTGTCTCCTGATATCTTCCTTCGTGGTTGGAACCATTAAAACATTTGAGTTCTGGGATGCTGGACACGCGAGAGAGTTGAAAATGGAGAGTTCCAATGATTAAAAGCAATAGAATATTCTTTTTGGCAATGCTGATGCGGATGAAATGCCACGTTGTACGTTGATATTCTAGCATTCTAGCAGGGGGAGGTTCAAACGATCGAAACCTTTGAGTTCTGGATTGGTAGACACGCGGGGAAGTTGAGAGTGGAGAGTTCTAATGATTAGAAGGGCTAGAGTTATTGTTTTTTCAATATTGATGTGAATGGTATGCTAGATTCCACCAAAATTTCTCAGCATTGCGAGAGGGGTTTGGGGTGTAGATCAGTATCTCGTACTTCTGGGATATTGTACATGCGGGAAAGGTGTAAACGCAGAGTTCCAATGTATAGGAGTAACCCTTCCAAATTGCTTTCAGGATACGTTAAGTATGGACATCACGCGAGATCGCAGGACATTTATGATGCACGGAGAAAACTGGAATAGTGAGGTTCACCATTATCGTTTAATAGAATCTTGTTTCGTTGAAAACACTGAGCAATCAATTTATTCTACTAAATATAATTCAGTAAAGATTCGTGATTTCAACAAAACGGTGCAGTAGTCCATGTATGATCAATATTACGGATGGTGTAGTTAGTTTGACTGACTCAATTGCCTTTACTACGCTGTTTAGTGATAATAACTATTTTATTCGCAGATAACACTTTAGTGTTGGTTGAAAAAGGAGTAAAATGATACCAATCTGTAAAAAAAGAGGATCATATTACAGTAATTGAGGAACCGGGTTCAAAGTATCTTTGCCATCTAGTACCTACTTCCAAAAGTGGAAAGGACACTGCTTTTTGCATCTTAGACTATTTCGAAGAAAATGAAATAGATACTTCTAAAATTGAAGTAGTTGGGACTGATGGGACAGCAACAAACACTGGCTGGAAACGGGGAGCAATTAAGTATATAGAAATGCGTTTGAAGAGGCCAATACAGTGGGTGATCTGTCTTTTACATTTCAATGAGTTACCTTTGAGGCATCTTGTAGAAACATTTGATGGTACAACCGCAGGACCGAAGTCTTTGAGTGGCCCTCTCGGCGAACGGCTGGTTGGTTGCGAGTCTTTGCCTGTAGTTGCATTTAATAAAATTGAATGTGTCATTCCACAAATTGACCCACAAATTCTGAGTGAAGACCAGAGATACCTACATGACATTGCCGTTTCCATTGCTGCTGGGTCTTGTTCCTCGGACCTAGCGAATCGAGATCCGGGACCAATATCTCATGCTCGCCCGACTGGAAATTGTCATCAAGTTAACCCAACATATGATGAGGACCTGACAAGGTCATCCGAAATAAGGAATACCCGTTACGGTCCTGATAAGGATTAGGTGTGGATGACTCACGTATGGATGACCTCATTAGGACCTAATCAGGATTTCCTCAAATTATCCTGAAAAGGTCGAAGTAGGTTTTCCTCGCTGTATCCGCATCAGGACCTCGTTCGGTCATCCTAAGATCATGGACGTAGTTTGATAAACTGAATACAAGAATGTACAGACTTGATTTCAGATTGTACACTCTTTGATTAAACAAATTTTCCTTCAATAAGAAGAACATGTTTGAACGATTTTCAACTGTGCCTGTTTTTGAATTCAATCCCTTCATTCCGAACACATTACCTACTTCTGAAAACTGTTGAACAATTTGTTCAATCTATTCTCAATGTGAATTGAAAACTAACTATTTGGGTTTTAATTAGGCGGAACTTATGAAAATTTCACAAGATTTTCCACGTTATGCATACAGCGAAAAAAACTTAGCAAACGTTCAACCATCACCAGCGAAATAAGTATTTCATTTAACTTATCACAATTCTCATAAGGTTGATTTATTGACTATTCAGCATCATTTTTCTTTCCTACACATCACATCATCTGAGTATTATTCAAAGAGTATATATGAACTGAATGAATATGTGTTTCGTCATAATCAAATATAAGTTTCGAACAAGTACTCTTCTTTCGTTATTTCTTGATTAATACGCATAAAAATCTGTTATTGAGTGCAAAATGAATTATTGAATCAGTTATCACTGCTGTAATATGTAAAATCATAAGTTGATGATGTGGTCAAAATTAATTCTATTCAAATATACGATAATATCAACAACGACAATATCTATATCAATATTAATTTACATCAGTATTTCTCGGAAAAAACTCAGAAATCCCAATCATTTTGTAATAATAAAGGTCATGAAGAACTCATTCGATCAAAAATATTTCAAGCGAATGTTCAAAATGAAATGCAAAAACTTGAATTATTCACTTTCAGCTCGACGGATGGTTTTACTTTTCAAATTAAAGAGTACTCTTGAAGTTGGAATTTGTTAATTTCAGAAAAAAGCCTCATTTTCTGAGTTGAATTTGTTGTTAGGGTGATGATGAACTTGTAAGAAGAGTTTGAAAGTTGAGTGGAATCTATATTGATCAGGAAAGTCCAAATCGTGTGGCAGAAGTTAGAAAATCTGTCAACTTAGCTCACGGCGCGTGGGCTTTTCTTCACTAAACCAAATGCTGGCAGGAGAAATTCATCAAAATATAGTGGATTCAAAGTGATGTGAAGTAAGAGAGGACCGAAATATTCATTAGATTTTATTCGTTCTTATAAACGTTATCAATAATAAGAAAAGACTATAGAAGATCCAAAGTGTCGTCTTCCCATATTTTTGTTCCAATAATGTTGTGTCATGTTCCTACAAATAAATGTTATTATATTTATGAAACAGGTTCAATACACATGTTTTCTCAACCTAACACTAGTTACTGGTGAAAAGATACGAAAATGCACACTCAAAAATGCAAATCATTGAAACAAAAATATTGAGAGACGATACATTGAGTCATATATAGCCTTACCATATTTATCAACATTTTTATAATAACTAATAAAATTCAATGCATGTATCTGTCCTCTCTTACTTCACATCACTTTGAATTCACTATATTTTGATGAATTTATCCTGCCAGCATTTGGTTTAGTAAAGAAAAGCTGATAGAATACCCATGCGCTGTCAGCTAAGTTGACAGATTTTCTAACTTTTGCCACACGATTTGGACTTTCCTGATCAATATAGATTCCACTCAACTTTCAAACTCTTCCTACAAGTTTATTATCACCCTAACAACAAATTCAACTCAGAAGATAAGGCTTTTTTCTCAAATTTGAAAATTTCAACTCCAAGAGTGCTCTTCAATTTGAAAAATAAAACCATCCGACGAGCTGCAAGTGAATAATTCAAGTTTTTTGTTATTCATTTTGAACATTCTTTTGACATATTTTTGATCAAATGAGTTCTTCATGACTCATATTTCTTACAAAATCAATATGATCTCTGAGTTTTTGCCTAGAAGTGCTGATGTAAGTATTTGAAGAAAATTCATTTTCACTGCATCAACAAATTACGATTTTTTGACACGTTACAACAGCTATGACTGATTTACTTAATCATTTTGCACTTACTAACAGACTTTTTGATACACATTATTCAAGAAATAACCACCACACATTTCAGAAAAATAATTCATCCATTTGTTGATCACATAAATTTAACCTCACATCTGTCAACCGAACTGCAATTTTCACACAGGCTCATAGATTAGTTTTGATTTATTTTTGAGGTTTTAGTAAGGAATTCCTCACAAAATCCTAATTAGTCTTTCCTGATGGGGTCCTCATAATAGTGCAGCGTGACATGACTTGTTAGGTCCTGATGAGGTTGCCTTATCAGGACCTGATCTGGATCAAGGTTCACCTGATCTGGTCCATGGGGTAAATTTCTAGTCGGGCGGTGATTGACGACAGCGAACCGGTTTTTGAGACTATATATTTCATTTGAAAACCCACCTGAAAATCTCATCAACATCGTTACATACATCATGACTGTATACGTACCCATGTGGTTTGAAATTAAGACAAGATCTTCAATAGTTGAAGGACCTAAGCATATTTTTGAATGCATCAAGAGATGTAGAGGCTTACCTGCAGAAGTCCAAGAAGTGGCGAAGAAAGTTATTCAAAGGAATGCCTTCTTCGCCCATCCCGAAAACCTTCTTCTTTCGATGGTTATGGATGATAGGCAGGATGTTCGGGAGCTGGGCCTTCGGCGAGTATTGAAATCCAAAGAAACTACCACAAAGGGTAAATCTATCAGAAATTTCTTAGTTCCGGCCATAAATTTTGATGCTCATGATTATTTTGATATCATAAATTGGTCTGCAACCAAAATCACATGTCCACCTCTTTTGGCAACCCTTTCATCAGCTGATATTGCAGACTTGATTTCTCAAGGAAAAAAACCAACTCTTTCTCTGAATCTAGCAGACATACCCTGTCATACTCAAGCCGTAGAGCGCAGTGTTAAGCTAGTAACACAGGCCTCTTCAGCAGTTTATGGTCATGAGAGACGTGATGGTTTCATAAGAACTACACTCGCCTCTCGTGCTACCATGTCAAAATTTGAGACCAAATCGGAATTCGCAGTCCCTGAATGTGCATAATTCTCCACGCCCACGTTTGGTTGGTTGGTTGGGCAGGGTGTGGGTGGAACTTGCAGTGCAGCCACCTTCCCGTGGTAAGTTCTGAGTCGTTCAAGGAAGGACGGGCCAAGAGCTGCACATCTTCGGCCCCTCAGGGGAAATAACGAAGGAAGGGGAATACTTTTTTTACTTTCAGCCTTAAAGTTGCCTTATGTACGAAAAATCAAGTCAATAGTTCAGTATTTGCATCTTCTGCAATACGAACTGCTTTTAACGAAACTTGTTCATCTTCACCCCTTCGAGGGGCTTGGGGGGGGGGGGGGTAGAAGAGAGGTATGCGGCATTCTTCCCCTATTCTACACTTCAAAACAATGTTATGTATAAAAAATGAGCTTGACCGGACAGGATTCACACCTCCTACAGTTTTTCGTATATCTGTTCAAATTTGTTCAAATTCGGAAAAATTTTGAACGCGATGCGCGAACGGAAGATATTGTCCGATTTCAAAAATTTTTTTTCCCTGCGTTTGTGTTAACGAGTAGCAACTTTTCCGCCCTATTACGATTCCATTTGAAAACTTTTCTGTTTTTCGCTCCGGTCTAATATGTATATGTATATCATATATCGTAAATGTATATATGTTTATGTATGCTAGATGTCCCAAAAAAATTCCAAAACCTTTTAAGGCGTGATTTCTCAGAAAAATCCATGACAGTTTTCCCTCTGAACGAAATCCTTAGTTTCAGAGCTGATTTCAATCAATCATGTAGGAGCATTTCCAGGAATTATTTTGTTGAAAAAGGAAAAAAGAATCTTAGTTTTGTCTCAGGAATTACTCCTTGGAAGGTTCAGAATACTTTCTTGGACGCCCTGTACATGCATTCATATTATACATACATACAATTCTGAAATATCCCAAACGATTAGACACATAGTACTATGAAGCATTTAAGGGGGTCATTAGAATTAGACAAGCCAAAAAGACGTATTAAAAAAATTTTTTTCATCAGGAAATTCTTATTCAATTAAACTTGAAGTTTGTAAGTTTGTTAACATAATATCAAAATATATAAATAAATATTTTCTGTAATTTTTTATCGCAAAATAGGATAACTTAAGGTGATACCAGCAACTTCTGCAGATGCAACCAGAAGCATTGATTATAAAAGGACACGACAAAAACTATTCTGACAAACTACTCGAAAACGTAGAAACGAAATGGAAATATCGCTCTGTACAGACCTTCTTTAATCAATCAAGATGGTCTGTAAACAGTAATATTTGCCTCTTATTGCTTTATCTTCGGATAATTTCTCAGAAAAGATTTGGCTCGGGTTGCATCGTCAGGGCTTGTATCCCCTTGAGAATCACTTATAACAAAATCTGCGGGCACTCTTGAGATCGGAGTTTTCATTTGAAACATTCCACCAAAAAAACTTTTGTGAACAATAGTTACAATTGGTCGGTAAACCTAAGAAAACTGGAAAATTTCTTTTTCGATCACTAATTTTGTCGAAAAACCTCCGCCAATCTTTGGACTTTCACTATTTTTCATTCTGTTCACGTTTAACGACAAATTATAAATATTTTTCACAACAGTTTTCTTGGTGGCATGTTTCAAACAAAAACTCCGACCTCCAGAGTTCCCACAAATTTTTTTTATGGATTGTCTTTGAGCTATCCTATAACCGCAATTTTGAGATGAAAAATTACCAAAAACAATTTATTTATATACTCCAATATTATTTTAATAAACCTACAGAGTTCCATTTTAATTGAATGAAAACTTCCTGTAGGAAGAAAATTTTTTTATAGGCGTCTTCTTGGCTCGTCTAATTTTATTGAATCCCTAACAAAATTTTCTCCATATATATCAGAAAAATTTACTATGTTAGATTGTCATGAATTACGTTAACTATCACGATGCAATTTAATACGTTGACTATTTTGTTCTACATTGAAACATTGTAATTTGTTCTATGTTTGGAACTTATTTCAATCGATTCTAAATTCACTATGTTCCACAGTGAATTCAACTGTGAGAACAGTCTGTTCCTCCGGAACTAGAAAACATAGTAAATTTGTGAGGAATCCTCAAATAAATATAACTACAAATTTCTCTCCGTGTTTGCAATGCTGATCGGAAGTATCCAAAGTTGGGGCAATGTTGATAGAACTCCACGAAATCGATGCAATGCTGATCAGAACTACTTGAATTGCGGACAATGCTGGTCAAAAATATCAAAATCACCGCAATGCTCGTCAGAATTACCCGAATCCCGCGCAATGCTGGGCAGAGCTATTCAGAATGAATGCAATGCTGGTCAAAACTATTCGAATGCTGGGTGATGCTGATTCGAAACATTGAATATCAGTGCAATGCTGGTCAGAACTACTTGAATTACGAGCCATGCTGATCAGAACTAGTTCAAATCCGTTCATTGCTGATGAGCACTACACGGAAAAAAAAAGTATGGCTATCATAACGATCTGAAGTATGGTTAAGAAGAGATAGCTGTAGTGACAATACTGTATCGCTATGGTGACGATACAGATGGCTATGCTGGCGATCTATATCGTTCCTCGGATGATTTGTATGATCATAGCAACGATACTGATACCACTGAACTTTGGATAGCCATCACAACTATCCAGTATCGTTATGACAGCGATATTTTTTTCTCCGTGTACTCGAATTCCGTTACTTGCTGATCAGAACTATTCGCATTCCGCATACAGCTGATTATAACTCATCGAATTACGCGCAATGCTGGTCAGAACTATTCAGAACCAGTACAATGCTGAGAGAAGTACTTGAATCCGGCACAATGCTGGTCAGGACTATTCTAATTCTGTGTGATGCTGATCAGGAATATTCAAAATCAGTGCAATATTGGTCAGAACCACTCGAATTACGCACAATGCTGGTCAAAACTTCTCAAATTCCGCGCAATGGTTGTCAAAACCTTCGTACATCAATGCACTGCTGGTCAGAACTATTCGAATTCCGTGCAATGCTGATTAGAACTAATTGAATCCCGCACAATGCTTTTCAAAACTATTCGAAATCAGTGCAGTGCTGTTCGGAATCATCCAGTTTCCATTTTATGCCAGTCAGTATTCCACAAAACCGATTCAATGTCGATTAGAACTATCCGAAGTCGGGGCATTGCTGATCAGAATCATTCGAGTTTTGTGAAATGTCAACCGAAATCCTTCGAAAAACTGTTCATCGAACCACTCGAATTCCGTGGCATGCTAGTCAAAACCCCTCGAAACCAGTCACTCGGGCAGCTGACCGATAGACATCCAGGCTGACAGACAGACAGCCAGCGGATATAGAATGAAATTCTTTTCTCCAGCTTCGACAGCTGCTGTGCTGTAATAGAATTCTGATTGTTCACATCGTAAAATTTCCTGCGGTCTCGCGTGATATCCATATTTTGTGTATCTTGAAAGCAAAATGGGAAGCGTTACTCCTAAAAGTTGGAACTCTGCATTTACACCTTTCCCGCATGTACAGTATCCCAGAACTAGGAGATATTGATCTTTGCCCCAAATCCCTCTCGCAATGCTGAGAAATTTTGGTGGAATCCAGCATACCATTTGCATCAATATTGAAAAAACAATACCAGGGGTATTCTACCCCTTTTAATCATTGGAACTCCCCACTCTCAATTTCCCCGCGTGTTCACCATCCCAGAACTCGAAGGTTTCGATCGTTTGGACCTTCCCCTGCTAGAATCCTACAATATCAACGTACAACGTGGCATTTCATCCGCGTAAACATCGGAAAAAAATTATTCTATCGTTTTCAATCAATGGGACTATCCATTCTCAACTCTCTCGCGTGTTCATTATCCCAGAACTCAAATGTTTTTCATGGTTTCAACCTTTCCCTGCTAGAGCGCTACCATACCAATGTAGAACTTGGCATTTCATTTGTTAAAACTCCATTTTTTCTCGTTAATATGAATGGAACTATTGCTCTGAATCATCAAGAACTATAGAACTATGGCGAATGCTACTGCAACTACAACTTCTCCAAGCAATGTCAGCATTTGATATGCTAACTTCACAATCACACTCTCTTAATCTCAAAGAGTCAAAATTTCACTCTTCAAGCAGCCAGAAGGGAACCTGTATTTCCGTGCGAGTGGGATTCTTCCTCTCCCATATTTAGAGAGTATAATAGATACCAAGAATGTCTTCCTTCCAACATAAGTGGAAGATATTCTAACATGCAGATGTTCGTCTGGATATCAGGAGAATTTCCACTTATTTCAGAAGGAAGATATTCTTGGCGTCTATTATAGAGGAGATTATCATTTTCAGAATATGATTTTCTCAATGTAGTTATCAGTGGAAGTACAACGTTGGTAATCGGCTCAATGATACGGTTATCGGTATCGAGCGTGAGTAAATTGTCAATATGATTTCCACTCTGAACCGATAGTCGGAATAGCAGGTCAGACGTTGAACCAACGTCAAAGCGATCGTCAATTGTTACGTAGAATAGATTACGTGTCAAAGTTCTAAAACAAAACCGATTTTCGGTTACTGGACAATAGACTTGGATTTCAATGTTGAGGCAACCAACCAATTCGTACACAAACAATTAATCCGTGCAGTAAAGATGTAATTTGAGAGGAAGTCATATATCATAATTACCGTGAGATCCATATTCTCTCCGGAGAGGTGCTTCAGGTATTCGAGACCCCGGGTCTGGGCTGTGTGGAAGTTCTAGACTAGAGTTGGATCTATGAAGAGCCAAACCACGTCCCATACGACTGCCTGGCCCTCCATTGCCAACGCTACCGTTTGGTGGTGCACTTGCAATCATCTCGTCATTCTGGAAGCAAACAGTAAGAGAAAATTCAAAATTTTATCCAGCGCTATGAAACAAGATTGTGGGAAAACTGAAAGAAAAAAACTAAGGGGAATGGAAGAATGTGAGAAATTTTCCCATCTAGGTGATCAGTAATCATAATTGAATCCTTGTTGTTTCAATGAGGGTCTCAGATGGGCCACTGAATTCTTACATGAATTGTGTCAATAGGAAATTTAGTTGTTGCTCTTACAAAAATCAGCTGAAACGTGCTTGACGTATCCAGAATGAGACTGACAGTCACCTAGAATATCGTGCTTATTCCTTCAACTAATAAATTCTTGAATTATCCATACTGTAGATTCAATCAGAAGAGTACTCTGCCAATTGGCAAATGGCTTCTTCGTTATTGTTGGAAAATAACAGGGAGCGAAGACATACTCGGTCGCAAAATCACAATTTTCAATAACATGTTTTCTTTCTCTCTCCCGTTTTTCTTAGAGAATCAGGTTGAAATTTATATAGGACTGCGATCCACACTGCATAAAGCTGTTGTGAGAATTTCATGAAAATTGGATCATAGGAATGGAAGTTATCCGCATGATAACGATGTTTACGAAATTTTTCAAATTTTGTTTCAAAGCTCAGTGCTTACTACTTTCTTCCTTCAATTCCGATTTGTTTGAAATTCACACCATACGACTAACCCCCCGTAAACTGATTATACTACAAGTTTCATGGCATTTGGATGATACCGACATGGGGAAGGCATGCTTTCAAAATATTGTCAAATAATGTGAATCGCGAAACAAAAATTGTCCACAGTTTTCAATCGATTAGGATAAAACTCATATGGGACCACTATCGGATCATCACTAGAACGTGGTATAAGTTTCATTGCAATCGGATAATAGGAAGCGAAGATATACGCGGTGGCAAAATCATGATTTTTTCATAACATTTTTCTTCACCCCTGCCGTTCTCCTGTAAGAATCAGGTTGAAAAGTAAATGGGACCACTATCAGCTGGGGTTCCAACTGTGGTAAAAATTTCATGACGCTCGGATAATAGGAACGGAAAATATGCATTGGTGACCAATAATTGATCAATTTCAGTGGACCATTGGATTTCCCAATTGCAGGGCAATCTTTGGTCAATGGCATGGGCATAGCTGTGAAATAATGTGACCCATAGTTTGGCAATTATTGGACAATTATTTTGGTTTGAGAATGATCGAAAATTGGCCAATAACTCGTTATTGATTGATATATACTATAAAACTTTGAATCACTTCAAAATACTAATATACCCATACAGCATCGGGAGGTTTTCTGAACGTTCCGAAAACGTGCTTGGTTACACAGAGAACGTGCAAATAATGTCTCATGCACATATGTTTTTAAGAGGTTAGTTTTCATGGAAGCCCGTTTAGAAAACGCGGAAAGAACGTCCCGTAGTATATTAAAAGAACGTGCTCGGTACGTATGCATGTGCATCAAAAGCGAAGGTACTCTAAACATTTGGAAAATATATGCCTTGGGCACCAACACACGCGGAACCAAGATTATGTTTATAGAACATCCAGAGAACTTTCTGTGCTGTCTGGGTAATAACTTCAGTGTGAAAGAATTTTGTTCAAATTTGTTGAACATTTGTTTTTAATTTTTTCATTTCAAAACTGTGATGATGGCACTGTGAAACTGAATCCGTTCATTTAACATTATAATATATAATTATCCACAATTTGCGTATTGCTAATTCAAATAGAAGTTATAACCCGAAACCACACTTTTTGATTGGAATGGAGTTCAATCGGTTCACTCGGTTATAATAATAATAGGAATTCGCATGCATGTTCCGAAATTGAAATTCAAACCGAAATCGAAGTTATGAATAACCTCAATTCATCGCGACAATTTTACCGCGCCACGAATCCATTCTAATAATATAAAATTCGACAAGTTGCGATCACTGATACGACGGAGATGAATGAATCAATAAATCACAACAATTTTTTGTAATAAATAATACATAATAAATAATTCTATCCTATTAACATGACATAACCAATGCAAAATTCCATATTACCGATAGAAAATAAGTGATGTTTTACATTTCCAGATTTTCGATTATCGACTTATGTTGAATGATCAATTTTTGGTCAATTCTATGGACTACGAGATTGATCAATAATTGTCCTGTTCTATGTCCGCATCAGCGAGTAACAATTGGCCCTTCAAAAATGATCCATTTTTGATCAATCATTATCCAATGAATGGACATGCGCATAAAGATCCTACATAATTCCCAAATAATTGATCAATTATTAGCAAATGTCATTGGAATCAATCAAATTGACTAATGATTGGAACCAATCCATGGTTGGCTGGGTTAAAACGAGACGTGATACAATTTACTATGTCACATCACATATCGGGGGCGGATGTCCCACGTATGAAAACGAACTCCACTATGTTATGAAGATCCTTTGCCTCCGCGCATGTTCCACATGTACTTATTTTGAATACATGGAATAAAAAAATCAGACAACCCAAATAGACACGAAGATATCTTTTAGAATTCTTGAAGAAGGAAGTCTTGAAGAATTTTCTAAAAGATATCTTTTCGTATTCGAAAACATGTCTTATGCAACATGAATAGATTTCTAAAAGATCTCTCGGAGACTTCTCAAAGATATTTTTAAGAAGAAATTAAGAAATCTAAAAGAGTTCTTCAAGATTTCTTGAAGATGTATTGAAAAATTCATAAAAACATCTTGGAAGAAGCTTGAATTTATTCACAAAAAACAATTCTAACTGTCTTCTTCTTGCTTCTCCCCCCTGTTTGTTGCTATCGCTCTCGCACTCCTGTGCGAAGTATACTTTATCTCGATCCTTGAAGTTGCGGGAATCAAACCCGCGCATCTTACGATGTACTTACGCTTTAGTGACCTGAGCTATACAGACAGGTTGATTTCGATGCTTATAATTGTCAATATGACATAGTGAAATAGTGTCAATGGTGTACATTTTCAAAGTAAAAATGATCTTCTGAAAAAACTGTTATTATATAAACAAATGTCAGATAAGTTGTCCGTGGATACCACAGATTCTTCTTCAATTATTTCTATCTCATCGTTATTGAAGAATAACTGATTAATAAGTATAGATGAGAATTTTTTTGTATAAATGAGAAAATTAAGCGTAAGAGGTTCAGTAATTTGTAAAATATTTGTGTCTTGGAGATTCATTAATTCCAGCGCGGGTATCGAAAGGTTACGAAATCGTACTTTTTGCAGAATTTAGAACCTCTTGGCATGATTTTCCAAGCTTTTGATTTGTGAACGAATTTATCACATCTGTAATTGGATTGTAATAAAAGGCACATTCCAAGTGTTATTCATGTCAATTCATATGGTCAGGTATTCATAACCTAAACCTGCTGCACAGTTGAAAATTTTGTGTAAATGTATTAAAAAATCCGTGTGTCATGAATTTTCTGTTAAATATTCAACACAACCACGTGTAACTTCTACAGACAGTCCTTGTGTAATCAGGTCTCAACTGATTTATAATGTGAAATCATTCAAACAAGTAAAAAAAAGTGTCAAAATGACACAAATCTTATTCAACTCAAGATTGAACATAAAAATTGTGTTATTCTCAACTACCAAGGGGAGATCGCTAGTGGTGGGAGCTATTTTTTTATGAAACTTCTATGTACGTGTAACTTTAGTAGTCGTCGGAAGAACTATTCATTCATTTTGGTTTTAGCTTTCATTCTAATGGAAATTCGTTTTCTATATATGTGAATTTGAAGATAGAGTGCGAGTTGATATACGCAAAGAAAGTACACTCAATCAAAGGACCGGCAGTGGCTTGGGTGATACAGCTTCAACATTCGGTCCCGCCGATCCATGTTCAATGCTTACTGAAGTACTGTTTTTTTCAATTTATTTTTATGCATTGTTTCAACACGAAAAAAGTGCGATTCTCACATTTGATTGATGTAAAAAATCCATAAATTACACTTGTGAACTGTTGATTCATTCCTTATTTTGGATTTCATTTGACAGTACTTATGTGTTGAATTTACACGATCGGAAATTCCAATCAAAATTTTATCAACATCTTTTTGTGTTATATTATTTACATCGAGCTTGAGTTATTAGCTAACACAAATACATTATGTGATATCGACACAAAAATATGTGTGGACCGTTTGGGACATGTGAAATGTGTTGAATTTAACACAAAATTTCCAACTGTGTGACAATCTATCTCCTTAAACATATCTTGTCAAAGTCTTCCAAGAAGATATATTTCAAACGTTATATCCCAAGCGTGTATTGCCTATAAAGACAATGGGCCCCAGGCTGGGTCCATCCTCTTCAACCCAGTATTGGGGAATGACGATGGGGCCCATGTTGGCTCAATCTTGGCCCTGTTGTGCTTTTCCATGCAATCATAGTTGAAAAAAAATGGAGATAATGAATCTCTGTGCGGGCACATTTGAACTTGGCCCCAATTTGGACCAGCGTGAGGCCAAGATTGGGGTGAATTCATACCCCGGGCATGTGTGTACAATCCTCAGCGTGTAAGAATTTTGGTCCCACTCTGGCCCAGTCTTGGGCCCATATTGGCAGGATGGGGCCCATGCTGGCCTGGGGTGGGCCCCATGGTATATACATGCTAGGGATTTTCCAATTTCAAAACAAAAAGGAAGGGGCAGTATTGATTGCCTAGTCTGGGTTCATGCTGGGCCCGTGGTGTTACCAATTCTCGGGCAAACCAATACGGCCAAGCTGGGAACGATGTTATCATCCCAGGGTTGACCCCACGTTGGGTAGCAAGGGCACCCACCCTGGGCGTGGATGGGGCCCACCGTCAATACACACTTAGGGTGTGTATAAAATTCTTGCTTCATCTTCTGGTGTAATCTGATGCATCTGATTAGGGTACTCATTCAGAATGATAGTACATAGTAAATGTTTCCTAGTAATAACAGAATGTTGTACTATGCACGTACTATGCACGAGCATAGTATATCTAGATATACTATGAACGTTCATAGTACGTATATAACGTTCGAATGCTACTTGGGTTAATATGAACTTTTAGAAGTCGTTCGAAAACATCAAAAGCAATGAGTTTAAAAATGTTCATGAATTCTGAGCGACCTTTAAAAACAAATATTTCGCGCTGAAAGCTGAAATTTTCAGGGAATCAATATGTTTTCAGGTACTAAATTTGAACTCGACGAGGAAAAGATTTTGAAAATAAAAAAATGAATTTTGGCTATTTTTGGAATTTTTAAAAATCTTGAGCGACCCCTAAAAAATTTTTTTCCGAGGTAATCTTTGGAGAGGGTTCTTTAAACATGAAAAATTAACATATTTCCATACGAGAAACAAAAACCAGAAAAAGTCGGTTTGTCGTGCCACCCTAATATGCATTAGTTGGAAAGTTTATATTCCTGTGATATAGGAATTTTTTTTTCTTCATCTCGTGGTGTAATACTATCCGTTAGGGTGCTAATTCAAGGTAATGATACATAGTGAATATTAATTCGAATTTTTAGAGGTCGCTCGAAAACGTCAAAAGCGAAGAATTTGAAAATGTTCATAAATTCTGAGCGACCTTTAAAAATGAATATTTTTTGCTGAAACTTTCAGGAAGTAACTATTTTTTTAGGTACCAAATTTCAACTCTACGGAAAAAAATATTAAAAAATAAAAAAAAATGAATTTTGGCTATTTTTGGAATTTTTAAAAATCTTGAGCGACCCCTAAAAAATTTTTTTTCGAGGTAATCTTTGGAGAGGGTTCTTGAAACAAGAAAAACTAACATATTTTCATACGAGAAACGAAAACAAAAAAAGTCGGTTTTTTTGCGCCACCCTAATATATATACACATACACAGGCAACCCCGATGCTGAAGGACTCGCGGCGACTATGATGCTTATTATAAGGATAATTACACTCATTGCAAGAATAATTACATTTGATTCAAACATAAAATATACTTGTTTCTAACGTACATTATGCTTATATTGAAGAATTCTTATGCTTGAATCAAGTATACTTCATGTTTGAATCAAGTCCGATTATTCTTGCAATAAGTGTAACCATCCTCATAATAAGCATATTACACATGTACCATACAGAATAATAATAGAAGCAGCTGCGTAGTGATATTTGGGGCTATGGTAAGAATCACTTGTTTATTTCAAGCATACCGTTTTGTGGGTGAATGGTAGTTATGCATACGGGAATTTTGATAGATTCAAGAATCTATAATAAAATATTCCCAGCGATTATTTGATCAGTATACTGATAGAAATCGAAGTGTTCTCTATGAAAATTTGTGTCATCCGAAATTCAAATTTTTCGGAAATGACTGAGAAAGTCTGGACGTCTGAAATTTACGGTATTTCATGAGGATTTTCAATTGGATTTCATTGAAAAATAATTCCTGATCTGTTCTTTATTCGTGATATCAAGATTTCAAAGAATTCTCTGATAAGGTCGTACTTAGTCACAATATCATCGAAAATGAAAAATTGAAGTCAAATTTGAGCGCGCGAAGCGCAATTGCGTCGTGCTAGTATCGTAAATCTTCTCACACTACTAGGGTTGTAACCAAACATTTCCATTAAATTTTGTAAATGTCGAATACATGACGAGGCTTTTTCGTAAGCATCAAACCCCAATTATAATTATACTTTAATCAACAATTGTTCAGGTTCCTTCCATCTGATGATATTCATGACCTTTCAATGAATACATTCAATAATTGTCATTTGAAACATGTTGGTGACGTTTGAATCATTGCAACGAATGAGTAATCAAATGATGGAATATTCAGCTGTTAAAGATCCGAAATCTGGCAGTAAATCCTTGAAAACGATGTTTCCAGTTCCAAGGAGTTGATTCGAAAAGATGCCCAGGAAACAAAACAGGTCAATGATCGTACAATCATGGATGCTTTGAAGTCGTTCACGATCTCACAGTTAACTGTATGAGAAGTGACCCCACGTATAGTTCACAAATATACTTTGATTCTATCATTGAGACTCGATCATATTGTGCGATCACGGATGCATAACATTAGACATTTGAAATGGTTGCACCAACTTTTCTCATAAATTATGCGTTTACCGGAACTTTTCAATGAATAATAATGAAATCCAAAACCAGGAACTGAGATTGAACTGTAAGGGTCAGTTTTGATTTCTTAGTGATTCTTGGTGACTATAGTAAAGGATTTTGAAAATAATAACCTCCACATGTCAAAAAAATGTTTATAACATCATTTTTCAACATCTACGACACAGGAGAAACCCAAATTCATATTCTCTGCAAAGTTTAGTCTTTTATATGCACTCAGTTATTATCTATTTCATATTTATGAAGAGAGTCGGCGCAAAATTTTATTCGTTTCTAATAATACTTGAATAGTGTGAAATATTTCAGTTTCAATAACATCTGAAACATGATAGTATATTTTCGTATGCATCAATGCACAATCGTGAATTGATACAAAATCGTATAATCAATAATCCGAGAAGTGTACGCATTATCGTACAATCATTCATGAAACCCATGTAACTGTTGTGCATCAATGATTGTACAATAATTGGTGATATCAACATATTAGTCATTCTCATAGTACAAACATTACTCAATTGTTCATGCAACACTTTGTATCCATCAGATTGGGCGATCGTGAACTCATTCGTTTTGCTTTCTGGATGAATAACGATGATTTGCCAGATTTTGTGGATTTCAATTTTCGTTCCGTTCGTATAAACAATCCAAACTTCAACAACCTATCTGAAACAAAACAAACCTAAATGGGTGAAAAAGTATACTCAACTAAATTCATAATCAAAATAATGCTTTTCTCAGTGTAGTTGTAATGGAAAGGTCTTACAAGACTGGTGAAAACGAGAACGAAGTAACAGAAAAGAGAAAGAAACTCTACAAATGGTCTCACGGCCAGACTCATTTTTCTACTAGTTGACTCATCGATTAATACGTACCAACCAAGGACATTCCCGTCGTATGTGTGGGTAAATAGCTATTGTAATATCTTGATTTCATTATGGGTCGAAAGAGATGCACATGCACATACTGTGTATACTACATAGTACATGTACACACATTGAACTTTGAGAAACTGTACTATTACGTGTCATATCAATGATAAATACTGCGATAATAAAATTTATTATGCTCTCAAAAGTTTGTGGACTGTTGTCTTTGAATAATTAACGCTTTCCGACGAGGTCTCTCGCATGTTGTGATAGAGCAGAAATGCATCGATGAATAAACGATCACATCTCAATAATATATCAATTTATAATATATTATTGATAGAAATTCAAATCATGAATCATTAGAAACTCAGCGGAAAAATGTGAGGAACTGGAAACTCTACTCTAACCTGATTATAATATTAATCATTTTCCTTTTGGGAAAAATCTTCTCATGTCCTTTATTCGAAGATTTCGGCTAAAATTTTTCACATTCTCTACAAAGGGGAGAACCTTGCAGTTAGTGACGGGCTTCTGTTTTTGGCTATAAAATATGACAGAAAAAACATTCCAGCTGAAAATTTCCGTCAGAACTGCCTAGTGAAAATAGCATCTAGAACTTGTAGAAATCTGTCGCGTGATACATCTCTTACTTATCTATTAGATATCTTTTAGACAATACTTTAAAAGATGACTACCCATGTGGAAATTGAAACTTGGTCCCATACTGCCGCAGTATCGTTGCCAAAGTTACCAGCGCTGGCAAATATGAACAATCAGTTTAGGGCTAGAAAAATATATTATTCTACCCCAGCGGAGATGAATTTCAGTCCCATTTTAGCCCAATCTTGGGTCTAGGGTTGAGCTCCCACGTACCTATATGGGTCCAAGACTGGACCAAAGTGGGACCAAAATTCATCAAGTTCAAATGTGCCCGCACTAAGATTCAATATCTCCATTCCTTTTCAACTATAATTGTATGGGAAAGCACAACAGGGCCAAGATTGAGCCAACATGGGCCCCATCGTCATTCCCCAATACTGGGTTGAAGAGGATGGACCTCGCCTGGGGCCCATTGTCATTATAGGCAATACACGCTTGGGCAATTTCAAGGCAAACAGGAAGGGCAGTATTGATTGCCCAGAGTCTGGGTTTATGCTGGGCCCGTGGTGTTACCAATTCTCGGGCAAAGCAATACGGCCAAGCTGGGAACGATGTTATCATCCCAGGGTTGGCCCCACTTGTCTGCCCAGTTTGGCCCTACGTTGGGTAGCATGGGCACTCACCTTGGGCGTAGATGGGGCCCACCATTAATACACACTTGGGTAATCTCAAAAGTCTATCTACATGGAAATTATTATTTCTCCATCCAAGCGAAGTAAAAAGGAATGGAGAGGATCCACCTACACCCGAATGAAAAAAAGGAATTATAAGTGGATGAATGGATAAATTATATATGGAGATATAAGAAAGAAATTTGAAAAGGGAAATTGATATCTCTCTCTCTCTCTCTCTCTCTCTCTCTCTCTCTCTCTCTATCCTGATTTATCTTCTCTGTATCCTTCCTTCCTGGAGCCATGTTCGCGCGGGAACTTTGTTGCTGATAGCGTTGCGTGAATTATCAAACGACTACCTCTTCTTTGCACACTGGCTGTGTCCGAATGCTTCACACCTCTTGGCCATCATTCCACGCATCTACTTACGAACGCAGCTTATCATCAGCAATACTACCCTGTAGGGGTGTGCGGGTAGCACTTTTTATCGGGTCGGGTCGGGTTCGGGTATTTGTATTTCTTTTCGGGTCGGGTCGGGTCGGGTACCCGATTAAATCGGGTTCTCCAAGTCGGGTACCCGAATATAATAAAATCGCTTGAATTTAATATTTTCAACTTCGATTCGAAGTTGCCATTGCCGTTGATATTTTAAGGACAAATTGTCTTGAGCGATTGTAGGAATAAGGGGATTCCATATGAATTCAATTCTAATATGAAGAATGCCATATTCACTACAAGTCTATTAGGGTTGTTACTCCATGTAATTGGTTATGCAGCGCATTAAGGAATCTCCAAATTGCTTCATGGAATGTTTATATTTATTTTTTAATTCAATTAAAAAATATAATCACATTTATATCTCATAAATAATATATTATCTATTTTCGTATTTAGTAACCACAATATAGAATCTTGAACATCAATGAAAATAAATATTCTTCCTATAAATATCATTCGTTTTTCATATTTTTAAATTTGAATGGAGGAAGCACAACTCTTCCACATGTTTTGTCAGCAATCTTGATCGAGTTGCTGTCACAATATTTCCTGCTGAGGAAAACGTTTGCTATATTTGAATTACCCGAATGTAATCGGGTACCCGAAAAACTCGGGTAATTGAACAACCCGACCCGACGGGTACCCGACCCGACCCGACCCGATAAAAACCCGATGACTCGGGTACCCGCACACTCCTACTACCCTGTATCATAATACCTCGCTCACCTCTACCAACGTACCACTATATCGTCTCTGCTCTCTGTCGTCTGCTATGCGGGCACATTGAATTGTCGAATCATCAACAGATTTTGACAGGCGAGGTTGTAAACACTTGCTGTATATACAGCTCCATATCAATATCGTCTCTTGTTTATTCTCTTGCGTTCGATTTCATTTCATTTCATTTCATCTTTCTATTTGAATTATATCAATTAAATCATGAATACGGATTGGGTTTGTCGCTCATGTCGAAAAGATATTAAAACAGAGGCGGTGAAGTGTATTGTTGGTATCAAAACTTTTCATCCGGGTTGTGCAAGATTACACAAAGTTTTTAATAAGAATAATGAGCTGGTTCCATGCACTGCAGAGTTAATTTCTACGCGTAGGAAACCTGAAGAAATGGAAACTGACTCAGTCTCATCCCATACGCAGAATGAGGCTAGTGCTGCTACTTTGCGGGAACTTGTAGCAGCCGTACATAATCTCTCCTCAAAAATAGATAATTTATCCAAGGAATCTTCATCTCTTGCGACAAAGCTTGTTTCTATTGAAACTTCTATCACATCTCTCGAAACTAATGTACATACTCTCTCGCTCAACATGGATAGTGTAGTAAACAAAGTTGCACGATATGACCAACTCTTTACATCCATGAATATGAAGTTAGATCAGCTTGAGAATATAACTACTGATCTAATTACTTGTATTACCTCCAAAACTGAAGAGATTCAAGCTATGACAACCAGAATATTCAATCTTGAGACTCGCTGTGAAAGATTGAATACGGAGTTGAATTCCTATAACCAGCGTTCTTATAATTCTATTCTGAGCATCTCAGGATTACCTGAATCTCTACAGGAGAACCTCGCTGTTTTGGTTAGACAAACATTTGCGAAGATTGATGTGAATATTGAGAGTCACGAGATTTTGAGAGTATTCCGACTGAAAAGTACTCGGGAAACAACAAGACCTCGTACTGTTTTTGTTGAACTGTCCACTCCTAAATTAAGAACTAAGGTCATTGAAGCAAAAAAATCTAAAGGCACCCTTTTGGCTTCTGAACTGAATTCTGATTTTTCGAATATCAGAATTTATATTGATGAATTTTTGAGCTCTGAGACAGCTCCTCTGTTATCGAAAACTCGTGAATATACTACATCTAAAGGTTATAAATACACCTGGTGCAAAAATGGGCGCATACTGGTCAAAAAAGATAATAAATCTTCTACTATTTTGATAAGCTGTGAAGTTGATATAGTAAATAAGCTGATCTGAGGGTATGGACCTCCACCTGCTCTTTCCTCGAATGTTCATACGAATTGCAATTCACTTTTGCTGTGTCATGTAAATGCACAATCTATCATAGCTCACTTCTCTGAATTTCTCGATTTCGTCCTTCAAAACGATTATGATGTGATTGCGGTTTCTGAAACATGGCTCAAGCCTGATATTGATGACTCCTTCTGCTCAATCAAAGGGTATAATATCACTCGATGTGATAGAGTTGGACGTGGAGGAGGTGGTGTCTGCTTCTATACTAAATCTCACTTGAATACAAACCTTCTACTTTCTTCTTATACTGATAAATATATTTCTCAACCTGAGTATTTATTCATTCAATTTACTGGTCTATCTATGCGTAAACTTCTTCTTGGAGTTATCTACCGACCCCCCAAGATAGGTTTCTCTAATCTTGATCCAATTCTCACAGACATCACTTCTGACTATCATCATAAAGTCATATTCGGAGATATGAACGCTGATCTGAACTCACAGTCCTTTGATGCTTCATATCTTCGAGCACTGACACATAGCATTAATATGTGCATCGTTCCGTATGGGGCCACGCATCATACTCAAACCACATCTACGTGGTTGGGCGTGTGCTTAGTTGATGATTTATCTGATGTTGTGAGGAGGGGACAGGTTGAGGTTCCGTTTTTGTCGAGTCATGATTTGATATATGTTCAATATTCATTTAAGTCTCTCAATGCTAATGTACCACAAACAAAAAGTAGAAAATACACTAGATTAAACTGTCAGATGCTGCAGTCGCAATTACAATTAGTCTCCATGGATCAAAATAGTGTGCAATGTTTGAATGATCTTGTTGAAAATTTTAATTCCTCGCTCCATGAATTACTTAATCTGCATGCTCCTGTTGTTTCAAACCGATCAAATAATATGAAATATGTCCCTTGGATTAATGAAGAAATCAAAGAATTCATCAAATTGCGGAACCAGGCGCGACGACATCATCAACGATGTTTTTATCCAGAATTCGACAATTATTATCGGTTAGAATACAGCAGACTGAGAAATCTAGTCATCTTCCTAATGAGGAAATCTAAAAAGGAATTTTTTGAGATGCGACTTCCCCAAACTGAGGGATCGAGGCAGTTGTGGAGAGAACTCAGAAGCTTGAAAATAATCAAAAATGGGAAATCTCACACTAGCACAGTTAACAAGTTCTCACTAGAAGACCTCTAGCAGTATTTTTCTTCGGTTTATAATAGTGCCCCATCGGATAGACCTAGTCTGCTTGATGGTTTTCATACATTTGATGATTCACTATTTTATTTCCCGTACGCCACACATGCTGATTTGCGACCTTACTTACGTTTCTCACAATTTTCCATTTTTGGCCCTGATGAACTACCTAGTAGATTTCTCTCCTATTGTGTTCCCTCCATCTCGACTGCATTTCTCGATATCATAAATTACTCATTCACTAATTGTGAATTCCCTCAAGTTTGGAAATACTCATATATTACTCCTGTACCGAAAACGAAAAATCCCGCGAATGTCACTGAATTTTGTCCAATTTCTATACTATGCGAGTGCAGTAAAATCTTATAAAAACTTGTACACCATTATCTTCTTACTTACTTGAGGAAGAATGAGTTGCTAGACTCTTATCAATTTGGTTCTGCTAAGCATGATTCTACACAAACAGCACTCATCAATATCATTGATGATATTCGTAAGGGAGTTGATCAGCGTATGGTAACGGTACTTGTGTGTTTTGACTTCTCTGAAGCATTTGACACTGTTAATCATGCGTTGCTGATTGAAAAACTTGCAAAATTTAAGATATCTAGATCTGTATTGTGCTGGTTCTGGAGTTATCTAGCTGGAAGGTATCAAGCGGTCAAAACTCCGGCAGGAATTACTAGCTGGATCCCAGTAAACTCAGGTGTGCCCCAAGGTTCAGTGTTGGGACCGCTGTTATTCGCTCTTTATCTGAAAGATATCAATGAGTCCATACAGTTTTGTAAAATATGTAAATATGCAGATGATTTACAAATATATTCCCATTGTCTTCCTCACCCAAGTGTGCATTAACGGCGGGCCCCATCCACGCCCAGGGTGGGTGCCCATGCTACCCAACGTGGGGCCAAGCTGGGCAGACAAATGGGGCCAACCCTGGGATGATAACATCGTTCCCAGCTTGGCCGTATTGCTTGGCCTGATAATTGGTAACACCACGGGCCCAGCATCAACCCAGACTAGGGAATCAATACTGCCCCTTCCTTTTTGTTTTGAAATTGGGAAATTGCTTCGAATTCTACCCCAGCGGGCATGAATTTCAGCTCCACTTCGACCCAGTGTTGAGCCCCATCCTGCCCATATGGGCCCAAGACTGGACCAAAGTGGGGCCAAAATTCATACACGCTGAGGATTGTACACACATGCTCGGGATATAAATTCACCCCAATCTTGGCCTCACGCTGGTCCAAATTGGGGCCAAGTTCAAATGTGCCCGCACTAAGCTTCATTATTTCCATTTTCTACCAACCATAATTGTATGGGAAAACACAACAGGGCCAAGATTGAGCCAACATGGGCCCCATCGTCATTCCCAAAGACTGGGTTGAAGAGGATGGACCCAGCCTGGGGCCCATCGTCAATGAAGGCAATACACGCTTGGGTTGGATCACCTCGAAAGACGAGACGTTTTTCCGTAACGGGATTGGACAATTACCCGAAAGATGGGAAAAAGTGATAGCCAGCGATGGACAATGCTTTGATTAATTTGATAATTCATGTTCTTCTAAAATAAACACATCCCAAGCGTGTATTGCTTATAATGACAATGGGCCCCAGGCTGGGTCCATCCTCTTTAGTCCAGTATTGGGGAATGATGATGGGGCCCATGTTGGCTCAATCTTGGCCCTGTTGTGTTGTCCCATACAATTATGTTGGGTAAGAAATGAAAATAATGGATCTTAGTGCGGGCACATTTGAACTCGGCCCCAATTTAGACCAGTATTATGCCGAGATTGGGATGGATTTATATCTCGAGCATGTGTGTAAAATCCTCAGCGTGTATGAATTTTGGTCCCACTTTGGTTCAGTCTTGGACCCATATAGGTACGATGGGGCTCGACACTAGGCCCAAGACCGGGCCAAAGTAAGGCTGAAATTCATGCCCACTAGGGTAGAATTCAAAGCAATTTTCCAACTTCGAAAAAAAAGGAAGGGGCAGTATTGATTGCCTAGTCTGGGTTCATGTTGAGCCCATGGTGTTACCAATCCTCGGGCAAAGCAATACAGCCAAACTGGGAACGATGTTATCATCTCAGCGCACCCACCCTGGGCTTAGATTGGGCCCGCCGTTAATATACACTTGGGATCTTTAACTGTGAAAAAACGGACCGAATTAATTTGTACCCCCAATAGCTAATCAGAACTCTTGATTGTCAACTGTTGTAAATCTGAATTCTTGGCTAGTAGACACTTGATTTTCAATTACTAACAATATTTCAGTACAATCATATTTTATCGACTAAATAATTTAGTTGGAATAACATTTTTATCCAATTGAAGTATTCGATTGTCACAAGGTCAAAATATTCATTTGGGTGAAGTGAAAGTTTTACTCATTCAAACTAAATTCAATTAAGGGGTCTTTTTGGTTAAGATTTGCAAGAAACATTTTTTTTCCAACATTTCTTTTACATACAAAAAATTGAGATATCATTTTGAAAATTCGTAGGTATGTTTATTCAACATTAAATATTGCGAACAAATTTCTGTTTGTTATACTAATTTGAACAGAATAAACACCAAAAAATGAGATGAGAGTGATTTGGGGCGATCGGATGGTCTGAAAAAATTTTTCAAAACAGCGGATCATCCCTTGTTGAAGTGCCTATCGCACGGACTAGGATATTTTTTTCATCCAAAAATGACAAAATGGCGGCCATTTTTCGAATAAATCGATTTTTGAAATTGGAAAATTGAATGCAAATCGGGAAACTTTGGACCAACCAAAAGGATCGTAGTTCATGCGATAGCCACTTCAACAAGGGATAATTTGCCATTCTTTTTGTTTTTTTCAGATCATCCGGTCGTCCTCAATCACTTACACCCTCATTTTTTAGTGTTTCTTTGGTCGTTTAAATTAGTAGAACGAAAGAAAAGTTTGTTTGAATCTGAGAAAATTTTTTTTCGTGTTTGAGTTTTGTAACGACCAACCATTGGCTCGATTCTTAGTGGCGCCACCTACCTCCAAAATGTAAAGCCGCGGCGTGTAAGGGAGGATATGTATTCACGAAGTTCAGTTCGCGTTCAGACACGCAGCATTTTCGAGCAGTTTTGTAGCTGCTATACAACATTGTATTCAGTTTGTTCATTTTGGAACAAATTACAGATAAATGCATCAAAAAAAGTAAACATGAAGTAAAGGATAATTTTCATAGACATAAGTGGTCCTTCGGCTCGAATGAGTTAATGTCTTCTCAAATATCTGTGAGAAGGTGGGCGCGTCGGTTTGGACGCCATATTGGCACGTTGTCGTTTTCATCGGTGGACGAAGTTCATCGTGCACACGCAAGTTAATTGTGAATTGCAATCTATTCATTAAAATTGAATAACTTTGATTCAACGTGCAAACAAACCAGTGCCTGTGTGAATGCAAAATTCACTTGTGAAAGGTATTTTGGACTTGATAAGGGTCATAATTTGGAATCCTCGATAAAATTGTTATCGAAATATCAAATCGACTTGTTGATCGATTGGCACTACTTTTCGTTGGCGTAGTACACGGAAATTACATGGAGCGTACGTCTGAATAAGCTGCGTTTTCATTCAGAGGATATCATGTACAAAATTCTCAATTGGGATTCGTAAGGATATCATCGATGACGGTTCAACATTAGACGATACATCAGCATCATCCAGCAGGATCCAGTGGATGTTACTTTCCTCGGTAACTTTCTTCATGAAACGGCGAGTCAAATGGGATCTTCCTTATCGACAGACATACAGATAAGTCTTGCAAGCAGTTGACAACGCGTTCCGTCGCTCTTAGATTCACTTATAGAATTTCAATCTGGGTGAGTTGTTCGAATTTCAATTCTAACGTGTAACACATTTGTATTGATCTAGTTTTATTGAAAAACAAAAAATGAAAAAGCTTATTGTCGTATAAATATAACAGAAAGGTATATTATAACCATTCATAATTCCATTAGTTTTCTCATTTATCATTTGTGAATTCTTTTATCGATTGATTCAACTCAGATTGAAATAATGGCTGCTGGAGTTAAAGAGTTAACAAAAAAGAGAGGTTTATTAAAGAAACGCCTTACCACCTTTAGTAATTATTTAACAAAACTTCAAAGTTCGCATGAAGATTGAAATAATCTTGAAAGAGTAGTATTGATAGAGTTGCAAAGCCGTTTAGATAAACATGAAAACTTATTCATTGAATTTAATACAATTCAAGAAGAATTGGAATATTTAAGTGAAAATGAAGATGAGCAGATTCTAGACAGAGAAAACTTTGAAAATACCTATTATATGCTTTTGTCTGTGTGTAAGGAGATTTCAGATGCTAATAAAGCAGATGATCAGGATGCTCAGTCTGCATTTGGTTCTGTGAGAACTTCACAATCACGACCTCCACAGCCTCAGGTGGATCATACACCACTGACACACGTGAAATTACCACAAATTCATCTCCCAAAGTTCGATGGGACATACGAAAAATGGCTGGAGTTCAAGAACACCTTTGAATCTTTGATCCATAGTAACACGAGATTAGATGAAACACAAAAGTTCCATTACCTTCGTGCGTCTACAGAAGGGGCAGCTAACAGGGTGGTTAATTCGGTTCAATTTGCGGGCCATAATTATCAAGTAGCTTGGGATCTGCTTTGCAACAGATTTACAAATAAACGTTTGCTATCGAAAAATCATTTCAAATCACTATTATCAACATCATCTCTTCAAAATGAGTCTTCGGAAGGCTTACACAAAATTTCTGATAGTTTATTAAAACATTCACAAGCTCTTGAAGCTTTAAAATTGCCAAAAAATCGATGGTGGGAACAATTAATGATATACTTATACGGTAATAAACTTGATACGGTTACTTATCGCGAATGGGAAGAGCACAAATGTGAAAATGAATTCCCCACCATGGATGAATTCAAATCATTCATATCTAACAAAGCAGATTTACTGGAAACTATAGATTTGAATCAAAAAGGCAAACGGAAACAGCCGGTGAAATCAAATGTACAGAAGTCCTTCTTAACCACTAATAATACTTCCTGTGCCTTATGCCAAAAGTCTCATAGCATTGTAAATTGTAGTCTGTTCTTGCAACTATCTGCTTATGATCGGTTAAATAAAGTGAGAAAATTGAAGCTTTGTGTAAACTGTTTGAAACCTGGTCATATTAGCAAAAATTGTAGATCGGGTAGTTGTCGAAAGTGTCAAGCTAAGCATAACACGTTATTGCACTTGGAGGGAAGGTCTAATGCAGGCGAAAATATCGATGAAAACAAGGTAATGGCAACCTCAACAGCAGGTCAATGTTCAAATTTAGTGCCATCTGTGCAACCAAGTACTTCGAATATAAGTTGTAACTTTTCAAGAGTTCATAATGTTTTATTACCAACAGCATTAGTCCAAGTACGAGATTCAGAGGGTTTTCCGCATGTATGCCGAGCTCTTCTAGATTCAGGCTCGCAGTCTCACTTTGTTACATCTGAACTGTGTCACAAATTAAATTTAAAAAGGGATGATGTATGTATTTCGGTAAGTGGTATACATCAGACAGTATCAGAAATTAAACACAGGTGTTCAATCCGTTTAGAATCGTGTTCTCAAAACTTCGAAAAAACAATTAGTTGCCTGGTTGTATCTAGTATTCCATCCAAATTGTTGAATTACGCAATCAAAATTCCGAATTTGAAAATACCTGTTCACCTAAGATTAGCAGACCCGGAATTTCATATACCCGGAAAAATTGACATGTTGTTAGGAGCTGAAATATTCTTTGAATTATTATGCGTAGGTCAAGTAAATTTAGGGCCAGGACAGCCCACTTTGCAGAAAACTCGTTTAGGATGGGTTGTTTCAGGATCCATTATAGCCCATATTATCTGATGATGAAGTTAGATGTGAAGAGAAATTTGTCAGTACTACAAACCGTGAACCAGACGGAAGATTTTTAGTAACTATACCGTTTAAGGAAGCAGTAACTACATTAGGTGAATCAAGGTCATTAACATTGAAAAGGTTCTTAGCATTGGAATCCAGATTGCAGAGGAATCCTCGTTTAAATTCAATGTACCAAGGGTTCATGAATGAATATGAACAATTGGGACATATGTCAAAGGTCAAAAGGAAATGAACATGATGAAATTCAATTCTTCATGCCACATCACGGAGTACTGCGGGAAGATAGTTCATCTGCAAAACTCCGAGTAGTGTTCGACGGATCCGCTAAATCTGATTCTGGTCGTTCATTTAATGATATTCAATTGGTAGGACCTACGATTCAAGACGATTTGTTGTCTATTTTATTGCGTTTTCGAAAGCACAGAATAGTTATATGTGCGGACATTGCTAAAATGTATCGCATGATAAGTGTTCAGCCTGACCAAAGATCTTTACAAAAAATATTATGGAGGTCTGAGCCCACTCAGCCAATAGAAGAGTATAATTTGAACACTGTGACATATGGAACAGCTTCAGCGCCTTTTTTGGCCGTCTGTTGTTTGAAACAACTTGCAATAGAAAATGTTGACGTATATCCAGAGGCCTGTAATCGGATTTTGCATGACTTCTATGTGGACGACATGCTAATATATCGCATGGAATGATATCCTATGGGAACTTTTCACATGGGTTTCCCATGCGGATACGTCGCATGAGAAAAACCCTTGCGAATTTGGGACTGAGTTTATTCCTCATGGGATCATGACACATAGGAATGTTCCACATGGAATACCCTTGTGAAGAAGCCACATGGGAAATTCAACCCATGCGAACTTAGGACTGGGTCTGATTCGTATGGGTACACACATGCGATAGTGTCCCATGGGTCAAACATGCAATTCTGTCCTATGGCAAAATATTGCATCAACCAAAGCACTTTGTGAATGTGCAATAATATTTGGATAAATATTCAAGTTCTTCGGTGATTTTTCAGTCTCCTCTCAGACGAAAGATGAGTTCAAAATATTTGATAAATTATCATCATTATTATTATTATCATCATCGTCATCGTCATCGTCATCGTCATCGTCATCTTCATCGTCATCGTCATCGTCATCATCATAGTCATAGTCAAAGTTATAGTCATAGCCATAGCCATAGCCATAGTCATAGTCATAGTCATAGTTATAGTCATAGTCATAGTCATAGTCATAGTTATAGTCATAGCCATAGCCATAGTCATAGTCATAGTCATAGTCATAGTCATAGTCTGAATCTACTCCATGAACGTATGAATTCATTCCATAAACAAAACGCATGCTTTTTCTCTCGGTGTAGTAAAGCATTATTTAAGCCAAAAAAAATCGATTTTTTGAAAATTTAATACCCTTATTTATTACCCTTAGTTAATTCCCTTTGAACACACAGATATTAACAGTTAGTATCCACAGTTGTACAATACGATTCGTATAATTCATTTCTCTCCGTGCGATCGTTTGTATTATAACTCACTGTGCGTGAGCCGCTGCGGCTTAAAGGGTTTCATTTGTCAATACCAGGCAACCCAACCTGTGAGGAAGCATATTCTCGGTCGTAAGGTAAAACCCAGTAGATTACTAAATCCAGTTTCTAGGTTCCGTTGTGTAGAAAAACTTGATGGGGGAATTCATTGAATTAAGAAAGCATGGTGGCAATGATTCATCAGTACACTGAAAAAAATTTGTGGTTATGGTAACGATCTGAAGTATGGTCATGACAGATAGCTGCAGTAGCGATACGTAGATCGTTATGATAACGATCTGGATTTTTTCATACTAATCTAGATCGTTCTTGGGACGATTTATTCAGTTTGTGGTATCAATACCGATATCCCTATACTTCAGATAGCTGTGACAGCTAAATAGTATTGTTATGAAAGCGATACTTTTTCTTCAGTGTATACTCTTTTTTCAAGGGTCAATAAGTATGGGTAGTTTGTTGACGTTTGCTGTGCTGTTGATCGTATCCTTATAATTTGAACTATCTGTGTACCAAATAATTCTGACGCATCTTTCTGATGAATTCCACACAGTTTCCACTACGTTATCAGAAAAAACGTGTGTTATCATTAAGGGTGTGTGAGAAATACGTTTTATCAGGAATTTTTTGGGAACCTGAGTACTTCAGGTTCACGATTGTGGACCGAGTTAACAGTGGTCACATATGAGCTTGCCATTGATTCTTAAAGAAGAATGGAAGACATAAAGGAATAATGTTATAAGAATTGTGATTTTGTAAACGTGGATATCTCCGCTCCCTATTATCCGATTGCAATGGGAATTATACCGCGTCCCAGTTATGATCTGACAGTGGCCCTATATAAGTTTCATCCTGACCGATTGAAAACTGTGAAAAATTTTTGTTCACGATCCGCATCATCTGAAAATATTTAAAAAGCATGCCTTCCCTATGTCCGTATCGTCCGAATGCCATTGAACTACGAACATATTCAATTCACGAGGTATCAATGGTACGATATCAATTTTAGGCAAATCGGGATTCGGGGAAGAGAAGTTAAGCACTGTGCTTCGATACAAGATTTCCAACTTTCGTAAATACCACTATCATGTGAATATCTTCCGTTTTTCTTGTTCGATCTTGATGAAATTTTCATCACTGTTTGTGGGGTTAATAATGGTTCCATATCAGTTTCGCATTGATCCGCTCAAAGGAACAGAATTCGCAAAAATAGTGTGTTCAACAATGGTGATTTTGTCAACGCGCATATCTCCTGTTCTGATTATACGATTGCAATGAAACTTATGCTACGTCTTAGTTATAGTGCCGTAATAATCTCATTAGGCCTTCCGCACTGCAATTTCTGATTTTGAGGACAAGATGGCTTCTGTCAGACGCTACTACGATAGAAACGAGGAAGCTTCGTGCCTATTAATTGGCAGAGTTTTTTCCGTGTGAATCGGATCACTCGCAATGTTCCCAGAATTTTCATATTATTAATTGAAACTCCCAAGTTCCCTGACTATAATATTCGAAAACTTGATGTATCAATGAATCTAGTTTGATTACAAATTTTCATTTTTTTCTCAATACTATGATATAATATAGATAGATAGATATATTTATTGCACTCAAGGATAGAACCCTTTTTGCAATGGGGTAATATTAAAAATCTAGTGTAAAAATGAATAATAACGTATACTATGTATGTAGTAATCGGAGCATTACGTATTATGATAATCGCAGAAGTATTACAATAGTTTTAGAACATGATTGAAGAGATAAATAAATCTATTCACTCCTTAGTATTCAAATTCGACAAGTTCATAACAATTTAACTATTTTTTTTCGTCTCATAATAATTCCGGGATCCAAGCAGTGAGTGGAACCATTCAGGGCTTGAACTACTCAGATAAGGCAAATGCTCTTAGTTTAACTACTCCGGCCATATAATAAAATATGCTCCTTAGATCTGATATAGTGAGTTTCGTAAAGACTTCTGTAGTTTTCGACGAGGTCGCTTTGTTTTCGTCTATGAAATATAAGTAGTTCGCCCTTAATGACCGATCAATTAGGCACCTTCAGATTTATATTTTTTTTTCTGGGGCTATGAACTTCCCGAGTAGAAGTTCCTTTCCAGTAAACCCTAAAGTAGTGCGGAGCGGATGCGGCTGTGAAATAGGATGCCCCATATGGGGCTTCATATCTAGGCCTGATCAGGTCCGGGTAGATGAAAACCTATGGAGAATTCCAGATCCAGCATCGATCAGGATAACCTGATGATAGTTTTAATGAGGTCGCTTTAAGCACGATGTCAACAGATAAGTGTGTGTATTATAGTAATGTGAATATGAGAACGAATGTCCAGTCGCAATGAGGAAGACTCATGAACAAACGTAGCTGAAGAAGCAGAGGAGATGTGAGGATAAGCCTCTTAAATTAGAAGACTATTCCAGACGAATCGAAGCTGATAACAAATCTTGCAAAAGCAGAGGTGTATCCAGTTCGCGTTTTCTTCAATTTTGACCTATATTTATACTGGCCGCCTTCAGCGCGCGCATGATCGGCTTTCCACGAACGTCTATCAAATCCAGTAAAATCACGGAAAGTTCATAAAAACTGTTCAAAGTTATTTGGTTGACATTCACATAGAAGAAGTGATAGAAACGCATATTTCTCACCGAGGTCTGAGTCTTTCCTTTCAGTAGTGATGATGTTGCAGAATTTTTGAATGATGAAATGCTTTACTACTTTTTGTTACAGTACAATAAAACTGAGTAATAATGGGTTCAGAGGCCTCAAGCATCGGAAAAGAGAAGGAAGTCAAATTTTGCACAAACTGTTTTCAGAAGGGACGGTTAGTAGTAGAAATTTGAGGTTGATACTAATGAATCATAATGAAGTAATCAGTCTTATGACTGGTTTGATGAAATCCTCCAACCCTGTCTATTATCCGCTAACCGCTTAATTTCTGCATATCTGCGACAACCCTTTTCTTGTATAATTTGCTTCATATAACTTAATCTAGGTCTACCTCTTCGAGTTTTACCATTCATTTTTCCTTCCAATATTGTTTTCAATGAGCTATCATGCCTCAAGGTATGTGCTATCAGATTACTTCTTCTTTTCACGACGTGTCTCAAAAAACTTCTCTTTTCATTCACCTTCTCAAGTACTTCTTCATTTTTTTACTTTCTCTATCCACTTCATTCTAAGCATCCTTCTATAACACCACATTTCAAAAGCTTCGAGTCTTCGTTGGTCCGTTTTTCCAATTGTCCAAGTTTCGCAACCATATAATGCTGTGCTGCAAACGTAACTTTTCAAGAATTTCTTCCTTACTGTTCAGCTAATATTCTTCGAACATAGTAACTGTTTCTTTTGGTGGAAAGCCTATTTCCCTTGTGCTATTCTTGCTCTCATATCTCTTCCCAAGCGTGTATTGCCTATAATGACAATGGGCCCCAGGCTGGGTCCATCCTCTTTACCCCAGTATTCGGGAATTACGACGGGACCCATGTTGGCTCAATCTTGGCCCTGTTGTGCTTTCCCATACAATTATAGTTGGTAGAAAATGGAAATAATGAATCTTAGTGCGGACACATTTGAACTTGGCCCCAATTCGGACCATTGTTAGGCTGGGATTGGGGTGAATTTATACCCCGAGCATGTGTGTACAATCCTCAGCGTGTATGAATTTTGGTTCTACTTTGGTCCGGTCTTGGGCCCATATATGCACGATGGGGCTCAACACTAGGCCCAAGACTCGGCCAAAGTGGGGCTGAAATTTATGCCCACTAGGGTAAAATTCAAAGCAATTTTCCAATTTCAAAACAAAAAGGAAGGAGCAGTATTGATTGCCTAGTCTGAGTTTATGCTGGGCCCGTGATGTTGCCAATTCTGAGGGCAAAGCAATACGGCCAAGCTGGGAACGATGTTATCATCCCAGGGTTGGCCCCACTCGTCTGCCCAGCTTGGCCCCACGTTGGATAGCTTGGGCATCCACCCTGGGAGTAGATGGGGCCCGCCGTTAATATACACTTGGGTTGGGTATCATCTCAGGGTTGGTCCCATTTCTCTGCCCAGCTTGGCTCCACGTTGGGCAGCATGGGCACCCACCCTGGGCTTAGATTGGGCGTGCCGTTAATACACACTTGGGTTGGAAATTGCTTTGAATTCTACCCTGGCGGGCATGAATTTCAGGCCCACTTTGGCCCAGTGTTGAGCCCCATCCTGCGCATATGAGCCCAAGATTGGACCAAAGTGGGGCCAAAATTCATACACGCTGAGGATGGTACACACATGCTACTGATATGAATTCACCCCAATCTTGGCCGGACGCTGGGCCAAATTGGGGCCCAGTTCAAATGTGCCCGCACTAAGATTCATTATTTCCATTTTTTACCAACCATAATTGTATGGGAAAACACAACAGGGCCGAGATTTAGTCAACATGGGCCTCATCGTCATTTCCCAAGACTGGGTTAAAGAGGATGGACCCAGCCTGGGGCCCATTGTCATTGACGGCAATACACGCTTGGTTATACAGGGTGCCCACAAAAAAAAAGCTGACGAAATTCCTTGATACTTCCAGGTTTTCCGGGACTATTCGCACATTTTTCCCTGATATTTGGGTATTCAACTTTTTTTGCAAGTTATTCACCATAATCTGGACCCATTTAGGTACACTGAGTCTTTCTCCAGTTCTAGAGTAAAAATAAGACATACCTCTTATGTTTCCCATCAAGAAATCATATTATGCATTTAATTAATGATAAATAAAATTGAACTATAGTTCAAAAAATACAATACAATAGTGATTGTATACAATATTCCACTACCCCAGAATCGAGAATCGAAATATTATGACATGATGTTGATAAAGAAAATCAGAAGGCATCATTTTAGAAAAAATGCAAATATCCATCACAAGATCTTCGATGTTATAATGCCTTTGCTTGAATTAATGAAACACAGGGTATGAATAGCAATGGATTTCTTGAAGTGAAAGATTATCCGGTTTCCATATAAGAATTGGTTTGATTCGGGTGGAACTATCGAGACTTATATTTGAGAGAATTATATAATTGTTGCAAGTAAACCATTATCAATGAAAGTTAATTCATGGAGATATTACGCATATAGGTACTACGAAAAAAATATTATTTCAAGGGGACCAAGGAAAATATCATACTGACAGAAAGATTCTTTGATCAGAACAAGTCTATTAATTCATCACAGAAAATATTTCATCAAATCCTTAACGTCCATTCCGCTGGAACAGCCAAATGAGCACAATCAAATATGAACTATATGAGAATTTTTCGCTTTTTTTTTGCTAATTTTTTGCTATAATATCGAATTTTTCGCTCCGGTAGTTTTCGAGGAAATGAAAGTTGTGTCAGCGGAACAGTTCCGCTGGAACAACCATTGATATAGGGGGCATGAAATGGTAAAAGGAATACATAGGAATTATTCGCTTTTTATTTGCTCCAAGAATATGCTAGATTAATCTCATTCAAACCCAAGGATAAGGGAATAACAGATATTCGTGAGGAAAATGGAATACTTGGATATTGGAACGGAGCGATATCGTCATAGGAGAGAAGATTTCTTGGGGACTTTGGCATTGTAGATCATACGTCAGGGAGACAGTTGTGCATACTAATCGAGGTGTGGACGAATATGAAGTGTAGAAAGAAATTGGAATGTGAAAGTATGAATTATGCTGGAAATCTATACTTGTGAAATATTCACAAAATGTGAAATATTCGCGATTTTCTAATCACACTTTGTTTTTCGGAGTCAAGGAGACGGTTTTGCCTGAGGGATGAATCGGAATAGTTGTGGTGAACCTCAAACGATAAGGTGAGGACCAGCAAAAAAATCCAGGATGGTTTAGAGCAGAGCAAAAAAATCAAGGGTCGCTAGAAGTCTCGAATATTCGCGATTTTTTCGTCAAACTTTGGTTTTCTGGAACCAAGCCACGTTTTTCCCTCATATAAGCATCAGAATAGTTGCACCACAACCCCTACGGCCAGGTGATAACCAGCAAAAAAATCCAGGACAGTGTAGAGCAGAGCAAAAAAATCGAGGGTCGCTGGAAATGTCAAATATTCGCGATTTTCTCATCAAACTTTGTTTTTCGGAGTCCAGATGCCGTTTTCGCTTCATGTATCATTCGGAATAGTTGTAGTACACCCCCAGAAATGAGGTGGGAACCAGCAAAAAAATCCAGGATGGTATAGAGCAGAGCAAAAAAATCGAGTGTCGCTAGAGGTCCCCAATATTCGCGATTTTTTCGTCAAACTTTCGTTTTCTGGAACCAAGCCACGTTTTTCCCCCATATAAGCATCAGGATAGTTGCACCACAACCCCCACGACCAGGTGATAATCCTGGATTATCCATCCTAGATAATAAACCATCCTGGATTTTTTTGCCACTGATCACATGGTCGTAGGGGTTGTGGTGCAACTATTCTGCTTCCTGTATGAGGAAAAACCGTGACTTGTCTCCAGAAAACCAAAGTTTCCCGAGAAAAGCGCTAATATTCCACATTTTTTGAGACACTTGATTTCCTCGCTCTGCTCTGAGGCATTCTGGACTTTGCTAGTTCGCACCTCGTCAGAGAAAGGGTGCTACAACTATTCCGATCCTTATATAGAAAAAAAAGAACGTAATCTGGGCCCCAGAAAACGAAGTTTGATGAAAAAATCGCGGATATTTCACATTTTTTGAGACACTCGGTTTTCTCGCTCTGCTCTGAAGCATTCTGGATTTTTTGCTGGTTCTCACCTCGTCAAGGGAGAGTGCGACAACTATTCCGATCCTTATATAGTACAAAAACGTGATCTGGGCTCCATAAAACGGAGTTTGATGAAAAAATCGCGAATATTGGACATTTCCAGCAACCCTCGATTTTTTCGCTGTGCTCCAAAGTGTTCTGGATTTTTCTGCAGATTATCACATGGTCGTAGGGGTTGTGGTGCAACTATCCAGATTCCTTTATGAGGGAAGAACGTGACATGGTTCCAGGAAACCAAAGTTTGACGAGAAAATCGCGAATGTTTGAGACTTCCAGCGACGCTCGATTTTTTTGCTCTACTCTGAAGCATCCTGGATTTGTTTGTTGAGCATCACCTGGTCGTAGGGGTTGTGGTGCAACTATTCTGATATTAATATGCGGAAAAAACGTGGTTTGGTTCCAGAAAACCGAAGTTTGACGAAAAATCGCGAATATTCGAGACTTCCAGCGACCCTCGATTTTTTTGCTCTGCTCTATACCATCCTGGATTTTGTTGCTGGTTCTCACCTGATTTTTGGAGGTGTACTTCAACTATCCCGAATGATACATGAAGCAAAAACGGCATCTGGACTCCGAAAAACAAAGTTTGATGAGAAAATCGCGAATATTGGACATTTCCAGCGACCCTCGATTTTTTTGCTTTGCTGTACACTGTCCTGGATTTTTTTTGCTGATTATCACCTGGTCGTAGGGGTTGTGGTGCAACTATTCTGATGCTTATATGAGGGAAAAACGTGGCTTGGTTCCAGAAAACCAAAGTTTGACGAAAAAATCGCAAATATTCGAGACTTCTAGCGACCCTCGATTTTTTTGCTCTGCTCTAAACCATCTTGGATTTCTTTGCTGGTTCTCACCTTATCGTTTGAGGTTTACCACAACTATTCCGATCCATCTCTCAGGCAAAACTGTCTCCTTGACTCCGAAAAACAAAGTGTGATTAGAAAATCGCGAATATTTCACATTTTGTGGATATTTCACAAGTATAGATTTCCAGCATAATTCATACTTTCACATTCCAATTTCTTTCTACACTTCATATTCGTCCACACCTTGATTAGTATGCACAACTGTCTCCCTGACGTATGATCTACAATGCCAAAGTCCCCAAGAAATCTTCTCTCCTATGACGATATCGCTCCCTTCCAATATCCAAGTAATCCATTTTCCTCACGAATATCTGTTACTCCCTTGTCCTTGGGTTTAAATGAGATTAATCTAGCATATTCTTGGAGCCAATAGAAAGTGAATAATTCCTATGCATTCCTTTTACCATTTCATGCCCCCTATATCAATGGTTGTTCCAGCGGAACTGTTCCGCTGACACAACCTTCATTTTCTCGAAAACTACCGGAGCGAAAAATTCGATATTATAGCAAAAAATTAGCAAAAAAAAAACGAAAAATTCTCATATAGTTCATATTGGATTGTGCTCATTTGGCTGTTCCAGCGGAATGTACGTAAATCCTTATCAATCTGTGATACACATTCGTACTTATTAATGCCCTGAGTTTAGTTTTCTAATGTCACTAATTATGACGGAAGAAACGATTTCTTTGAATTCCCACAATTGATTCGAAGGCTCTTCTACTTCTTTATATGAAGTTTGGAATAAAACTAAACATTGGTAATTATCGTTTGGAATATGTATCCATATTCATATCCACTGAAAAAATTCCTTCTCGCCAAATAAATAGTTCATTTTTCTTCTCTCCATAGTACATTTTTTGGGATTGTTGGAATATTCAATGAAAATGTGATGGTATCTAGCGGTGAGTTGGCTAGCGGTGACTTTCATCATTATTGGAACGGACTGTGCCAAGGGAAAAAATTGATTTCAACAGGAAAATCAGCATATTGCGGGGACTTTGGCTTGAGGAAATGTTTATACATGTAATGTTGGAGACTAGGAACAGTAGTGTATGGGTTGATTGATACAATCCAAGATTATATCACAAAGTTGACGATTATTTATTTAACGGGAGAAGAGGAGTAAGGGACGCAGCCGGAGGTTTCGTCTAGACTGGATGGCCAAGAATTTTTGTAAAATTGTCCGAATGCATTTTCATCAAAGATCATAACCTGAGCAAACATTCGAATGACATTTCATCAATTATCGCGACTGTTGACTAATGTTTATTAACAATTAAAACGGGAGAAAGCACAATAATCCGAGTTTTTCTCCAAGATTGCCTGTAAAAACTGCCGTGGAATCTTTGTAAATTTTTCCAAATGCATTTTTATCAAAGATTAAAACTCTAGCGAACATTCAAGACACTTTCCATCGATTATCGCGATCGTTAACTAATGTTTATTAACAAATGAAACGGGAGGAATTCGGATATTCCAAGTCTTTCTCGAAGATTGCTTGTAGAAACTGCCGTGGAATTTTTGTAAATTTTTCCAAATGTATTTCTATCAAAGATGATAACCCTAGCAAACATCCAAGACATCTTTTATCAATCATCGCGATCGTCAAGTAATGTTTATTAACAATTGAAACGGGAGGAATTCGGATATTCCATGTTTTTCTCGAAGATTGCCTGTAAAAACTGCCGTGGAATTTTTGTAAATTTTCCCAAATGCATGTTTATCAAAGATTATAACCCTAGCAAACATTCAAGACACTCGGACATTCGGATATTCAAATCCGAATTCCTCCTGCTTGAATTGTTGAGGAATATTAGTTACCGATCGCGATAATTGATGAAAAGTGTCTTGAATGTTTGCTAGGGTCATAATCTTCGATAAAAATGCGTTTGGAAAAATTTACAAAAATTCCACGGCAGTTTTCACAGGCAATCTTCGAGGAAGACTTGGAATATCCGAATTCCTCCCGTTTCATTTGTTAATAAACATTAGTTAACGATCGCGATAATCGATGGAAAGGGTCTTGAATGTTTGCTAGAGTTTTAATCTTCGATAAAAATCCATTTGGAAAACTTTACAAAAATTTCACGGCAGTTTTTACAGGCAATTTTCGAGAAAAACTGGGATTATTGTGCTCGCTCCCGTTTTAATTGTTAATAAACATCAGTTAACGATCGCGATATCTGATGAAAAGTGTCTTGGATGTTTGCTAGGGTTGTAAGCTTTGATAAACATGCATTTGGAAAAATTTACAAAAATTCCACTGCAGTTCCTACAGGCAATCTTCGAGGAAGACTTGGAATATCCGAATTCCTCCCGTTTCATTTGTTAATAAACATTAGTTAACGATCGCGATAATCGATGGAAAGTGTCTTGAATGTTTGCTAGAGTTTTAATCTTCGATAAAAATGCATTTGGAAAAATTTACAAAAATTTCACGGCAGTTTTTACAGGCAATTTTCGAGAAAAACTTGGATTATTGTGCTCGCTCCCGTTTGAATTGGTAATAAATATTAGTTAAAGATCGCGATAATCGATGAAAAGTGTCTTGATTGTTGGCTAGGGTTATAATCTTTGATAAAAATGCATTTGGAAAAATTTACAAAAACTCCACGGCAGTTTTTACAGGCAATCTTTGAGAAAAACTCGGATTATTGTGCTCGCTCCCGTTTTAATTGTTAATAAACATCAGTTAGCGATCGCGATATCTGATGAAAAGTGTCTTGGATGTTTGCTAGGGTTGTAATCTTTGATAAAAATGCATTTGGAAAAATTTACACAAATTCCACGGCAGTTCCTACAGGCAATCTTCGAGGATCACTTGGCATATCGGTATGTTTCCCGTTCATTCGTTAATAAATATTAGTTAACGATCGCGATAATCGATGAAAAGTGTCTGAAATGTTTGCTAGGGTTATAATCTTTGATGAACATGCATTTGGAAAAATTTACAAAAATTCCACGGCAGTTTTTACAGGCAATCTTTGAGAATGACTTGGAATATCCGAATTCCTCCCGTTTCATTTGTTAATAAATATTAGTTAACGATCACGATAATCGATGGAAAGTGTCTTGAATGTTTGCTAGAGTTTTAATCTTCGATAAAAATGCATTTGGAAAAATTTACAAAAATTCCACTGCAGTTTCTCCAGGCAATCTTCGAGAAAGACTTGGAATATCCGAATTCCTCCCGTTTCAATTGTTAATAAACATTACTTGACGATCGCGATAATTGATGAAAAGTGTCTTGAATGTTTGCTAGGGTTATAATCTTTGATCGAAATGCACTTGGAAAAATTTACAAAAATTCCACGGCAGTTTTTACAGGCAATCTTCGAGAAAAACTCGGATCATTGTGATTTCTCCCGTTTTAATTGTTGATAAACATTAGTCAACAGTCGCGTTAATTGACGAAATGTCATTCGAATGTTTGCTCAGGTTATGATCTTTGATAAAAATGCATTCGGACAATTTTACAAAAATTCTTGGCCATCCAGTGTAGACGAAACCTCCGGCTGCGTCCCTTACTCCTCTTCTCCCGTTAAATAAGTGATCGTTAACTTTGTGATATACTCGTAATCTTGGAGTGTATCAATCAACCCATACACTACTGTTCCTAGTCTCCAACATTACATGTATAAACATTTCATCAAGCCAAAGTCCCCGCAATATGCTGATTTCCCTGTTGAAATCAATTTTTTTCCCTTGGTACAGCGCGTTCCAATAATGATAAAAGTCACCGCTAGCAAACTCACCGCTAGATACCATCACATTCAATTAAATCAAATAACAGAATGCTTGCCCTAAATAGATTCATCTTCCAAATAAAGAACTCTCTCCCCACACATCATCAATCTCTGTATCAAATTGAATACTTGATTTCTAAAAATAAATTTTACGAAGAGAAGACAAATAAATATTTTTTCCAGTGTAACTTGAATGATATATGCTCTTCAAGTTCTAATTATTTATTGGAAACAAATCAGTGATTGGATCTAGAATAATCCAAATGAAAAACAATTCAACTTTCTCATTTTTTTTTGCGGATATCATACTATACATAGTCAATTGGAGAATCATGTGCTGAACGATTAACATTCATTTCAACATACAGGTCCAAACAGCACGCTATAATTCCATATGAACTTCCGTTAATGGCTGCACCAAATGAACAGCTTATGAACTCATTATATTCAAAGAGAATTCATGGAAAATTCAGTTTGAATCAGTGTTTCCACATGATCCCTCTTTCTAAGAGAATTGACCAATCACGACCTTGAATTAACTAGATAGCCCAATCAAGTGAAGAGAGAAATCCCTTTGTGGAAACACTGACTTGAATGGAATCAATTCTCAAAGCGTTCAATGGGTGCAGACATAACGGGGACATTCAAAAACGCCAAATGAATCCTTCCGAATTCTTTAAGTATTCTTGCGCTGTCTGGTAGGTTTTTCGCTTTCAATATCTCATTGTGGACTTGTGAGAGAAAATTACTTCAGACAAAAATAACATTCTTTCCAATAGTGAAAAGGAAATATTTCTCTCATTCAAATGTATATTTCTTTGTTCCAAAATATGCTTTATCGATTTGATTAAATGGTCACTGATACAATAAAATATACATGAAATTGGGAGGATATTCCTTCGTCTCTTTTGGAAGAAACGGTTTCTTTATCTGAAGTAGTGTTTTTTTCCAGTATCAAGCTCAACGGCATTCATTTCTCTCTATACAGAAATTAATGGATCCTAAATTTCTGTGTCTATCTTTTTCAGGTAGGAGTGAATAAAATGCAAAATAATCAATACTTGCATCTCATTCCAGTTGTAAAGAAAATGCAGGTACTTATTATTTTATATTTTTAAGCGAATCAGGAGGGGAGAAATATAACAATTTTTGACACGATGCTGAAATTAGTCCGAGAAAGTAGCCCGATTTTTGTATTCATAAGCAGGGGTTTAAAATTTATATTACTCCGTCATGTCGCGGCCCTGTACTTGAGCTACTTCCTCGAGCTAATTTCAGCATCGTTTTTTGAGTGATTCAATGTTTTCAGGAACAATAACAATTCCAGTCGATATAAAAACACCTTTAAGACAATGAAAAGGAATAATCTTATTCACTGCTTCGAATTCGGATCTCAAAGATAGTTTCCGATTCCCAAACATATTTCTGTAGAGAAGTATTCTGTGGATTGAAATTATTCAGATGTTTATATTTTTGGGAATTTTAGACGTTTCTCTTTGTTTGCACGGAGAAAAAGGAATTCGCTGTGGCAGCGAAATTTACTTTTGCTGGGTTCCTTTTGCCAGAGCAGCAAATTTTTTGCTGTGACAGCAAACTATTTGCTGTTTCAGCAATCTTGTTAGCTGCGACAGCGAATTTTCAGCTGTGGCAGCAAAAAATGTTTGCTATCCCAGCAGAATTTGTTTGCTATTCTGTATATAATACTGAAAATCTGCTGGCGGAGCAAACATTTTTTGCTGCCACAGCTAAAAAATTGCTGTCGTAGCTAACACGATTGCTGTTATAGCAAATTTTTAGCTGGGTCAGCAAAAAATTTTGCTATTCTATATATAATACCTCGATTTGCAGCGTCAGCAAATTTGTTCTCTCCGTGTGAATGTCGTTTGGAAAAAAATTTTGAGTCAAATGAAAAAATACATAGATTGATTGAACTCATGAATTCATTGAAACGAAGGAATATGGGTTTGAAAAGAAGTTATACACGGAGAGAAACGTTATATTATAAACACACCGATATTTATTCCAGTAGTGTCTGAAAAATTAATATATCTGATATAGTATAATACAGAAGAATCCTTGCATATTCTACTATCGGATATAGTAATTTTTCAGAAAGTACTGGAGTAAATGTCATCATAAAGGAAATTCTGTCTCGTATTTGCTAGCAATATAGTAATTTGTAATGTAACATTTCTCTCCGGATACTTTTTCCGCTGTTACGAATTGTAGTTAGTCCTCGCAAGATGTCGGAATTTTATTGCAAGTTTTCTGTTCAGGATACAGGTTGTATATAAAGAATCAATATATACCCCATTCTTCTAGTAAGTACCCTTCTGTGAATTCCCAGTTAGTTCGCATGGGTCATCGCATGAGAATTGAGTGTAAATCAAGTTTCCGGTTTTTATAATAAAGAAAATATTTTGCTAAATTATTTGGTAGACTCATTTCTCACATAAAGAGCTCATATCAATATCATTTTTGGTACATTTCATTGAATTATGAGAATCGAAGCTGATTTCAGAAATTCTGGCTCTTATATGGAAAAAATCATCAAAGTAGAGCGTTTCACATGAGATTTCTTAAATAAAACTCCCTGATAATTCCCGGTTTTCCCGGTTTTCCCGGTCTGTGGCCACTCTGGGCTATACCTCCGATTTTTTGAAGGAGATAGTTATCGATCGAATTCTGGTAGTCGACTCTTTCGAATTTTCTTTTGGAAGATCTCATCCCTCTCCTCCACTCTCGTCCCCACTCTTGGTTCTTTATCTCTCTCTCTCTTTCTCTCTCTCTCTCTCTCTCCCCCAACTATGGCGGATGTCGAGTGCATCTTCCGTATGAAGCGCCAATTTAATAATAATAAGCCTCCGTCAATCTTGCTTCGTATGTTTAGAACTGCAGATAGGAATCTGATCATAGATTCTAAGCGTAAGCACCGACGATTGCTTCCTGCTTCAGATATTGACTCTTCGTTAGGTAATCAGAAAATTTATTTCAACCTTAACCACTCCTCGAATGCATTCAAGTTGTTCAGGAAGGCTCAACAGTGGCTGACAAACCGAGGCTGTTCTCCCAACCTTACTCGGATAACAAGTGGGGGTCATGTTTGTGTCAAGCTCTCAAAGGAGGGGAAAATTCATTATTTGAAGAATCAACAGGACCTTCTTCAACTGGGCACGGACACATCTGGTGCATCCTGCTCCGAAAATGCCTGACAGTCATCGTTACATCCTCCTTCCTCTGTTCAGCCTTTACAAAAGCGAGTCTCTAGATTATCTTTCTGTCATATAAATGCCCAATCTCTGTTAGGTAAACATTTAGTAGAATTTCATGCCTTTTTTAGTGAAAATAAATATGATGTCATAGCAATATCTGAAACCTGGTTACATGATGATATCCCAGATTCTATGATCGATATCAAAGGGTATCGTCTTTTTCGCAACAATAGACAACATAAGCAGGGAGGAGGAGTAGGTTTCCTTGTGCGCGATTTTCTGGACGTTAATATTGTAGAGAAATCAGATTCATCTATATCTAATCGTCCAGAATATTTATTGATTGAAATATCCCACAAGAGTATGTCGCAAATCCTCTGCGCCGTTGTGTATCGGCCTCCGAAAATTGGCTTTTTCTGTGATTTCGAGGATGCGTATAGTAATATTTCCCCACTGTATGCCAATATTATAATTTTTGGCGATTTCGATTGAGATCGCTGTTCTGACAGTTTCGATGCGAAAACTCTGAAGAGTTTTCTTAGCGAGAATAATCTTCACATCATTCCTTACTCGCCTACCTACCATCATACTACATCATCTCATACGTGGCTTGATGTATGCGCAGTCAGTGATGAAGATTAAGTCACAGAGAGTGGTCAACTAGAAGTTACATTTCCATCACATCATGATCTGATCTATATAAACTATAAAATTAATACGATTGGGTGTAATCTGCCGGTTGTAACGCATCGTAGTTTTAGGCACTTGGATATAGCTGAGTTTACTGATTACATCTCCTCTTGTGACTGGTCCCCTGTGTGTGAAACCGCGGATGTCAACTTGGCAGTGCGCAAACTCAGTCAACTGTTGACAGAAGCCCATCATGAGTTCTCAAAATTGAGCATATATACGCCAAAACACCGGCCTGCACCGTGGATTGATGAGTCTATTAAGGAGTTACAACATGAGAGGGATCGATTATATAAAGCTTCTAATCGGTTTAACTCTGCATTTCTGAGAAATAAGTATATCCTTCTCAGAAATCTAGTGTCTTCGCGTATCGCTTTTGCTCGAAAGACATTTCTACAAGAGCGCTTATCCTCGGTCACTCGACCTCAGGGTATCTGGCGAGAACTGCGAAGACTGCGTCTTGTGCATGGACGGTCTACGAATAATGTATTGGGCAATTTCTCCCTGGATGATATGAATGCACAATTCTTATCTTTCCTCAATCCGACTACTCTTGGCCGCACTAATGATGATGTAGTGTCCTCCTATCTGGGCGCAAATATGCTCACTGCCGCTTCCATGACCACGCACGCATTTTACTTTTCTCAAATCACAGATGCGATGATCTCCAAGGCAATCAACTCGATTAAAACTGAGGCATTGGGTTTGGACGGTATTCCAATCAGTTATTACCAGCGTTCTATTGGTGTGGTACTCCCTTTCATCACTGTTATTTTTAATCTCTCTCTTGAAACTTCAGTTTTTCCGGACATTTGGAAGTACTCACTGATTAAACCACTGCCAAAGGTCAAATACCCTTCTAGCGTATCTGATTTCAGACCGATTTCTCTTCTCTGCTCTCTTTCTAAGGTATTGGAGAAAGTAATCTGTGATCAATTATCAGAATATCTATCGAAGCACGATCTCTTTGACATCTACCAATCAGGGTTCAAAAAGGGGTATAGCACGCAAACGGCTGTTATAAGGCTACTGGATGATATAAAACGTAATATAGACGACAGAAAAGTCACTATTGTTGTAATGTTTGACTTTAGCAAGGCCTTCGATAAGGTCGATCATGCTACACTTTTACACAAATTGGCTGCCTGTTACATCTGGAGTGCCTCAAGGTTCCGTATTAGGACCTCTTCTACACTCTGTATATGCTAGGGATCTTCCTTCATCTATTCTCTTTTGTAAATATGGATTGTATGCTGATGACTTTGAAATCCACTTGCAGACTGATCCAATCCGTCTATCAGAGGCGATTGCCAAGATTAATGCCGATATTGAATTGAGGAGTTCCGTGGAAAAAGGGCAAAAAGTCGAAATTGCCCTTTTTCGGGAGAATGGCTTGTATGATAGCTTGAACTTTCATTGTCAATTTGCCGTTTGAAAGAAGTGGATATCTCACTCCGTTCCCAAAATATAGCTAATTTTGTCATGTGTCTTTTTTGCCCTTTTTCCATAAATCACGTTTCACATCCGTGTTTCACTTAAAACTTCGAAGGCGAAATTATTAATTTGATCCACTTCAGATTATAGTATTCAGAATCGATGTTCTACTATTCTGTATGCATTTAATCTCAGATTTTCAATATACCTCACCCTGCACAGGCTATTTGTGAACGCATTCATCAGAGTGATCCTAGTGGATGGGGGCCAAATTAACGAAAAACCAAATCAACGAAAAGTTGGTTGAAAAGAGAGATACGTCACACTCTCTCTTTTCAACTACTGATTCCGTTGATTTGTCTTTTCGTTGATTTGGCCCCCATCCATCCTAGTTCGTGACTCTTCAAATTGAAACTATTCTAACTAACTAACTTCATTCTGTACATGGTTTTTCAACACATTATTTGAAAAGCTTGTGATGGGACAAGTGAAAGTTTACTGATTTGCGGTTAATTTTCATTTTCAACACCTCAGTGGTCATTTATAATGAGTTCCGATATTGAAATGAGTTCTGTACAGGGAAGGAGTATTGAAGAAGATCCAAGTGATGAAAATTGTGAAAGTGATAGATTAGTTCAATATGCAAAATTGAAAGACGCTCACAAAGGGAAAAAGAAACAGAGGTTAGAATGTTTGTGGAAAAAAAACTCTAAGAAGATAAAGAAAGACAAAGGTAAGGAGTATAGAACTTTTGGCGGAGAGAGAAAACTCATTGAGAAGAAGAAGTTTACAACAGTAACTAGTTGCTGTACAAAATCTTGTCACCAATCTGTATCTGCGAATATACAGAGTTCATTCTTCACTTCATTTTGGAACTGTGGGAACAAAAACATTCAAGATAACATTATTGCAAAGTCATTGATTTCATTGCAACCAAAAAGGCTTGTTCCTGAAAATGAGAGGAAATATAAAAGTAGGATCACTGCTTGGAAGTACCAGATCAATTTTAATGGAATAATATTTGGATGTTGTCGCAAATTCTTCATGAATCTCCTGCAAGTATCCCCAAAGAGAATCAGGGTGATTCAACAGAAAATTAATCGTGGGATCCACATCATGTCGGATGAGCGAGGTCAGCATAGTAATAGGCCACACAAAATTGAAGCAGATGTATGGAAAATGGTACAAGAGCATTGGGTTAGCATACCGAATTATCCGAGTCACTATTCACTGGAAAAAACTAAAAGATTGTACTTCGAAAACCCGGACCTGAATGTTCCAAAGCTTTTCCAATCATTTCGTGAATATTATTCAACAGTAACTGGGGAGATATTGAATATGAAATACAAAACGTATCGCAACTATTTCAGATCCTCATCTCCTTATTCCTTCCACAGACCTCGCACTGATGTGTGTGATTTTTGTTCGAAATGTAAAATAATTCTCAAGGAAAATCCAGAAGATCCGTGCAAACTCGAGTTCAATTCACACATCTTGAAGTTTAAGAGATATAAGGCCCTTAAACAAGAATACTTACATGAGGCGAAACGAAACAAATCTACTCTAGTACCGGAGTTTGATTATGCTCAAAACCGTCCCATACCAAAGTTGAATGTGAACTCTCAGTTTTATAAAAGACTGTTTTGGATGTACATATTTAATATCCATTGTCACAATGATGGTACTAGTACTTTGTATTGGTACTTAGAAAATGAAGGGCCCAAAGATAGTAATTCTGTTTGTTCTTTGATTTATGACAATATCAGCAAGAAGTTCAATGATAAAATAACTAAAATAATTTTATTCTCTGATGCTGCTGGAGGGCAGAATAAAAACATGTTTGTTGTCAAATTCTTAGCATAGTTTGCAGAACACCTTTCAGTTGATATTGAACATATTTATCCTGTGCGTGGCCATTCGTATTGTGTTTGTGACAGGAATTTTGGAATATACTCCATGAAAATGAAACGAGTTGAACATATCGAAACAGCAGAAGAATACGTTGAAATACTCCAGAATTCCCGGACAAAACCTGGCCCATTTGAAATTATTCATGCCAATCGTTTGCTGAAGGATTGGAAGAAGATGCTGGAACCATTTATGTCCAAAAACCCTACTAAAAAAGGAGAAAAATGGCAGATTCAAAAGTGCACCATAATACATTACACTAAAACTGGTAATTCTCCCATCGAAAACGTATGAAAAGAGTATGACACCATTCACTGTTATCAAGGTTGGTGCCCATTTTCAAGATATGACGTCACAATTACAGAATGTACATCTATGTGAAGCTAAAATCAAAGATATAAAATCTTTACTACAGTATGTAAGTCCAACAGGAGAGATTTGGTTTGAAAAAAACGTTTTCAAGATTCAGTGATATGTATACCTTTTTTTCCATCGAATTGTTACTATGTTCAAACACTGCCATATGCACATACATCGAAAATGATGTTTCCCAAAAGTTTGTTTTCGCAATTTAAGCCCTTAAAATATAGACAAATGCAAAAAACATGTGCCTTGAATTTTTAATACTTGATGTATGGAAAAAGGGCAATTTTATTGTTGAACGTTTTGTTTAATATCTAAGTATTTTACGCCTTCAACATCATTTATAATAGATGGAAATTGTAGTCGAGAGATTGACACATATGATGATATGGTCAAATGTGTGATTTAGTAGAGAACTTCTCTCCAGGATGATATAGAAAGTTGAAATTGCGTTTTCCTCAAAACTATGTTTTCACACAATTGCCCTCTTTCCACGGAACTCCTCAATTGATCTCTGCATGGTCTGAGGCTAACTTCATTCCCATAAATGTAGCTAAAACTAAAGCTATACTCATAGGCAGTGATAAATACATACGTTCCATTGATCTGTCCACCCTGCCTGCTCTTTCTCTATATAATCAACCTATTTCTTTTGTACAAAGTGTAAAATACCTTGGAATCGTGTTGGATGATACGCTATCATGGCACGAACATGTCTCTGGCATCATCAAACGTGTGAATAGAACACTGTTCCAACTGAAACTCCATAGAAAGACATTCTCTCTAGAAATTCGTAAGCATCTTGTCTCTTTGCTTATCTTTCCTCTTTTTGATTATGGATGTGTTGTTCTCTCTGGGCTACCGTATACGGTGAATTTAAAACTCCAGCGATGTCTAAATAACTGTATTCGATTTATCACTAACGCTAAACGTGATCAACGAATAACACCTCTTATGATTGAGCTGAAATGATTGCGTTGTGAATATCGAAGGCAGTACTTCTTGGGTACACTCCTGTTCACGATATTAAATACGGGAACTCCTTCGTACTTAAGGCGCGGTTTCATGTTTGTTCGGGAGCTGGGTGTTCGGAGAATGCATGCTCGTCCTGATGACCCTCACATAACGAATTATCGTACGGAGACTTTTAGAAGTTCCTTCCTCATAAGCGGTTGTTATTTCTGGAACTGTCTACCCGCTGATGTTCGCTCCTCGCCCAGTATCCATGTTTTCAAGAATAGGCTCTTCAAGCATCTCCTGTCCCTGCAGGTCAGCTCAGCTTGTTGACTGATGTATGGTGACATGGGTTGCTGGGCGATGTATGCGCGCTCTCTTCACCCATCTACCACCGCTTATTTTCGCAGAAATGTTACGTAGGATGTAAATTAGTTTCAAGTTGGTAATTAACTCTAGCATAATAATAGCCTATTGCTCCAGTGTGCAATGAATCGATTAGTGTTTATGCTTTTTATATACTGTTGGTCTGATTGATCTTTATACTTTATGTAATTATATGTTAGTCCTTAAAAGATGAAATCTTAGGACCTAATAAATATCTATCTATCTATCTATCCCCATTACAAGGATTTGTGAACAGCAAGTTTGTGCATAAAATAAATTGAAAATTCAATTAAATCGAAATGTACAGGGAAGAAATCTGATTTCTTTAGCTCGATATTGAATAAACATATATACTTTGGAACTTGTGAAGACATATTGATATATGAGGATACAGCACAGAAAGAACAGAATATTGTTCCAACTCTAAGAGGTTTCAGCTTTGGAAACATATCACAACATCACAATATCCCTAGCAGAAATTTTGGATGGGAAAATACGAGAGCCTGACGAGGCATGCCTGATTTCCTATCAGTTCCTCGTCAGGTTTCGTTACGGTTTTCTCTATTTCGCTCGATTTAATGGTAACCTCATCCGAACCCTATTGTACTCCAGCGTTACAACCCTATTCGAATCCTATTGAGGAAATCAGATGAGTCCCTTGTGTGGGTCTCAAAAAATTTTCTTTATCAACGGTTTCCGGACTCTACCCTGATCAGGACCTTATTATAAATAGGGAATGCCTGATCAAATTTCCACTAGGGATATTATCAAAGTGTGTTTCATGTGAATATTTTTCTTGAATTTTTCTAAAATTTATTGATTTGATCGATCAATGAGGATACCGCCGTGTATATATTGGGACTGTTTGAATCGTACATCTTTCTCCCTAAAAATTGTGGAATATAGTTATTTATGGCCGAACATTTTTTTTGAAAACTTGAACACACTGGAAACAAATATCGATGGCTGCGATCGGGCTCACAGCTTAATACGTGATGTCTTCTATAATCACGTAGGAGGACACGATATTTCCCAGGATCGGTCCATTAATCATGACGAATGGTTCCGGTGTTAATTTATGATTCGCATGGAGAGTTTCGACCTGTTTGCGAATTTCTTTCAACGAACCGCTCACATTAGAAGTGCCCTATAAAAAATCATGATGTTGAAAAATTTTGAAAGTAGCATATTCAAGAAAAGAAAAGAGGTGTACGAAAAGTACACATCATTTAAAATACGAGATATTCAAGCAGCACACGAATTTTTGCAATATTCTGAATCTACATAGAATATACTGATATATTACGCCGAATGACCCAAGTATATTCATAGAATAATTTCGAATATTTTATGGATAGTATTCATCTCATGCAACGAACTGAATGATCAAGTAAAAAACACATACTATAATATAGTACGACAATATTGTATTGTCAATTCAGGAATATTATTGTTAGTTTTTTCTCCGTGTATATTTGTATGAAAATGATTATCATATTTTTTTCTCAGTGTACTTTCATTCAAATTGTTTGGTATGAAAAAGTACACCTTCATTCGAAGGGTTTGTTTTTTGTAAATTCAACATTGAAGTTGGGATCAGTTTTTCTTTACATTTAATGTGGAAAGATTGAAATGCTCCATAGGCATTAGAATCCGATGTTGAAGAAACATGAAATCTTTCCTTGGAATAACCAGGAAATGAAGCGGCGGCACATTCAGCTAATTCTTCGAATCTTGCTCCCTTAATCCTAAAAAATGGGATATAAAATTTTCTTTCAGTGATTCTCAATATCAAAAAACTTGAATAGTGCAAGTTACCTAGCGAAATTGATTATAATCTACTTTACTAATACTTTCAAAAAATCACTCGAGCATGAAAAATTGATTCTAGTTTATTCAAAACTTTTCCGTAATTTTGCTCTGTAAATTTTAAAAAGTTTTCTGCACATTTTAAAAACGTCTCAGTGGAATACTGGGGTGTTGAAAATATCAACCACCATTTATACTAGTAGAACATGCGGACCTCTTAAGATACAATGATGAACAATCTGCGAGATCTCATCATTCACTCTGCTAGAAGGTCAAGGAAGTATAAAGGAAGTCAAGTGCCTGTCTATTGGTAAAATATTTCAATGATGTGAACACATCGGATTTCTGAAACTGAGAAAAATGGATAAAAATTAAAGAAAATCAATTCAGTCCCTTTCGTATAGTTCCATCCAATATTGATACATCGACACTACGATTTTTCGGTATTTTGAAATGTTGGTACCAGCTTTAAGACATCATCTTGATGTTTAGGGGCGGAAAAATGGGTGTGGAGTTTTGTGGGGTCCTCTATGCTTCTGCTGACAGCCCAAGTATGCAATTTTCAGCCCCGGGGTCTCGTGTTCTTGTGAACTCTGCACCTGTAATATTTCTGAACTGCATATACAGAAATACTTAATAGTTCTACATAAAACCTATACAAAATATCAGAAAACAGACTCATGTTGAAAAAGTTCCAAAATTATACATAATTCTTGTATCATTCAATATACTTCATTTATAATTTCTACATAATTACGAATGACATTTATAATTCTGAAAATATTTCCACGTGGGGACTAAAATACTGTAAAAATCTCCCGTTTTCCATAGAAATTTTCCAATAGAAATCCTGAGTAAAGTCATTGATCACATTTAAGTCATTCTCCTAATAGCACCAAAACGTTTCAAATGTTCTATGAAGCATAACATACATAAACATACGAGTATATTTCATGAATGTCCATTAGTATATTCCAAACGTTTGGATGCGACTTGGGTTACTTCTACGATTTACTAGAACTTGTGAATGAAACCATGCATCATTTGTACGCTCACAAAGCTTTCACGCTTTGTGAAGTGAATATTTGAACGACTTCAAAAAATAATTCGAGCTACTACAATTTTCTTGATTTCACAGCGGGGAATGTAAGATTCACATCAGCTGTAGTGTATTTGTGTGTAGTGTGCGTGTCAATCGCTATTGTAAAATCGACTTTAATTGTAATAGCTCGAACTATTTCTGAAATCGTCCCAGAATTGACTTCGCAAAATGTAAATTTCATGATTCCTTTTTTCTCAGTATATTACTGATGATTACCAAAATCTCACACAATTGAGTTACATTATACGTAAGGAGGTTTCACGCTAGTGATGCTGATTCTTCAACAGAATGGATTCTTTTTTATAGAAACAATATAAAATTTGTATACATTCGTATAGAATATGTATAAGAAATCCCAAGCGTGTATTGCCTATAATGACAATGGGCCCCAGGCTGGGTCCATCCTCTTTAATCCAGTCTTGGGGAATGACGATGGGGCCCATGTTGGCTCAATCTTGGCCCTGTTGTGTTTTGCCATACAATTATGGTGGATAGAAAATCCCAAGCGTGTATTGCCTATAATGACAATGGGCCCCAGGCTGGGTCCATCCTCTTTAACCCAGTATTGGGGAATGACGATGGGGCCTATGTTGGCTCAATCTAGGCCCTGTTGTGCTTTTCCATACAATTATAGTTGGAAAAAAATGGAGATGATGAATCTTAGTGCAGGCACATTTGAACTTGGCCCCAATTTGGACCAGAATTAGGCCAGTCTTGGGCCCATGCTGGCCCGGGGTGGGCCCCATGGTATATACATGCTAGGGATTTTCCAATTTCAAAACAAAAAGGAAGGCGCAGTATTGATTGCCCAGTCTGGGTTGATGCTGGGCCCGTGGCGTTACCAATTCTCGGGCAAAGCAATACGGCCAAGCTGGGAACGATGTTATCATCCCAGGGTTGGCCCCACGTTGGGTGGCATGGGCACCCACCCTGGGCGTAGATGAGGCCCGCCGTCAATACACATTCGGGATGGGAAAAATGAATCTTAGTGCGGGCACATTTTAACTGGGCCCCAATTTGGCCCAGCGTTCGGCCAAGATTGGGGTGAATTTATATCCCGAGCATGTGTGTACAATCCTCAGCGTGTATGAATTTACCAATATATTATCCCAAGTATCCCAAGTGTGTATTGACGGCGGGCCCCATCTATGCCCAGAGTGGGTGCCCATGCTACCCAACGTGGGACCAACCCTGGGATGATAACATCGTTCCCAGCTTGGCCGTATTGCTTTGCCCGAGAATTGGATACACCACGGACCAAGCATGAACCCAGACTAGGCAATCAATACTGCGCCTTCCTTTTTGTTTTGGAATTGGAGAATCCCTAGCATGCATATACCATCGGGCCCACTCCGGGCCAGCATGGGCCCCATCCTGCCAATATGGGCCCAAGACTGGGCCAGAGTGGGACCAAAATTCTTACACGCTGAGGATTGTACACGCATGCTCGGGATATAAATTCACCCCAATCTTGGCCTAACGCTCGTCCAAATTGGGGCCAATTCCAAATGTGCCCGCACTAAGATTCATTATCTCCATCCCAAGCGTGTATTGCCTATAATGACAATGGGCCCCAGGCTGGATCCATCTTCTTTAACCCAGTATTGGGGAATGACGATGGGGCCCATTTTGGCTCAATCTTGGCCCTGTTGTGCTTTCCCATACAATTATAGTTGAAAAAAAATGGAGATATTGAATCTTAGTGCGGGCACATTTGAACTTGGCCTCAATTTGGACCAGCGTTAGGCCAAGATTGGGGTGAATTTATATCCCGAGCATGTGTGTACAATCCTCAGCGTGTAAGAATTTTGGTCCCACTCTGGCCCAGTCTTGGGCCTATATCGGCAGGATGGGACCCATGCTGGCCCGGGGTGGGCCCCATGGTATATACATGCTAGGGATTTTCCAATTTCAAAACAAAAAGGAAGGGGCAGTATTGATTGCCTGGTCCGGGTTCATGCTGGGCCCGTGGAGTTACCAATTCTCGGGCAAAGCAATACGGCCAAGCTGGGAACGATGTTATCATCCCAGGGTTGGCCCCACGTTGGGTAGCATGGGCACCCACCTTGGGCGTAGATGGGGCCCGCCGTCAATACACACTTGGGATTTTTTTCAACTTTAATTGTATGGGAAAGCACAACAGGACCAAGATTGAGCCAACATGGCCCCCATCGTCATTCCCCAATACTGGGTTAAAGAGGATGGACCCAGCCTGGGGCCCATTGTCATTATAGGCAATACACGCTTGGGATGTATCAACAGCGGTCCCAATCTAAGCCCAGGGTGGGTGCCCATGCTGCCCAACGTGGAGCCAAACTGGATAGAGAAATGGGACCAACCCTGAGATAATAACATCGTTCCCAGCTTGGCTGTATTGCTTTGCCCAAGGATTGGTAACACCATGGGCCCAGCATAAACCCAGACTAGGCAATCAATACAATACTGCCCCTTCCTTTTTTTTGGAATTGGAAAATTGCTTTGAATTTTACCCCAGTGGGCATGAATTTCAGCCCTACTTTGGCCTAGTGTTGAGCCCTATCGTGCCTATATGGGCACAAGACTGGACCAAAGTGGGACCAAAATTCATACACGCTGATGATTGTACACACATGCTCGGGATATAGATTCACCCCAATCTTGGCCTAACGCTGGTCCAAATTAGGGCCGAGTTCAAATGTGCCCGCACTAAGATTCATTATTCCCATTTTTACCAACCATAATTCCATGGGGAAGCACAGCAGGGCCAAGATTGAGCCAACATGGGCCCCTTCGTAATTCCCGAATACTGGGTTGAGTAGGATGGACCCAGCTTGGGGCCCATTGTCATTATAGGCAATACACTCTTGGGCGTCTGTAAGGAGCCTAAATTTTGATTATCGAAATATTCTCGTTATCCCTGGGAAATTTCAGATTTTTTTGAGAACTCAATTTCGAGTAATATGGTCGACAAACAACGTGGTTGGATACACTCAGGGAGTATGAGTGACATTCGTATCTTTTTGAGGGAAGTCATTGCCCCATATCAAAATGAATTAAACTCAAATATGTCACCCTAGTTGGCGTGTTGATTCATGGATCAAACCATTGGGCAATATTTTCTCTATTGTAAATCAGTTCCACCGAAATAAAATTATCCTCACGTTCCATTACCTCGCAATAAAAATCGTACAACCGTCTTGACATCTTTTGGGTCAAGTAACCCTAAGAAGGCATAAACTCCAGTGTACCCCTTCAGATGTACATGAGCATTTTAATTACTTTGCAGAGTAAATGACTGCTCAAACTCAGGCTCGGGGTGTTGAAAATGACCGATCACACAGACTTGATATTTCCCATTATCCTGAATTCATTGGTCTATTTTGTACAACACGATCGAAAAGGTAATCAAGTTTATTTCATTATTATCGAATAGAGTATATAATATATAGTATGTAATGTGTAATAAGAAAAAAAACATCGTTCGGATTTTTATGCTGTACGTCCCTAGTTGAAATGGGAGCGTAAAAAGGGTATCAAATGACGCTGGAGAGTAAATGAAACAGTATCTAAGCGCGAAAGAAGCGGAAATTGAAACATTTTACCCCTCATTTGTTTCAAAGTTCGCTCCCAACGAGCGGAAATTTTCACCAGGGGCGTTATTGTAAAAGTACTTGACAACGATACCGTGCGTTTTCTCAAGTTTCAAGTGGATACGAACTTACCATCTGAGCACGGTTTTTCCGCCAAATCACTCGAAACAGAATTCATAAGATAAACTGAAATTTCCAGGGATGATTCTTTGAGGCTTTATCTTGGTCGATAAAGAATCATCCCTGGAAATTTCAGATTATTTCATAAGTTCAGTTTCGAGTAATTTGGTCAAGAAAAACCGTGCCCGGTCGGTAAGTTTGTATCTTCTCAAACGATATTCATGGCATTAAAAATACAACTTTCCGATTAAGATTTTCAACTTTTTGAATCTCCGGCTTTTATGTCCTTATTATACAGACATCCGACCCTTGATTTCGAAAGAGTTAGACAGCGCCGTAACTAGGACGGGGCGAGCGGTGCCTACGCCAGGGGCGCAAGCCTTGGGGGGGGGGCGCAAAATCGGAGACCAAATTTTTTTATATATTTTGATATAACATTTCAACTAGTAGGTATTGATGCAATGTTTCATGTATTCAAATATGAATTTTTATCAAGGAGAAGTCGTGTTCTGAATGTCTCAAATAAGTATATTTAGTTTAAAAAAAATATTGAGTAATAATGTAATGAGGAAAAAATTTATTGATGAGTGGGACTGAACTTTTTGTGTAATGGAATGAGCAATCAAGGCTGAAAGCACAAGGAGAAAATTAGGTGATAAAAATTACAGTATTTATTTCGTAAGTAGTATTAGTGTATCTATATAAATTACTTCAATGGAGGTACAGTACGGTGGCGCTAAAATCTGTCTGAAAATTATTCATCTGACTATGCCCCCTGTTGAACATATAACCCCTGACTTAAGCGTACTCGAACGCTCATTCCAGTGCTTGTAAAGTTCAGTGGTGAGTGGTTTTCACAGAGGCTGTATAAACATTTTATCAGCTATACATCAGGCACTTTTTCCTTCGATTATGTAGTAAAAGCTTTGTTGTCTCAAAGTCTATTTATTTGACTCAACAAATACGAAGAAATTTGACTTGAACAATTTTCTGTCTCAAGTTGACCTCTATACATTAGACGCTTGAAGAATATCAACGACTGCGAAGATTCATAATATTTTATAACCCCTTCTTTTTTAGTCGTACCCAGTTGATTAGTGTTCTTGTCCCTATTCTTCATACGTCATTATAACAAAAACATAAATTTCCTGTTGTATATGATCTTTTGACATTCATCAAATAATCAACGTTTCAAGTCTATATAAAAGTAAGTAAACTAAGTAAAAACCAAAATTGAATATCAATGTGTTGGGAGTATTCTTATTTGGTTTTCCTTATACATAGGGTTACCATATGTGTCCGGGGAAGAACCCGGACATGTACTCTTTTCAAGAATGCGGGAACATCCACCAGGGTTTTCGACTTCTCCTCTCAGTACTCTTTTTGTTCTCTTTTTAGAGAAGGAATTAGATCTACATTTTAATATCGGAAAAACCGTATTATAAAGAGTACATGTCCGGGTTTTCCCGGACGTATGGTAACCCTACTTATACATGTTCCTTATTGATCTTCCTGTCAATTCTTAACCTCTTTCACAATTCATTTAGTGAGGCTTGGATTTTATCCAGATAACACACGAAGAATTCTTTCTCAAGAACAAAAATTAGAATTCTTTAAGAAAGTATTCTCACAGTACTCGTTAATGTCCCAAACATTGAACTCCTCCAGAGCTCTTTTTGAATTCATTAGTGCAAAAAGAGTTCTTGAAGACTTCTATTTCTTGTTCTTGAAAAAGAATTCTTCATGTGCTATCAGGGTACGTATCAGTCAATTTCTATGCGATTGATTGGAAAAATTATATTGTTTGGAATTCAAATTACCGAATCTCTTGATCCGCACGAATGCAAAGACCTTTTCAGTTATGTTTTCAATTGAAACAACTGTTTTCAACATTAATTTCTGTGTGTGTTCCTTCAGGGAAATCTCAAAATCGAATTCGTTCTCATTGAAATTTTCAATTCCTTCGAATAGTTTTGAATAGATCATTTTTTACAGAGCGAACTCACACTTCATACGCGTTCTTTATTCTTCGTATTCATATTTTGTCTTTCTACCACATTATAAGTGAATGATAAAAGTATTTCCCCAAACAGCAATCAAAGCAATATATCCAATTTAACAAGAATAATTAACTTATTTAGGTGTTTGATGTATTGTCAAGATGCCACCGAAAAAACTATCAGGGGCGAAATTCCGAAAATTGAGGCAGACGCGTGACAATGAACATAAAAAGTTGTCTGATAGATTGAATGCATGGATGTCCAATTCAAATTCTTCAGATCTCCATTCAGATTCCCATGACTGTGCGCCCTCAATGTCTTCTTCTACTGAAGAACGTTTACAAAATAGCAATTTAACAAATGAGTTATCGATTGTGGACGATTTTAATCAAGATGAAGAGGAAGTATGTGCGGTGATCACGGACTTTTCAGACGGTGGGTGAATTTAGATGCATTTTTGATGAAAAAGTGGCGCCCACAAAAGATTCAAATGGAATTCTAACAAAAACTTTCTTAGACAGCCCAAGGAAAAATCTTATAATGACAGTATATATGGATTGATTATGAACGCTTTGAATGCATAATGAGCTGTATTCATGAATACGCCCAAGAGAACACAGACTTTTTAGGTGAAATTTAGCTTCCATGGACGTACATTCATGGAACGTTCGGGGAACCATCAAATGTTCGAACGTTTAATGCACCTCTATTGAAGGTTCTTTGGACCTTCGTGTTCTCTTGGGGACCTGACCATTCGAAATGCATTTATTAAATCCCCATTAAGTTCAATTTTACTGTTAAAACGGTGATAGCATGAAAATTCTTCGAGACTTTCTAATTAATTCAAATGATTAATTTTGATGTTGCTGAATCGTTTAGAGGAACGAAACGAAAATTCAAACCCACAACATCTGATGAATGATCGTTATTCAACTCTTCAAATTAACTCCTTGGAACTTGAAACATCGCTCAAAAAAATATTGCAAAGTTTTGGGTCTTCAACAGCTTAGTAGTTCATTATTCGACCACTAATTCATTCCAATAAACGATTAAAACTTGAGCAACATTGATTTTTGATTCTGAATAACTCATTTTAAACGTTCTCCTTCTTTTTCCAAAATTGATCGCTTGAATTCTTGATCAAACGTTATTTTAAAGAGGTTTATCACTTAGCCACTAGCTTTCGGCTGCTAGTTTCAGCTTCATCCAGAATAGGAGTTCTTCCTTCAGGAAACTGAATAAATTGAAAATAAAATGAATATTACAAAAATTAATTGTTTTCCTTTCAAGAGATTGAATTCTTATTTTCAGGGATAATTACTTGTGATCAGCAAGATATACGTAATCTTTTTCCTATTGATATCGGTGAAAATATTTCACGTGATGTATTGAAGATGATCAATCATAACGACCCAAAATCCTGGCCAAAGATGAATGATAAATTGATAAATTGTTTGATTGAACATGGACCAAGCCAAGGAAAAGATTGTGATTTTAAATTATCAGTATCCGATGAGGGTCGTATTTTTTCAATTGATTGGTTTACAAAAACTTTATCAAATAGTGAAAAAATTGAAAGAAAGTGGTTGATTTATAGTGAAGCCAACAAATCACTATTTTGTTTCCCATGTTTGATATTTACGAAAAAGTCAACCGCTTTTTCAAATCCTCAACAGGGTTTTCGTGACTGAAGACACTTGAGTCCAAGAATCAATGAGCACGAAAATTCAATAGAACATCGAAAATGTTACGTATTATGGAGGGAATTGGAAATCCGTTTAAAGAAAGGACAAACTATAAACAATGATATAGAACGTACGATTTTAGAAGAAAAAAAAAGTGGAGGTATATTCTCAAAGTGATTTTGGATATCATCATACTATTTTGTGCAAAGAACAACTTAGCTTTAAGAGGTAGTGTTGAGAAAATTGGTCATCCTAAATCAGGTATTTTTCTGAGTGTTATTGAGCTTTTAAGTAAGTATGTTCCACACATGGCTGCATATACTTCATCTATTACCAAAGGTTCTGCATCATACTTGAGCCTATTCAGAATGAGTTCATTCATTTACTTGGTCATACTGTCAAAAATGAAATTATCTCACAAATAAAAAAAGCCAAATATTATTGCATATCATTTGATTGTACTCCAGATATTGCCCATACAGAACAAATGGCTCAAATTATACGTTACGCAAAAATTGACGATGGAAAATGTGTCATTGAAGAGAGTTTCATTGATTTCATTAATACTAGTAACAAAACGGGAAGTGGGCTTGCAGGAGATACCTTGAAAAAAATAAACGAAGATGGCTTACGACTGTCAGATTGCCGAGGACAATCTTATGACAATGGGGCTAATATGGCTGGTAAATTTAATGGTGTACAAGCTCACATTTTGCAGCAAAACGAATTTGCAACATACTTGCCGTGTGCTGCTCATTCTTTGAATTTGATTGGAGTACATGCGGCCAGTATTACACCGGAAATGGTAACATTTTTTGGCACAGTGCAACAGGTATTCAATTTCTTCTCTGGATCAATAAAACGTTGGGAATCCCTATCGCATTTGAAATTAACTTTAAAAGGTCATTCTGATACGAGATGGTCATCCAAATATCGATCAGTTCACTCCTTATATACTCAATTACCTGAAGTATTAGAAGCTCTGGAAGCGATATCTACAAAAATGGATCCAAGTTTTACTCCAGATTCCGTTTCTTCGGCGCAAAGTTTGATCAAATTGATAAATTTCAAATTTATTTGTTTGCTAATTGTATGGGACAGGATTCTTGGGAATATTGACAAAGTCAATAACATTTTACAATACAAAACTCAATCAGTAGAGAGAGCAGCAAAACATATCGATGGTCTTCAAAAATATCTTGAAGATTTTAGAAAGAATGAAATCGATGGATGTATAGATCTGGCAAAGGATCTGTGTCAAAAAATTTCCATTAGACCTGAATTTCCAGAGAACAGAAGAAGAAAGATAAAAAAAATGTTCGATGAGGAAGCTGAAGATGAAAGTGCATCCTTCTTAGCTGTGGATCGTTTTAAAATACAATTATACAAGGTTTTTGATACTTTGATAGGACAATTGAAGTGGAGATTTGACAGTTTGTCAAGAGCAGTATCGGATTTCAATTTTTTGACAGGATCTTATTTAGCTGAAAAATCTATTGAATATTTACAAAAATCAGCAGCTGATTTAGCATTAAAATATAAATCAGATCTGGATGCTAACGAGTTGTGTTTAGAAATCGAAAGTTTCAAATATCAGGCTGCTTCTCTAGTCAAAAACATAACTGAAGCTGATTGGTTGACCATGTTGAATTTAATTTATGAATATGGATTATCATCCAATTATCCTAATGTAGAAATTCGTCTTCGTCTAGCTTTGACGTTGCCTATCACTTCGGCTTCTTGCGAAAGATCGTTTAGTAAACTTAAACCTGTAAAAAATTATTTAAGATCAACAATAAAACAGGATCGTCTAACAAATCTTGCCATTTTATCAATTGAGTATGAGACTGCAAGAAAAATGGATTACGATCAAATAATAGATAAGTTTGCTCAAGAAAAATCAAGAAAAATTGTATTTTAATTATAAAACAGATTACACCAATGTCAATAAACATAAAAATTGATGTATGTTTTCTTTTATTTACTTTACTTTAACATCTTTATGTCTATATATATATATATATATATAGGGGCGCAAAAACCGAGTTCTCGCCCCGGGCGCTGAAATCCCTAGCTACGGCTCTGGAGTTAGAAATGTGTTTAGTAAAAGTAGTAGAAAAAGAAATGATATTATATTCAATTCCCATTATATTTAAAGTACGAGAACAACAATTCTTCTCATCATTACGAAAGCAGTGTGCATTTTCATGAGTTTCTCGAGCATGAACTAATATCCATTTAAAGATGTATATAGCTTATAGAATATATTATTGTATGTTTTTCCTTCCTTGAGCCACAAATGAATTTACGACGGCTTAATGATGCGAACTCACCTATTTACATTAAACGATAGAAATCATCACATTTTTCCCTCCTATTGTGTTGACTGAAGGAGTTTATTTTTATTCAGTGGCTAATCATTCTTAGTATAAATTTCTTCTCGTACATTGAACTTACGTTTAACTTCAGTTGCACATACATACTTTATAAGAAAAAGAGGCGAAGAAGTTTCCGTGATTTTGACAAAATGTAAAAAGTGACTTTATAATTTCTTCCGAATTTTCATCATTTTGGAAGTTGAATAATCATTCGAAATAAATTCACCTGGATAGTTAAGGTTCAGAAGAACGATTTAATACCAAATTTGTGAGAGATCGCGTTGAGAAACAATAATTAAACAATAACAATTATTCAAAAACGTTACTTGTTACGTTGCATCATGTGACTGACGATATGAAGAAAATTAAACGATAATATCGACATATGTTCACGATATTAATTAGCTGGACTTTTTTCTTCATCAATTTTTCCGCAAAATTCATGTATTTCTAAAATAATCAGGGTCGTATAACATTTCAAACTTGAGATACTGTGCTTGGGGCATGTGGCATCTGAGGAAATGATACAGTCCTGGTTAGAATGTTTCGCAAGATTGATTGCTTCATAGTGATGCCAATGATAGACCAAGGTAAATTGTTGTTTTTCTAATGAAAAAAGTATCTAATTTTCATAGATTTCGATATAAAGTCAATGTAATCTGTATGAAAAAGGATTGCCCGCATAACACTAAATATTTCATACTTCCATAGAATAGTATACAATATTATTTACGTGTACATTATATTATGTACCTATAAAATATTCAATATGAAAATATATCGTACACATGTGCATCAGATATATAGCGCTGTTTGGGAAATATCGATTCAATTTGTTCTACTCTCACATCATGATATTTACTTTTAAATTTTCTCTATGCAGTGTTGTGTTATGCGCAAGAATTTTTTTCATCAGAGTGCAGATTTCATAATTATTAAATAAGGATTCAGTACAACATTTTTTGGAGTATTGTCAATTAATTTTTTTCTCAATACTGATTCCTGATGAAATTTGAAATCCAAATTCATTACATTCCAAATGCAGTGGATCTATTTAATGGGATGAAAATATTCTATCCCTAACAGCACACGTCGCACAGTGGGGCCAAATGCCAAAAAGCTGGACAAAATTATAAGGGGCTCTCAAATTCGCTTGCGACTTCGTACTCGGGAAGTTTATGGGGTCGCTGATTACGGATCCGTTGTTCTCATTTCGAAATTCAAAATGGCGGATCCAATATGGTGGACGAAAATTGGAAGAAATCATCGGATTTCTTTCAAATTTGGTGATCAGGGGTTTTCGGGGTCGCTGATTACGAATCCGCTGTCTGAGTTCCCAAATTCAGAATGGCGAATCCAATATGGCGGACGAAAATTGAAAAAATTATCGGATTCTTTTCAAATTGGGTACCCAGGGATTTTTGGGGTCGCTGATTACAAATCCGTTGTCTGCATTTCGGAATTCAAAATGCCGGATCCAATATGGTGGAATAAAATCGAGAAGATCATCGGATTTTCTTCAAACTCGGCATCCAGGAGTTTTTGGGGTCACCAATTACGAATCCGTTGTCAAAATTTTGAAATTCAGAATGGCGGATCCAATATGGTGGACAAAAATTAAGAAAATCATCGCATTTTCTTCAAACTCGGTACTCAGGGGTTTCTGTGGTCGCTGATTACGAATTCACGGTCTGAAATTCAAAATTCAAAATAACGGACCCAATATAGCGGACGAAAATTGTAAAAATCATCGGATTCCCTTCAAACTCGGTACCCAGGGGTTTTCGGGATCGCTGATCACGAATCCGTTGTCAGAATTCCGAAATTCAGGATGGCGGATGCCAAAAATCAAAACTTCATTCATAACTTAATATTAAACAAGAACTAAACGGCCCATTTTGTTGTTCCTATTATGATCATTATTATTATTATTTCCAACATTGAATCATTATTAATATAATTATCTAATGATATTTACACACCAAATGTGTTAAATCGAAAGATATATACATTCACAATATATACAATAATATAAAAAACTGAAATCGTAATGGTTTTTACTTTTGCCACACTTTTTTTACTCGGATCAGTCTTCTTCTTCACTCTCAGAGGAAGATAATGGGAAAGTTACGTTGTCTTTATCAAGTATATCCGGAGTTTTGATCAGGCTTAACACGTCTCTAGGGAGAAACTTTAGTTTTTTCTTGGGCAACTGTCTTTTACTCGATAACATTGGATCAGAACTCAAAAGGAACCATTTAAAAATGTCTTCATTCGTTTTTTCTCTACTGCATTCCCTGGAGTGATGCTCTCGGTACCTTTGGAAATGAATGTTGTTAAGATATTTGAATATAATTATGTATTCATCGACACCGTTGAAGCTTTTGATCTCAACATGACAAGCAAAATCAAGGAAAAACAAAAAGCAGCTGCACTTTGGGGTCATCAGTATAAAGTTTTGAATAAATCCTCTAATTCATAAGTTTACTTGATTCTCAAAATTGTTTTCTAGTCTATGAATTTATGTTTCCAGAGGATGAACAATGTGGCTTATTAATAAAAAAAAGTATATGAATATTCATAATTCCCCGAATTCCTTACCAGAACAAAACAATCTTCGCGAACATATATTCTCGTAGTTACCATAAATATATAGTTTGCCTAGTAGTCAAAAACGTATTGTGCAATGTATCAAACTGATTACAGTACTTGAGAAGTCAAATTTTTCCCTTCAAAGTGTCGAGTCCACTGTGACAAATATAGACTATTATTAAGTGATATACATCATTTTCACCTTTTAAAATCTTTGTTACGAGCCTCTTGTGCTTCCTCAGTCAATTGGCCTATAGGTAGAAGAGCAGATGCAATGATTTCAGGTCCGTGGATCAAAAACTTGTGCATCGTAGGTGACGTTGGGTACCACGGATATTTCGTCGCGTAGTAGCGTGCCGTGTCTAAAGCGTAACTCCGAAAGTTTTCAACGTCTATTTCATGGCCACTTGAAACGGTAGCTAATACTACATGAAGTCGTTGTATTAGGTTGACATCCACCCCTGTGATTTCGGCAGAAACTTCGGGTTGTGCGAAAAATCGCCTAGCGGTATTCCCATCATTTGAGTTCCCAAACCCTGGCTTAGGAACATCGACAATGAGGCCACATTTTTCTTTAAAACTTTTCTGTACAACCTTTTTTCGTTCTTCCACCAAAGCTTTATCTTGTTTTCGTGCTTGCCACTTCTGAATAGGTAGCTTATAAGACAAATGCAGGAGGCCCTCAAAAAATCGTATCCAGCCGTGTAGACAAGACAAACCAAACTGGAGGTTTTCGGTTTTGACCGGCCTGGATACTATATCATCAATTTTGTTGAATTCCTTAGATGTGGCACCACATATATAGCACTTCTGGGTATAGGTTGTCTCAGTTATGGCATTGCATACCTTCCCGTCCACCATAGAAAAAATCATCTCATGTTTCACTGAAACATGTTTTTCATCAGTTCTGAAAGAAGTGGCCCTCAGATTTTCTATTTCATTATCAACCCGTAGCTTCTCTGCAACCGAAACTTCAGTTGATTCTTTCACAAACTCTATTTTGATTGGCCTACAAAATCCCGTTGATGATGGCCTTGGATTCTGCCAAATTATTTTTGAATTGCAGTGTAGGCGGAGAGGCACAAGTGAAGTAATGAACACAGCGAAATCACTAGCTTCCGAACTTTGATATGCTTGTTTGTATGAGGAGTGGCCAGAGCTCCCATCAAACCCCCATCTGGAAATAAGTACCAGGTTTTGTAACTCTTCATCAGATAAAGTTGACAAAACCGAATTCTGTAGCTTTAAAATACGTGTAGCTGTGTGATCAAGAAGTGCTTGTAGTTGCACAACAGCGCAGGTTTCTGTTATTTGAATAAATTCCTTGTCAGGGAAACACATGCGTTTGGCCAGTTGAATTTTTTTATAAGGTGGAAATTTCTGCGGATCAGCTTCACGCAATAAGCAGTACTGATGTTTTGAGAGCTCGGCATCTACTAGGAGAGCTAGAGCATCTTCATCATTCAACATCTTTGGCTCATTTCGCTTGAAAGTTTGATAACCTTCCATATACATTTTGGCAAGCTCAGGATCAGAAGATCTAACATCCTTTACAATTTTTGCGGCTTCGATCTGTCCAGACGCTCTCAAACACATTTGTGTGGCGTAAGACAGCTCTGAGATAGGAGTATTTACTCTGATATTCTCCGTTTTCCTACGTTTCGTTCTTTCTGAACATTCGTTGAATTCAACAAGAGGTCTTCCCACTTGCGTGTGAACAGTTACAGAATGGGGATTCCTGAAAGTACAAAACACTACCTCTTGTTTTAACCATTCTTCATTATTTTTAAGAAATCGTTCTCCGGTCCTTTGAGAAGATTCCCATCTCTTTTTAAATACACATTTAAAAGTAGATAAAAGGTTAGAGATCTCTGTAGTTTTGTTATCCGGACAACACGTTATCTCGATGATTTTTCCTTGAAGGAAAGTGAACTTTTCATCCAACGTAGGTAGAGGACTGCTCCTTAAAATATTGTACATCTCTCTCCGAGTCATAGATATTGAATCATCTTTGAAATCTACAAACGTTGTAGAATTCGATAAAATTCGCTACAGAAACCCCATGTGTTTCTAAAAATTTTCCTAATTTTCTTGGGTTGGATTCAACCCTCTTAATCTAATTTTTTTTGCAGTCAACTGTTCAAATTAAACTACTAAGAAAATATAGGTTGTTGAAACACTCACCTATGGCAGCGGAATCCATCTCATTTGGAATTGTATGTTAACATTGAATGATTTTAAAAAACGAAAAATATTCACCAAGCTTCAAACTTGCACGCGGAAAAAAGTTTACGGTAACGATTACTAGCAAGAGTAAGAATTCGGTGACAGCTATTGCACAATTGTGATAAGCACCATTTGAAATCAGACCGATTACAACCAACTATTTACGTTGCCATGGAAACGATAGGTTAACATAAGAACGATCACCAAATCGCGAGTCATGATTCAGTTCACGAAATGAAAAGAGATATCAATACTTGAATAACATTTATAAACATTTAGGAAAATGACGGTTACTTTAGGGAAAAAGAGCATCGCTGAAGAATGTTAGCAGTGAAGTTACCAAAAATTCGTAGTAATAATACTAAATGTTGGTAGTTTTATTGTCATTTCCCATAGTGAATTCATCAACTCATAGTAAATTCACTACGAATATTCTCCAGCAATACTGTTTTTCTCTCAATGGTCCATCATCTTCCTAAATATCAATGATTTCTGGCTTTTGTGTACCCTAAGCCCGCGATGAGAAGAAAAACGAATGGTAATCAATCTCATACAGTTTTCCTCGTGCAGCAAATGTACACTGGAAATAAAACACATACTAACGTTGAGATAAAATTCAAAGCGAATCTACTGAATTCTGAGTTTTGTGTTCACTATATTAGATACGCTATCTTTGATTCTTGGAATTTGACAACTGATTCGTAATCAATGACCCCACAAAACCCTGGATACCGAGTTTGAAGGAAATCTGATGATTTTTTCAATTTTTTTCTGCCAAACTGGATCCGCCATTCTGAATTCCGGAATTCAGACACCGGATTCGGAATCAGCGACCTTAAAAACCTCAGGGTACCGAGTTTGAAGGCAATCCGATGATTTTTTCAATTTTCATCCGCCATATTGGATCCGCCATTTTGAATTTTGAAATTCAAACAACGGATTCGTAATCAGCGACCTCAGAAACCCCTGGGTAACGAATTTGAAGAAAATCCGATGATTTCTTTCAATTTTCGTCCGCCATATTGGATCCGCCATTTTGAATTCCGAAATGAAGACAACGGATTCATAATCAGCGACCCCACAAACTTCTGCATATCAAGTTTCAGACGGATCTAAGGACTCCTCATCACTCCGTCTAATTTTTTGTGATTTCCTGCACAAAAACATGGCGGAATTGCTTAGGGGCAGACATGGGCAGCCGTTTTTTTTTCTGATGTTTAGGTAAGAGTCCCATCTACCACCCCCAATAAGTTAAACGACGTAATTTTGCGTAATTCTCTACTATTCCTTCAAAAACAAACACATTTTCTCATTTATAGATATAGAAATTACATCCAATCATTGCTCTGTCAGTATTTTCCACTCATCAAATTGATATTCTCTTAATTTTTAGTGTATTCTACATAGTTTCAGTAAGAGACTCCAATTTGAAAAAGTTGAATCGGTTCATTTTTCGAGACACAGCGTCTTTTTGAACATGCTCGTTATTTTACTGTCTTTCAATCACGCGGATTATACTTCAAGGAGGGTATTTTGCAACTGGTACACAAGGGCAGGGGGAGGGGATCAGATCTTCTTATATCAGAATTCCAATACTTGGGACATCACCTTAGATGCGAAGGAGTGTGCTGTTAGGGATCATTATTAATATCAATTTTTATTGCGTGTTTGATACTACATATTTAGCATAGGTTATGTTCTTGGATTTTTTCCTCTTATGAAATACGCACTTCTTCTCAAGTAACGACGGAATGGGTTTGTATTAATCCTTAAATTAATGTTAAACAACAAAAGATAATAACCCTGATAGCAATTTGAAGCTCTCTCCTAGACTCGCATGCAATTTGCATGCAGGAGCTTATCCATGTACGTCGCTTTATGAGCGTACAAGCATATTGCGCGCAAATCATTATCCATGCACGTCGCTTTGTGAGAGCATGTTATCTGGGAATCAAAGATATTTACTGAAAATTAATAAAATATTGGTAAGTAAATTAAGTTCCCTTAGTTGCAACACGTGTATCTGAACGTGAGATAATGAGGACAAATGAGGACACCCCCACACGGATTCTAGGGTTTTCGAGGTTACTGGTCCCAAATCCAAGGTCAAACAAGATTTCGATTTCAATCTCTCGTGTTCACCTTCGTACGCACGTACGTCCACTCACTGCGATGTTTTCACCAAAAAGAGGACTGACAGGGACTGCATCTCTACCCAGATAACATCGCAAGTCTTCTGGACGTTTTAGCAACATAACCCAAGTTCTGCGCGTTTTGGTCTCCGGGGATTAGGTTGTGATTTGTTTAGAGAACCTTCACTTTGAGTGCATCCGAATACGTTCCCGGTACGTTATTTTCATCTGACATGGAAAGTTCTTATTATGTTTTCCAAACGTACTTTGATGGAAATTAACCTTTACAAACATATGTGTAGCATCGCAGAACGTCATTGATGCCTTTATCTCTGGGACACACATGCAACGTTCTTAGAACGTCCTGGGATCTCATTTGAACGTTCTCTGTGTGAGCAAGTACGTTTTGTGAGTGTTTAGAAAACCTCCCGATGCTATCTGGGTGAGCTAAGAGAAGAATACCTAACTGCAGCAACTAGAATTCAATTCAGAACTATTAGCATACATGACAGTGTAGTTATCTGAAATATTAATAAAACAATCCATTTGACGAGATTAAGAAATTTACGTGTGGCAAATAACATTCTTTTGTTCAACTAAATTTCCATTCAGAACGACTAAATTCTCTAGTGCCCTGGTATTTAACTAAACCCTTCTTCTCAGTGAATTACGTAAACTATCTTAAGACTAATCCACATGAAGTGGTCCATTATAATGTTCAGTTAATCGTGTTGACTACTAGAATTGCTAATATGAAATTTCCTAACCTTCTGGTCAAAGTCGCTACTAACTTTTAGGAAATTTTTTATGAATTTCAATCGCCTCTTCTCCTAAATTGACAGTCATTTTCCTGAATATTTATGAAGTGTTAAAAAAAAATGAGAACTCCGAGGTTCGCGCGTGTAAGCATTATCGGATCCGAACACTTTGAAAACTGGTTGACATTATGACAACTGCTTCTAAATCATATGAAGATTTTATAAAAAATGGTAGATAATTAATTTCAGGTCATTTGAATATTATATCTGAAAACTTTTCTAGTCAACTAAAAAACCGATGATTCATATACGCCTGGATATATGAATTGTAAGGTACAGCATTCTGAAATGAGGGCGAAGTGAGCATACTATGTGGGTTACAATTTGTTCAAAATGAGCGAAGCAGTTAGGCGGCGGAGCCTTCTGGTTTCTATTCTCTTTCGACTTTTGAACATTCACAATTAAACGCGGTTATAGTGTTGGACAGTTGCTTTTGGTTTAAGAGGATACCAGAGTTAGCATTGGAGCACGTTTTCTTGCACTAAAATACTCGAAACTGGGCTCATAAACAAATCTGAAATTTCCAGGGATGATTCTTTGAGACCTAATCTAGGTCTGTACAGAACCTAAATTTTGAATTTCAAAAAAGTTTTTTATTCCAAAATTTTTTTTCCGAAATTCAAAATTTGGGCTCTGTACAGACCTAGATTAGGTCTCAAAGAATCATCCCTGGAAATTTCAGATTTTTTTATGAATTAATTTTTGTCGTGTCTTTTGGAGTATTCCGGCCGTTTTTCTTTCAATGCGCGGCTCAGGCGCATCAATTGTAGTCGGTAACGATCCCCAGTTATGGTTTCATTCGGTTTCAGCAGTTCATAACCAATCATGCCCATCTGATCCCACCAAATACAGATCAAGGGCTTAAACTCATGGATATTCGGCTTTGTCACTAATTGTGATGGTTGGTCGGGCTTAACCCATGACTTTCTGCGCTTTCGATTGTCGTAATGGATCCATTTCTCATTACCAGTAACAATTCGAAGCAAGAAACCTTTTCTTTTCATATTGAAGTAATAAAGTAAAACTCCCCGCAAAAACACTTTAATCGGTATGAATTGTGACATGTTCAATATATTATAAAGTGTTGTTATTTACGATTCAAAGAAAGGTTGTGTGAAACAAATGACGTCCAATGATAGCTGTTTCACAATAAATTGGTTACTGTGGGTAACAACGGAATGCTGTACTACCTGGTATTACCTACGCCAACTTTTGTAAGACGCTACCCAGCCAACCGTAGATTAGTTTCAATCATTGTTCAATTTGATTGATTCCAATGACATTTGCTAATAATTGATCAGTGATTTGGGAATTATGTAGGATCGCTATGCATAATGATAAATGGATAATGATTGATCGAAAATTGATAATTTTTGAAGGACCAACTGTTGGTCGCTAATGCGGACATAGAAATGGACAATTATCTCGTGGTCCATACAATTGACCAAAAATTTATCATTTAACATACGTCGATAATCGAAAATCTGAAAATGTCACTTATTTTCTATCGATAATATGGAATTTTGCATTGTTGATGTCATGTTAATAGGATAGAATTATTTATTATTTATCGTTTATTATAAGAAAGTGTTGTGGTGTATCGATTCAGTTATCTTCGTCGTATTAGTTATCGCAACTTATTTAAATTTTGTATTATTTGTGGTGCGGTAGAATTGTGACAATGAATTGAGGTTATTCATAACCTCAATTTCGGTTTTAATTTCAATTTCGGAGCATGGATGTAAATTCCTATTACAACTGAGTGAACTGATTGAACTTCATTCCAATCAAAGAGTGTGATTTTGGGTTATGATTTCTATTTAAATTAGCAATAGGCAAATTGCAGATAATTATATGTTATAAATGAAAAACAAATTTTCAAAAAATTTGGATAAAATACAAATGAAACTCTGAATTTTGAAGAATTGAAATTCTTTTACATTAAAGTTATTATATTCGTATTTTAAAGTGTTTTAACCTTTTACAGTATATCAATCAATAAAGAGTTATTGGTCGATTTTCCACCATTCTCAAACCAAAATAATTGTCCAATAATTGGCAAATTATAAGTCTATCTATGCCCATGGCATTGACCTAAGATTGCCCTGAAATTGGGAAATCCAATGGTCCACAGAAATTGATCAATTATTGGTCGCCAATGCGGACACAGAAATGAACAATTATTGATCAATCCCACCCAATCTCATTGGGTAATGATTGACCAGTTATTTATCAGCTTTGGTTAGCTGGGTACGAATTATTTCCAACGCCTAATATCATTTGGATCGCCAAATGTACTTGGTAGCTGTTATTGATTTCACATTTTTTTTTTTTTCAATAGTATATTTGCCACTTCAAGTAGAATTGTAGACAGAGTTAAGTTTTTGTTCAAAGAATTTTTTGTTAATTGTTATTGTGAAAGATTCACATTTTTTCATGAACTTGGTGTTATTTTTTTACTTTTTTGGAGTTGATATTTATACGTGAACCTGTTTTCTCATGTTTTCCTAATGTATTACTATGCGAGGAACTCAATGGCCGTGTAGCGACAGGAAACTCCTGTCTGGCGGATGCGATTAAATACATATGAGTAAGTAAATGGAGAGCTATCACGCTATCCTTCTCCCAGTTCATCCGCACGGTACATCAGGCGTTTCGTTCTTTCTCGCTCCTCTTTTATTTCTATCTCTTTTGTTCTCTTTCCGTTTTAATTCAGCAACAAACTATAGGGCTTCAAGGGCTGCTCTGCTGGGAAATTGAGAGAAGAGATGGATTTACCTAATCGTAATCCCAAGCCCGTAACAAAGGGAAGAGTGATAAAGCCTTAATACAGTAAAAATACCATTAAATTGGTCATGAAAATATAATTTGTCTCTTCACTAATATACTTATTATGAAAACAAATTAAAGAGTACCACAATTTTATGTTCACACTGTGGTGATTTTGTGTATGTGTGTGAATCAACTTTTTCAAAAAATTTTACATAACATTGATGGATTCAACAATCCACCACTCTTTGGATTCAATGGACAAGTTTATAACGAAATGGGTGAAAACATGTCCTCTACAATCTGAATGATATCTCGCAGCTTTTTGGCACGGATGGTTGTGATATATCCAAAATGTACAACATATTCAAATGATTATTGAGTTTTCTGAAATATATCTTTGGTGACTGCCAGATATCTCTCAAGAAAATCCTGATCTAGAAAGAATGGAAACATGTTAACCTTGACATGCGGTACACAGGAAAAAAAGTGGTTCCGATTCAACACCCGTTACCTATTTCATGTATGACAGGGAGAATATCTTCTCTTTGTAAATAACTTTGCTTTGAGCTCAGAAAATATCGTGTCAATGCAAGAAAAATATCAACCCCAAATTTGAATGGGAACAGTGTTTTCTAAATTCAAAGTAACTGTATTTGGAACAAGAAAAGCATTGTTTTCGATATGTATGAGACAACAGAGTGTTGATTCAAGACAATTTTTTTCTGTGTGTGTAAAAGTTTGCGTATGATTTATTTCTTTCAATTCCTTTATCTGTTTCCGCACTGAGGGACAAAAGTCATTGAGAAAAAAAATAATGCATCCAATGGTATCTATAAAATATTTCTTCAGATCGATGAAATTTCACGTTAATGGATAAAATGGTTTTCCACTTGATGAAACCCTTCATGCGGTGAAGAACCATGTCCAGGGTGTCTAGCGTTGGTGTGTCACTGAATTCCTTGACTTTTCAGGAATTTTCCCTGACTATTCTAAAATTCGAAAATTTTTTCAATTACAACTTATCTTTTATGTTATCTTCATATTCAAAAGGATTATTTGAATACAAAATTCTTTTGGGGTCAAAAATTATATCTCTTATACCTCAAGAAAGAATTTCATAATGACTCCTAATTCTCATAATTGCATATACAGTGTAAATACAAGAAAAAATAATGGAAAAAATCCCTTTTCGATCTTTTCCCTTATTAAATACTTGTTAAAAATTTCAGATTCCACAAAGCATGGAAGACATATGCTTTATTTGACTGAAAAACTAATCAAATCGAACGTAAGCTGTTGACTGAGATTTCCTCGGAACATTCAATCTTTTTCCGTAATGAACATTCAAAGAATTCTCATCACGAATTCATAAAGAACTATTCAGGCATTCAACATGTATGCATTTTGAATTTATTGAGTTCATATTGAATTAATTTTTACTGTCATATAACGGGGACCGTTCAAGAAGTTCTTTCAGAAATTTTTGTGAATTCAAAATGATCATTTGTGCTGTCTGGGTAAATTGATAATTTCGATGTTGAAAATTTGACACTTTGTACACTACGAAACAGATTAATTTATAGTTAACATACGTATATTTCGTGACGGCGAAATAAATATCTGTTCTTGTCAAATATAACAACAATAACCAAACTATTCCGTGCATAAATAAATGTTTGATAACGATGAAAAGCAATATCTATTTCAAAGAACAAAGGTATGTCCTCATTGAATAGATATTCATCCGCCAAAGCCAAATGTACATTCATTGATTGGAAATGAATTTTTTTCTCAAATAGGTTCCCACATAGCACCAAAGATCTGTGCTAGAACGTGGAAAGAAATTGCATAGAAACATACAGAGACAGGTCCAATTTCAATACGTTTCCAACTCAAAGTTCCAACATGGGAAAGAAACCGCATTCAAAGGAATGGAAACAGATCAAAATCGAATACGTTTCGAATTGGCAGTTTTCACAGGGATTCAACATTGCAAGAATATTGTCTGTGAAATATGTAATATTCCGGCGATGATCTGAATAACATCGTCAGAATATCTCCAGGATGTTTTATATCACCATCTTTTTGACATTCTGCAGACATTCCAGAATATTTCTGAGATCAACTGAACGATATTTTGTACAGAAAAATTCCAATGATTACGTATATCAACAAATTTACAAAATATAACTTTCGATTGAAGAAAATTTCTTCAAATTTTATTTCCACCAATGTTGTATGAGTCTGACCAGGATGACCTTGTGAGAGGAAACCCACATTGAAAGTGTCGATTATTAGAAAATTCCCACATTGAGAATTGAACTCAGCCTCTATCACATCAGCGAATCTCCGAAATGATGTGGATACTCTCAAAATATCATTTATTGGAAAAATAAATTTTGAAAAATTCGCTTTCGAGAGATATAGACTAACCGATTCAGAATCTTCTGAAATAAAAAATGAATAGCCCTTGAGAGGGACGTTTCTTAAAAGAGCGCACCTCCAATTCTTAGCGTAGTGCTGGATCAAATTCATGGGGAATTTTCAAAAATTAGTCTCCGTGGGATATAGCCCAATCGATTCAGAATCAAGATTTTTATTGAGGCTCCTGAAAGGAAAAATGAGTACGTCATGGGAGAGGAGTTTCTTCTGACCTTGACCCCGAGTCAAAAAGTGAAACCTGATTTAGCTCTGATTCGTTGCGTATTACGGAGTGAATCAGGTTTGATCTGATTTTTAACCCTGATATCACCATGTTCTCAACCTGATCTTGTTTTCAAACTTCTCATTCGACCTGGTGTTAACCTTCTTTCGACCTGATTCAACTCTGGATCGTTGCGTATTAAGGAGTTAATCAGGCTCTAAAAAGTATTACAATTTTTCGACTCGAGACTTGTAAATTCTTCCAAGTGCTGGCTCAGATCGATGAAGAATTGTCAGTAATTCGTTCTCGTGAGATATAGATCAATCCACTCAGGATATTTGGAAATGAATTATAAATAAGGCACTAAATTCCAGATACTACCAAGTTTCAATTTGGGATGATGAAACATTTTATTCCTGCAAATAATATTGCTATTGAAATATCCTCTTAATACTTCATTTGCAGCAAACTTTGTATATTTTCCAACATAAATTTTCAGACCATTGCAGAATATCATATGTACAATATTCCAATTGTAGACTCACAGAATATTTGTAACGGAGTATTGCTTCCGTAATGTCTATGGAATTTCGTAGAAATATTCCACCCAAAATGTTTCCAGTGAGATATTGTAATACCCTGGGGATATTACTGAGACATTGAGTACTATGTGGGTTATAAATTTTTATTTGAATGCACTGCAAAAACTGATGTCTTATTCTAAGATACTTTTGTAATGACTTTTCAAACATTTCAAAATGTCACTGTAATCATATTCAAAACACAAAACTACGTTTTCATTCAAGACATGACGTGCTTGACTAGCAAACAAAAATGTTTTAAAGTAGAAAACCTGGTGAAAAAAGTTTCTTTGAAAATCTCTGAAAATTTCTCTGAATCTCACTGAGAAACTCTGAGAACCTATGAACATTTTTCAAAACTCTGAACAATCTCGGAAATCCTTGAAAAATTCTTGAAAACTCTCACTGATTGGGCACATTTTTCCACTGGAATTTTTTCTGAAAATTTATGAATATCTCTAAAAAACTCTGGATTTTTCTGAGAAACTATGAACACCTCTGAAATCCTCTGAAAATTTTAGTGATTTTCAGCAAAATGTTTCCACCAGGGAGCATAACCTCGAATTACTATCACATCAACGTCAAAGTAAAAAACAGGAACAATGTATTCAAAATATATATTGTGCCCTTTGAAACAAAACTAAACGAGATTCTAATCAAACGTGTGATTAAAAATCGTCAATATAATCCATCTTTTCAAGTTGAATGTGATAAATCACACGCTATCATCTCCTTTGAAAACAAACATATTCAAACGTCAGTGTCGCGAAATAAGACACTGATGTTTCCAATTAAAACAGTCAAGTGTTTGATTTGAATTATCAAACATCCCACGTAGAAATTGACGGATGGTCCAGTACCGGCTCAATACAGGCTGCCAGTGTGCAACCGTTGGCGGCCGGTGTCGGTCAGACTACGGAATGATAACGCGAAATAACTCTGATCCGGTACCGGTTACCAACATCAATTCAGTACTGGAAATCAGTGTAGTTCCGACATTGAGAACTAATACTACTAGTATTGATCGGTATTCAAGTACCAACACGGAGAAAAAGGAATTCGCTGTGGCAGCGAAATCTACTTTTGCTGGGTTCCTTTTGCCAGAGCAGCAAATTTTTTGCTGTGACAGCAAACTATTTGCTGTTCCAGCAATCTTGTTAGCTGCGACAGCGAATTTTTAGCTGTGGCGGCGAAAAATGTTTGCTATCCCAGCAAAATTTGTTTGCTATTCTGTATATAATACTGAAAATTTGCTGGCGGAGCAAACATTTTTTGCTGCCACAGCTAAAAAATTGCTGTCGTAGCTAACACGATTGATGTTATAGCAAATTTTTAGCTAGGTCAGCAAAAAATTTTGCTATTCTGTATATAATACCTCGATTTGCTGCGTCAGCAAATTTTTTCTCTCCGTGAACGACTGTTACTCAACCGTTATCTGCGCTATTGTAACTTTGGAAGGTTTTGAATGCATCATCAAAATTTCTGCACTAGGGGGAATTTAGAGTGAAATTTACTATTGGATCATAGGATGACCGCCAACGGTTGCAAACTAGCAGCCTGTATCAAGCCGGTATTGGACCATTTGTCAATTTCTACGTGCACTGAAAAAAAGGCTGGTAACATAGTTATCAAATGATATTTTTGAATATGACCAATCAAATATTCGATAACATTAATCGAATACTCAATAATGTTTATAAATTATGTTTATAATTATCGAGTATTTAATAGATATTATTGATATTTACACGGGGAGAAAAAATTTACTGACGTAGCAAATCGAGGTATTATGTATAGAATAGCAAAAATTTTTGTTGACCTAGCTAAAACTTTGCTATAACAGCAATCGTGTTAGCTACAACAGCAATTTTTTAGCTGTGGCAGCAAAAAATGTTTGCTCCGCCAGAAAATTTTCATTATTATATATAGAATATCAAACAAATTTTGCTGTGATAGCAAATATTTTTTGCTGCCACAGCTAAAAATTCGCTGTCACAGCTAACAAGATTGCTGGAACAGCAAATAGTTTGCTGTCACAGCAAAAAATGTGCTGCTCTGGCAAAGGAACCCAGCAAAAGTAGATTTTGCTGCCACAGCGAATTCCCTTTTCTCCGTGTAATTAATGTTATCGAATATTTGATTGGTCATATTCAAGAATATCATTTGATAACTGTGACCTGCCTTTTCTTCAGTGTGGCCAATCAAGTCTTCCCTCAAAGTATACGAGATATTTATTCACATTGGTTCGGTACCGAATCAACGTTGGAGGCCAACGCTTGCGTATTAAAATTGTGCCGTTGTGAATCCAACATCGGTGGAAAAGTGGTCAATAACGGTTGGTTGAAGTATCGAACCCGTACCGATACGAACTTAAAATAAAGTCGGTTAAGTACCGATCCGCAATCGGCAGACAACTGTTGGTGGCCCATACCTTTGCAGTACCGATCCGTTCGTCACCATCGGCTCAGTACCGGAATTTCTACGTGGGATATCATGTCTTATTTTGAGACATATCTTCGACGACAATTTTTACGGTGTGGTTCGAAAAATTATAATTCCTCTTAAAAAGGACTTCCCTGACTATTTTGAAATTTCCCTGACATTTCCCCGACTTCCCTGACCGCTGGACACCCTGATTTCATTCATTGGAATAATATTTAGTTAGTTCAAAAAAATATTTTATAAATACCACTGGATAGAATATTTTCTTGCCTCAATGACTTTTTTCCCCCTGTGTGTTGTCGCTTTCATTGTGGGATTTTTGTTTCGCATTTATTTCATTGAGTAAGAGAAACTCTGAATCTGCATTGAGTAAAAAATTATCTCCTTGCACAAAATTTTGTGTGAAAAGCTTACATATATACACTAGGGTGGTTCTTATTTGTATAGAAGATAATTTCTCCAACTTTTTTTATGGCTGCCCCTTAAGGGCCGTCCATAAACCATGTAGCCTTATTTTTGTGACTTTTTGACCCTCCCCCATGTAGCTCTACCGTGGTTTTTCTCCGAACAAACGTTGGAACGTAGTTTTTTACGCTCAACTAAATTAATTTCAATCAAATGAATGTTTATTCAAATATAACCCTGATAAAATTTCAATCAACTGAAATGACAGATTCATTCCATTCAATTAAAATTTCTCATATTTCAAATGAAATTTACTGGTATCAAGTGGAATCTTTGATCCAATCAAATATAGGGGAGAGTCGCCGGTTACAGGACACCTCCGGTTGTGGGATAGTCAATTTTCTTTGACATTCCGTAACAAAACTCAGGATGTTTGAAGCATGGAATTCTTCTTATATCATAAATAAGTTTTTGACATAAAACTGAAGTCAATCAACGCACGCGTACACCTTTGTATAAATAGCGCGTCAGACACAATGAGAAGAAAACAAGTTCAAGTATTTAAAAGAGGGCTATCATTTCAAGCGGGTGAAGCGATGACGGAAAGTTCTATATGCATATATGTAGTGTTTTCATCATACTTTCATATGAGTGCACCTTTGAAATGGAATTGTTGGGCGGATTATATCGACTCACAAAAAAGTTATGGGTGTTAAACAAAACGTGTCCCTTAACCGACGACTCTCGTCTATTCAAATGAATCATTTTTCTGGATGTTTACATAGAATTTTCTCCCAAGTAAAAGAAATGAAAAACCACGTAACTTGGAACCAAACTTCCCCTCCCCCCCATGTAGCCCAGCGTAGCATTTCATTTACCCCTCCCTCCCTCTTCATCGGCCACGTAGTTTATGGACGACTCCTGAAGATGTTCCTCTCCCATGAAATAATGATGTGGATGATCCCCAGATCCGAACCCTATGTGATTACTTTAACCCGAGCTACCGAGAGTTCAAAGTTACAGAAGAGAATTTGTACTGTATTTTTCATTCGGAATTGAAACCAAAGATTATCACAATTTCATAAAACGAACTAATACGTAAGTGAGTATTAGAATTTCAATTATTCACTCTGAAAAGTACCAGGTTTTATATTTTTAAACACCGCGTTTGTTTTTTAGAATCTGGATACCCTTCTCTGTGAACGGAAATAATTTGCGAAATGAACTCCTACTGATCTTCTTGTGTTGCCAGTTTGTTATTATTAGAGGTGTGCGAGTACTCGAAATTTTCGAGTATTCTCGAAACAACTCAGGTAGAAAGCTAATATCAATTCGATATCTAGCTGATCAAGATTACATTAATAGAATTTGGTTGGGTATTTCAAGACCGACACTGTATTTTTCGACTTATTTTTGATATATTTTTAAAGCACACTATGTATGACAGAAATTCCTTCATAGACACAGTTTGAAAATATTTTTATCGGAAAAAAATTTCAAAGGTAATTTAATATCCAATATCAAAATGACATATCGATCGACATCCAGTCGAGATCATTTCTCCAATAGAACATGCAGGTTCAAGACCTTCAATAGAGGTCTATTCAACGTCCGGAATTTAAAGGTCCATTGAACATTACATGGACGTAAATTTACGTATAATAAATGTAAATTGGACGGTTTGTGTTCTTTTGAGATCGTTATATTTCCTTGCCACGTGTAAAAAACACTTTATTCATCCAAAAGTGTTTTTTACTTGTGTAGTACTTTTACTGTTCTTCGAGTTGTATGTCTCATACTGATTTTCAATACAATATTTATGACATTCATGAAGAACATTTGCAGAAAATTAATCCTCAGAAACGACCCACACAGCACCCAATGTTTCAATAATATTTCTAGACCATCACAATGTTTCGCTTAGAACATTCTGTGTTGAATATTTATACAAGATTCTACAGATATTGCAGATACAATATTTCGTTAAAAATGTTCTCAGCATCTCCCAATTGAAACATTGCACATTAGGGTGGTCCTTATTTAGGTGATGTTCGAATTTTTTTTCACGATAGTCCTAAATCGGTTCCAAATCTATAAAAAAAAAATTCATGCCAAATTTTAGCTCATAATTTTGATATTAACCAACCCCCCCCCCCCCCTCCCCGATAGCCGAAGTTTTAAATGGAAATAACACGGGGAAAGTTCTGTTGATAATTTGAAATTTTTTTGCATCATGAAATGATGAACAGATCATGTCGACCAATGACAATTCTTCAAGAGCAAATTTAACGCTCTGCAAAAGAGGTCTCCTATGATTTTCCGCTATCTTGACTGGTTCAAAAGTTGTTCGAGATCAAAATCAAAGTTTTAGTCAATTTTATGGTTTTTTCCATTTCTATCGTCATTTAATAATTCAAATATGAAAAAAGGGTTATAATTTTTAATCTCGATGGTTTTTTTTTTTCAGAAAACTTGCAAGGTGATCGTGACCCTAAAATAATAATTACACTACTTTTCTTTTATTCTTGACCCGCCGTATGTTTTAACTGTTTTCTAAATTTTAAGATACATAAAATATTTTTGATAAGTTGTTGGAAGATTTTATGTATCTCAAAATTTATATTGATTCAATATTCCCACCAATTTCGCTTAGGACATTCTGTGTTAAATATTTATACAAGATTCTGCACGGAGAAAAAGGAATTCGTTGTGGCAGCGACATCTACTTTTGCTGGGTTCCTTTTGCCAGAGCAGCAAACTTTTTGCTGTGACAGCAAACTATTTGCTGTTCCAGCAATCTTGTTAGCTGCGACAGCGAATTTTTAGCTGTGGCAGCAAAAAATGTTTGCTATCCCAGCAAAATTTGTTTGCCATTCTATATATAATACTGAAAATTTGCTGGCGGAGCAAACATTTTTTGCTGCCACAGCTAAAAACTTGCTGTCGTAGCTAACACGATTGCTGTTATAGCAAATATTTAGCTAGGTCAGCAAAAAATTTCGCTATTCTATATATAATACCTCGATTTGCTGCGTCAGCAAATTTTTTCTCTCCGTGTGCAGATATCGCAGATACAATATTTCGTTAAAAATGTTCTCAGCATCTCCGAATTGAAACATTGCACATACCATGTTCTGAAATGTTCTGGAATTATACGATGGGGAATAATGCTTCATGAAATATTCTGAGAGCACAGTGATGACAGTAGCAATATTTTTTATAGCAAACTGAATTTGCATACACCTGACTTAGCACTTAGTAAAATTTACTATAAGCATCTATACTGTATGCTTTCTCAAACAAACTTTTTATTTTATCAGCTACTTTATGAGCCACGTTTGAAAAACTGACACTTTTGTTATTAACCTTTATAGATAAATTATACTGTTCTTGGAAACAGCACCGAATCACGTCTTCATGCGTGGAAAGAATATTTTGCACAAAATCTCTGGGTTTACCAAATATAGGGCACTCAAAGACATTTCTTGTGATCATTTTCTTTGAGGCTGCCATTATGTATCTCACAAACTTCACAACACAACACTGCACAACACTAAACGTAAAATAACATGAAGATGTGAACGCATGAGAGCTTCAGTAAAAATGGCATAATGATAACAAAAGAAGGCAGGAGCAAGGGCGTTTGTACATTTTTGGCGCCCAGGGGTTAATCGTATTTTACCATCCTCAACTTGAGCTGGGTCAATATTCTCAATTTTTTCACGTAGTAATATATTTATATTATGTAGTAACAAAACAGGAATTTCTTATAATTTTCAGATTAATAAACACGGCAATCACACGTTGAGAAGAGAATACAATCGAATTTGAGTTTTGTAGTTGCGGAAGTCATGTTCTTATTGAGGTTACTGTGGAAGTAAGTGCAACATTCATAATCATAAAGACATAGAACAGAGACAATCAATTAGAATTGAGTAAATAAAGGCAATAAATAAGAGAAATGAAAAGAGTCATGTAGAAAAGAGATAAAATATTTTAACAGAAAACACTCAGACTAATAAAGGTTTCTTTATTCTATGCATTGTATTTTGTATTAAATAAAGAAAGTAATACTAATTCCATTTTTCTTCTCTCTCTGAGGGATCCACACGAGTTCGGTCATATCTATTGCACATTTTTATGGTCATAATACAGTTACAGTAACTACAGAATGGACTCGGACTCAAATTCAGCTACACGGAAAGAAGAAAACAGCATTGGTTACTGTCCATAACAGCAATCAGTTGAAAAACAAATGAAAACACACTTGGATGATAGAGGTTAGCGCGATCACAGTGATGTGTACTGCAGTGAAATTCGTCAATGCTGCTTAGACATTAAAGATTACTGGGAGACGCAGTAATGAACGGCGTGAATTTGGTTTTTCATCTTTTCTCAATCAATTACTGCGATTCACAGTAACCATTGCTGTTTTCTTTTGTCCGTGTACATTGTTTTTTTCAGTGCACGCACACACTTGCTTCCTCAATATTCCGCATGAATTTCGTGCTAATGGGTAAACTGAATGCATTGAATGATTTCGGTGATTTTCCACAATTGTTTACGATGATTTCATCATTGCTTAATTACAGCTATAGCGTTCGAATCATAATATCTCTACTTATTTCGAAAATTCACGTGAAATAGTGGATTTTTACCTATTTTTATGAACTTTGAGGGCTTTGCGCGACCGGAATTTTTTATTGATTTTTTTTTTATATTTTTTGTCATTACAAATCGCAACTTTTCCGCGGTATAGCGACTCGAGAAAAAAAATTTGAGTTTTCTCGGCCCACCCTTATACACATTACATGAAAATTTTCGAGTACTCGATAAATTTTGATTACTCGGCTCGACTCGGAAAAATCACTACTCGCGAACCCCTAGTTATTATATTCTGCAATTAATTTTATTCCTCCCTCTCTGCTGTATCATTCGTCATCTTGATAGCGTAAAGGATTTTTTTCTCTTCTTGATAACTTCTGATATGATTCAATTTCGACGGTTCTTCGTTGAAAAAACGTGTCCTTCCCAAAACAGCTGAAGAATGTTTTGGTCTTCGGATATATGAATTGTTCCAAGTCCCCATTATGACAACATCTCCAAGTTCTAATTGGTTCAAAGAGATTTTCCTGCATTGAGGTGTTCACAGATCGAAGATTCTATGCGTCTCATTGTTTATTCCATTCAAAATTCAATGTGAATTTGTGGTTGATGAATTCCGTTGGAATTTCCAGATTGTGAATTTATAAATTATCTCAAAAAAAAACCAATTGAAACCTGGAAAATTCCAATTGAGCTGTTCATTGCACTGAAAAAAAATGTATTCCAGTCAAATAAATATTTATTTGTCCTGTACCAAAGAAATATTTATTAGAATTAACAAAATATTCTTTGGAACCAAAATAATTTATTCGAATTAAATAGATGGTTTTAATCGTGTATTTGATTCCAATAAATTATTTTGGTTCCAAAGAATATTTTGTTAATTCTAATAAATATTTCTTTGGTACAGGACGAATAAATATTTATTTGACTGAAATAAATTTTTTTTTCAGTGTATCACTATCTTTCTTAAAAGGATTCTGAAGTTCTTACAAGTTGAATGGCCTTCCTCCATTTTTCTTGAAAATTACTGAATAAAATGAAGAATAATTAGTTCATGCATTTTTTTCATGATCCAAAGAAGACGCATCAACTAATAATTTCTTATTTGATTCAGCCATTTTCGAGAAAAATGGGAGGAGAGATTTGTGATTTCTAGGGACTTTGAAACGTTCCTAAGACCATTTTCGAACTCAGCGAATGGTGTGAGGCTCGAGTGTGTAGCACACAGTACTTTTGAACGATTTGGATTTGAAAAGAAATCTAAAAATGCTCATATCTCAAAAACTAAGTTGCAAATAAAATTTCTCTTGACGGGGAATTATTGTATTTTTACTGCAGGATAACGCCTATAAAGTATTTTCAGTGAATTCTGAAACATCCAGCATAGGAGTTATATACATTTTTCATCAAAGATTTCTTTCAAATATATATATCAAATATATGGAAACGTATAAAATTTTACAAAATTTCATACATCACTTCAACATAATACATGTATAAACCTTATAATGGAGCACAATTTCCATGAAATTACATCAAAAATTCACGTGGAAAGATATTTTTATATCTACTCACTTAACCCTTTCAGACCTAATGTCCATTCTGATGTCTTATGAAGTATAAGTTTTATATAACTTTCAGACGTTTGGAGTTGTAAAAATGTTGAATCTGAATATATATATTTATATATTTTGAAAATACATTTCTTCATAAAACACGTATCCGATTGCAAATTATTTCTACAAACTTTCAACCGGAACTTGATGCTTTTTATGAAAAACAGTCGATTCTCTCCAGAATCGCTAACAAACACGAAATGTCCTATAAGAGATACAATATGACAAAATGTGATCTCAAAATAAGTATTCCATCGCTCAAGATAATTCAGGTCTGCGAGGGTTAATATGCTCCTTGATATTCTGAGTGGATTAAAAAATTAATAATTACAAGTAAAATTTGTCGGAACAACATTGTCAACTCGTGGATTCGTGAAAATAAGAAATACAAACATGGAATTCTGATTAAAAAAATGCGATCTGAGGGTTTTGACGTAAGTGTATGAATTTCATAACATCATATAATAAAGTGCCTTTCTCACGTGTTTGCTGTGAATAACCTACGCATGGCAATCAAAGGTTGAGCTATAAAAATAATGTCGAGGTTATGAAATGTATATAGCAAGAGAAAATTATCAATACATGGGATACTGGAGGGAACATGCGGTAAAATTGTTTTCATCTTTCATCAACCGAGCTACAAACAGAGAGCTGTGATGTGGCGAAATTTGATCATATTTTTCCTTCGATAATAAATATATACCGATAGAAAAAAAAGACAGGAATAAATCGAGGTGGCTTCATCGATAATTTCTATTTTTTTATGGCATATTTTTGAATATGAACTGAATCTTCATGAACTCTCTTCGAAATTGCTGTCAGTCGCCATCCAAGTTAAACAGTATTTAGATATCACCATATTTCCATTTTCAAATGACGTTATCCCAAAAGAAATCATTCTTAGCATGTCTTTGATGCGAGATGGGCCTTAGTATAGCCTAGAATGTCTTGCTTGCGTCTTTTTTGCGTCAGAGTAGGAGCTAGAATATTTTCTACCAGAGTATTTTGTAGACAAAATGTAATAGCACTGAGGAAAATTTAATGGGGCAGAAATTGAGTTTCTGAATTTTAATTGAAAAATTACCGTGAAATTTCAGTGATTGAAGGACAAGTAAGAATTTTTAGAAATATTACCGTGCATTTTGTAAAACTTATAGAAAATATCGCTTCCAACTGTTTAAAAATTCACTCATTTTTACAGACTGCAGTAATTCTTTGAAGAATTTTTACTTGTCCTTCGATTACTGGAATTTCATGGCAATTTTTATAACAGAATTCTTTCAGTGTGCAGGAATAAAGCAATAAGAATGAATCTTGAATAATCCATCCAAAATGTCTCTTACTTACAGAAATTTATCGGTCAAATGGGATGTAAATGTCAAATTGAAACCCATGGAATTGAACTGTTGATTTTATAAAAAAAATTTTTTGAAGTGTACAGCGCACTATAAAAGGAATCTACCGAAAATTGCCAGTATCGAATCTGGAGCGATTAACTTGTACATTTATGTAGGAAAACTGCATAAATATCATAAAAATTCCAGTACCTACATCGGAAAACTGTTGTACATTTAGCGTGGAATAACAATGGTCAGCTGAGCGTAGAACTGTTCCAACGGTTTAAGCTCGGCCCTGTCTCCCATTAATAAACAGTTCAGACTTGTTAGAATATATAAGAGAATGATGGACAAAAAGTATTAACAGTAAATACCGAAATACAACAGAATCGTCGAACGAAATTATGGAGGAAGAATGAATTTTTTCGAACTCTGTATAAGAACGAATACAATTCGAAAAACACAAGAAATCAAAATTTCCTTGCGGTGATCAAGTGATTAATTCAATTTAATTATTGAGCACAAAAGAGCGATTATGTTATTTTTCGTATTTAAATTCATACTTTTGGCTAATGGAAGCTTATGAAGTCGTTAGCATCATTGTAACTTAAAATTTAAAACGAGGAGAAAAAATGAAAGCCTCTGTGCTGCTCAGAAAGTACCCTCCAGTGAAGACCACCTCGAGTTGGCATCTCAAAGTAGGCGGATTCTCATTTTTCTTTTGGCATTCAAATTTTATTCACTCATACACCCAAATCCCTAATTTGATTCAATTGAAAAATATTCCCAAGTAAGAATGCTCTAAACATTCGCAAGGTTTGTAACGCTTGACTGGCTAAAAACTTGATACTTGCAAGTGCCTCTTGAGTCTCCGGTGAGGGGGTTGTAAGTGTCTAGTTTTTCGGTAGACAAGCGTTACAAAACTTTGGAATTTTCAAAGCATTTCTGCTAGGGCTATGGTTCAGTGCGTTCATCTCGTGGGAATACGGTAATGTGCAGTAACAGTACATTGTGTACCGAGGAGGTAAAGAACGTCTTTACGACGCTCGTGAACGACGAGCGTGATGTTTCCAATACGAGTCGTAGGCGCGTGCGCCGAAGACGAGTAATGAAAACCTCGCGCGAGGCATTAACAGGATACCAGCACTGATGCCACTTTAACGCCTTGTGTTTGTTTCTCATTGGTGATTCTTACTAACAAGGAAACGTGATTGAACGATTCCGTTGGATCTGGCACCAAGGTGACAACAGTGGATACCAGCGATCCCCCACTGATGCAACCCGCCATACAAGCGTACCGACTGAGTAAACATTTTTTCGGCAAGAATACTCTGAACTGAATTCATTAAGAAGTATGAAATGCTCAGGGATCAATCTTCGATCCTTTATCTACTGCTGTACATCGCCCGAATTTTGAATTTCGAAGAAACATTTATTTCTCAGTCGACAACACAAATTTTTTTTCCCGAAATCCGAGCGATGTACAGCGGTAGATAAAGGATTGAAGATTGATCCCTAAAAATTTCATACTTCTTCTTGAATTCAGTTTAGAGTATTCTTGCCGAGAAAATGTTTATTCAGTCGGTACGCTTGTATGGCGGGTTGCATCAGCGGGGATCGTTGATATCCCCTCAAAGGCTCTACCAGGCTCTACCTCCGTGGAGCACACAGTACTTTTTGTAACAAAGTACGATTTTCAAGTGTTTTGTATGTAACAGCAACGTGCGAGCGCGAGGGACTTTTAACTTCTAGTACAATAATGAGTACATTTGTTTACAGTGTGGCATCCTCGCCACTGATTTTCCCCCAGTCGCCAAAAACACCGTTTCCATGCGTTGAGACGCGCATGAAGACACGCGCAAATCGTACTACGTTACATAAAGAGAATTTCTTTTCCCTCATTCTGATAAATGTTGTTTTCAATGGAAAAGATAGTTCATTCCACTGAGAGAATTGAACTAAACCTATGTTCTTCGAATTCAAGAAGGAATATATTTCTGTCTCAATTTGAAAATCTTTTGTTCCAATCTGATGACAAATTTTTCCATTGAAAAAAATATTTATTAGAATGAGGGCAAAGGAAATTTTCATCCAATCTAAAAAATTGGGTTCTCAGTGTACCATCCCATCTTAGCCATTGCAGTTTGCGGGATATTTAGAAGAAGTGTTTCAGGAATTTATCATGCATAGTTAATCTAGAAAAAATCTTTCTAGTATATCTGAAAAACGGAGTAATTAAAATGTCTTGTGCATGTCCAAAAGTCTCGTTTATTCATTGGTTGTATTAAAAAATTTTTCCAATTGTAGGGTATGTGTTTGTGTTCATAAAACATGTTCGAAACTCAGAACTATGTCATCGACTGTCTTCAACGTGTTTTAACGCTTTTATTAGTATCTTGTAAGTCTTCGCGGAAATATTTATTCGCGAGAAGAGATTCACAGTTGAATTATGAAGCTGAAATTAGCAGCCGATTGTTGTGATTTTTGATTAAACTTTGTGGAAGCCTTGCTAATATCAGAAATCAATCAAGTAGCATTCCAGTAAATGTTTTAAATGCTTGAATCATCGATGGACTTTTGTGTAAAAATATAATGACAATCAGCTGCTAGCTCTCTAGCCAGTTCCACCTCCATATATGATGATTATTTCTCCTGGAGTGAGTCAAAGGGAATTTTAGAACTACTGTTTAAAATTATAATCATTAAATAAATATTCAATAATTCCAAACCCCATCAAATCAACATTATGTTCTCGTTTTACTGGATCATTGAATAACCTTTACCGAAAATATTTTTCCCGTGTATACATGTGACATAGAGAGAAATGGAAGGAGGTGAAGATGTGGTGTATCGTGTAAGGATCTCTGCGATATATTGCATCAGAACAGCTGAACATCAAAGACGTTATGTGCGAGTTTCTGAAAGAGATAGCACTAAGCGATTACGTCCAAACACAAGAGATCTTCAAGGCATGAGAAGAAGAAGAAATGAAGAAATGGAGCCAGATGGTGGGGATATATCGTTGCGGTCTAATGTCACGTCGTCTTCAGACGTTCAAAGAAATATTTGAATACAATCGAACTGTAACTGCCAGAACTCTTCTCATTCCCCAGAAAAGCAGGCGGAGAACACAAGAAATAGGATATTTGTGAGTAGATGAAGTTAACACCTCATCCATTTTTCAAAGAAACTCTTTTCCAACAGGAATTCTACATTGCTTCACATAAATTCTTTTCTATGCATCAAATAAAGGAGTATTACTTCTAAGGCTCAGAGGGAATGTGTAACTGTTGATTGTCAAATGAATTTCATATAAAAACTTTTATAGAAAAGTAAGGAGAATATAATTTTCTGTAGTTATACGAGTTATTATTAAGTTGCATACACATTTGCAACATATGAATACAAAAAAAATATACACTAAGAAAAAAAATTCTTTGAATTAATGAAATTGATTTCATTGATTCCCATTTCATTGCATTCAATAAATGTCTTTTTGACTCTAAAATGATGTCATAACCATAAAAAGTCTTTTTATTCATACTATCAAATCAGCTCATTGAAATTTATTTTTTGAAATTAAAAACGTACTCTATTGACTGAATAACAAATTATTTTTGTCAATATCATCTTTCATCCGATTTATAACTCTCATTTGATGAATTCCAAAGTGAAAATCAATGAAATAAAACTTCAATTTTATAACGTAAAGTTTCGTATGGAAATCGAGGTTGATTGTGCTTGGTATTTGAAATTCTTAACAATCAAGTATTTGACATGATAATTGTTTTCTCCACCAGAATAATTATTGACTCCAAGTGAAAACATATTCCATAAAATGAATAGACATGGTTTACAAATGATGAACCTCCTCCCATCATGAGAAAAATACCGCGAGATCAGGTTAATGAAATAATTATTATATTCAAGAACATGAAGTTATAGGACCAAAAATACTGTTATTCATAAACCGGTACAATTGAGAGTATAATAATCTCATTCATTTCAATACAAGTGGTTTTGTTCAGATAATAACATCAAATCATATACTGAATAGTTGTGAAGTTTAATTTCGAGAGTTCTATTTCTTCAACAGAAAACTAAATTCATTACCACAATGAGATACTTTTTCAGTTCAAACTTCAGAGCAATTCCTTTGGGTAAAATCTATTTTATGGAACAAAGTTCATATGAACAATGATAGTTTGGATAGTTTTGAAGTCAATAAAATTGAGTGTTATAACCCATGATTTGGGAATTCAAATCGAATGAAGCTATTTTATTCATGCTAATAAATGTCTTCTCGAAGTTTGAATCGTTTATAGAAACAAAACGAAAATTCAAGCTCACGAAATCTGATAAATCATCGTTACATATCTTTTCGAATCATCTCTTTGCCACTGGAAACATCGTTTAAATAATGTACTGCAAGATTTTTGGGCTTGAATAGTTGAATATTATCTTATTCGATGGTTAATTAGTTTCAATAAACGATTCTAACTTCAGCAACATCTAAAAAATTACCTCATTAGAAATTTTCATTTATGATTGAAGAAGGATTCTAGTCAATGAACTGCCAACCCGATTATTCTTGTCAATACTACGTTTGATGAGGTCAAAATTGTATACATTCTGCAAAATTCCAGTCCTTTTTGCAAATAAAGATTTCATCGAGTCCATAAAATGGATAGATCGATCGAAGTTATGAATTCATTGAGACAAAAAAATATGTTTTGAAAATAAAAATGTATTGAATCCACTCCGACAAATTGCGTTTACTTCTCAGAAGGTGGCAATACTTTCTTACAAGCCATCTTCCTGCAGTGCAGTTCGCATATAAAGAACTAATTCACTGTAAACCTATAGTAAGTAATGTTCCGTCCTCATAAATATTTCTTTCAGGTTCCGGCATCGAACATCATCATGACTTGATCGCAGAGAAAAACAGTTTCCCCGAACTTCTTGATCATATTAATCATCTGATCGAATAATCCAATTGTTTCAAATGAACTATAGATCACACAGGAACTAAGAAGGTCGACTCCGCCCTTGCGCGAATGCTCTGACTCCTGCTTATTTCTTTTTATTCTGGAAATTTTGTAGAATATCATTCATCCAATCAAAATGAATTTCATTGATTCGAAGAAAGATTTATTTATATCAATAAGTTCTCTGAAGGATTAGAAAATCTCTTTGTACATTCTATGAAATAATTTCTTAGATAGGAAAGAATATTCATTGTTTCAAATATTGATTTATTTACAGGAAATTTTCATTTCATATTCATGAAAACATTTTATTTCGAATGCAAGAAATATTTATATTATTTATATTGATATTTTCCTATTTTAAAACTTTTTTTATTCAAATAATTAAATATTGTATTAACGGGCTACTAGCGTCGGTAACTCACGTCATTGGTTAGAAAGGGACAGAATCATATGATAGAAAGAGAGGTCCGTTACCGACGCTAGTGTCCCGTTAAAAGGAGAAATTATCATTTTGGCACTACAGTTGGTTATTACAGTGCTATGAATGGCTTTTGCCCATCAAATGCATAATCCATTGAACCAAACTATATTCCATGAATTCGAAAATCAAAATTTTCCATCCAATAACTTTTTCATCAATCCTAAGTATCTCATATTCCAATTAATGATCCCATCACTTCCATGTGAATCATATATTAAATGAAGTTGATGCAATAACTCCACAGATACCATTGGATGAATTCATTTCTTAGACTCAAAAAAAAATTCATCGATTCAAAACATTTTTTTCCTCAGTGTAAACATTCCAAAAAATGTGATACGCAAAATACGCATACACTATAAAAAATGCGGTGTCAAAACAGTGTCAGAATTAACACAGAACCAACACCACGCGGATTCTATACATGTCCACCCCGAAATCGGTGTCAAAATAACACCGAACGGTGTTAGAATAAAACTTTACGGTGTGAAAATGACACCATGTGGTGTTAAAAGAACACTTTTTGGTCTGAACTTTCTCTAACATCGCCAATTTTTTACAGTGTACATACTTGAATTTTGATCGAGACAGCTGTTCAAATTCAAAGCTGTGTGACATGCTCTCAATATTCTGCTGTCAACCTTTCAACTTTACGTTACAGAGAGGTCACTACGCGCACTATCTGTAACGTAAAAAATTCAAATCGTGATAGAAAATTTCGATGCGTCACTAATCTGACATAGACGGTGGGTGGTCTGCCAAATAAAAGACGGCGATAAAACGATAAAATCTTCACTTGAAAAGGAAATGCAGATGGGTGAAATTTTACGCAAAAGAGCTTCATCACAAAATATTATGACAAAAAAATTGACTTGAAAAAAGAAATTGTAAAAATAAACATGCAATCGAATCAAATTTACTCGAGTAAATACAATCATTTCCAATAAGAATTGAGAATAGAATCGTATAAAACTAATAAAACAACAAAAAACAATTTTGCTGAAGTTTGAATCAATCATTGACAAACAAAATGCTGAATTGTTAAGGACTCAAAATCTTGCAGAGTATTTTTCAAACGCCTTTCCCAGTTCCAAGCGCTGATTTGAGGAGATAAACGATAACTTATCAAATTTTGAGAATTTGAATTTTCTTATCGTTTCTATAAACGATTCAAACGTGAACAACATAAAAAACAGCGAATTTTCTCTTGTTGGGGCATCTAAAAATACTATAATTTCTTGCGAGAAAACTTTGGATTATCCCTCATTCAGTTGATGAAAAATTAATATACTATTACACGGAGAAAAATAGATGTTAATGAAGATAAGAAATCTGATATTTGGTTCAATTACTTTTAACAAATATGAAGCCAATTATCTAAATTATATCCGTCATTAGAAAACTAATCTTCAATAACTTTCAACATATTTTTATTACTCATTATGACTTCATTGATAAATAATAATATTCCCTGATGAATAAATGTTAGAGACTAAGGCAAAATCTGTAAAATACGATTTGTATAATCCATTTTCTCTGTGTAACATATATCTTTTTGTAAACATGAATTATATACGAATCGAATAAACTGTAATTCTGAGGCACAAAAAGAATTAACAAAATAGATTCATCCAATGAGGACCGTGTTTACATACCTGCCGCCCAAAGCAAAAAGGCCGTAAGTGCATTTGACTTGAATTCGAGAAAATCAAGAAAAACTGTTTTCTTTCAAAATCAATAAAACTAATCATTTTTCAATGGCAAACCAGTTTGAGGGTATATTATACTTTTTCTTCAAAATGAAAAACACAGTAGAATGTAGAATTTTTTTACGATTAAAATGATACACTGAGAAAGAAGCAACGTGATTACAGGAACTATGTTCGCATGGTCAAAGATTCACGGTTGCAGTGACGTGAAATTTGGTTCTGATGACGAGAAAAACAAGACAAAATCACATGAATGTAGTTGTAGCAACTACATAAGATGGTCAAGGCAAAAATCAACGACGTGCTGTGGTTGTGCCGGCCAGATTTTTCTCTGAGTGTATGAAAAATTCATTTTCGTCAACAATATGACTTACGGTCTTCTTGCTTTGGACGGCAGATATACTACAGTGAGGTAGTGCTGGAAGAAACCAACCCCCTGCTCGGAAAGATCAAAATACAGCATTCTTTGTTCCTTCCTATCCCACGTAAAATGTCTGCATAAACGTAAGTTGGAGCCTGCTGGAAAATTTTTGCCTGTCTGAGGCAGATCTCTTTCTTAGGAATTCCATTCACAATTGCATTTATTTTCTACCTGCTTTTGTCCCAAGTTCCAAACTTTCATGGTCTAGTTGAAAACTGAAAGAAATTTTCTACTTTTGAAAGTGGTATGATTGGATAATGCAATCAGATAATCTTGAAAACTATTATTTATCAGGTTTCAATCAAATCATCAAAATCTCTTGAAATCAATCAGATACGGATGCACAATCAATCGATTTTGCTTGGATTTACTGGAGGAAAGTCAAAAAATGTTTCAACAGATATTAAGAAACATTTTCAAGAAGATTAGAACGGATGTGATGAGTAAAAATAGTGACACGTGTACAAAAATCTCGAAACATTGCACAATTAATTCACATTTGTAACAGAGGCGCCTCTGCCAGGTGATATGATTGATTATATTATCACTGTAAAAAACTTGTATGGAAAAATTCCTATATACACTTTGAATTCAAGTGTTTTATTCTGATACACTCAGAGTGTTTAAAACGATTAGTTACTTTTTAAACGCTCAAAAGCGTGTAAATATACCCATAAAATGCATAAAATGTACAATTATCACACACTCAATTTCAGTTATTGACATATTCTCATACTTTGAAGTGTTTAAAAAAGTGACTACGTGATTTAAACACTGTGAGTATATTGAACTAAGATATTTGAATTCAAAGTGTACTAATATTTAGTAATTACCATACACAAGTGCTAGGAATTGCCCACACTTGTTCGGGGAATCACTATAAAATGGTAGTGAAAATCCCATGAAGTTTGAAATTTTTAGTTAAATTTATGAGAAATTTCATACACGTGAACTGGAAATTGATTTCCCATCCAATGATTGGAATTGTTCGGTTGCGGTGTGCACGAGAATTTCGATTATTTCTCATAATGTACATCATCATCATCATCATCATCATCATCATGAACTAATCAGTCTTATGACTGGTTTGATGAAATCCTCCAACCCTGTCTATTATCCGCTAACCGCTTAATTTCTGCATATCTACGGCAACCCTTATCTTGTATAATTTGCTTCATATAACTCAATCTAGGTCTACCTCTTCGAGTTTAACCATTCATTTTTCCTTCCAATATTGTTTTCAATAAGCTATCATGCCTTAATGTGTGTCCTATCAGATTACTTCTTCTTTTCACGACCTGTCTCAAGAAACTTCTTTTTTCATTGACCTTCTCAAGTACTTCTTCATTTCTTACTTTCTCTATCCACTTTATTCTAAGCATCTTTCTATAACACCACATTTCAAAAGCTTCAAGTCTTCGTTGGTCCGTTTTTCCAATTGTCCAAGTTTCGCAACCATATAATGCTGTGCTCCAAACGTCACTCTTCAAGAATTTCTTCGTTACTGCTAAGCGAATATTCTTCGAACATAGTAACTGTTTCTTTTGGTGGAAAGCCTGTTTCCCTTGTGCTATTCTTGCTCTTATATCTCTTTCGCTTTTACCGTTTTCTGTAATTATGCTCCCTAGATATTTAAATTCTTTGACTTGCTGAATTGTCTCTGCATCTATTTTGATTTTCGTTCTTCTTGATGTTTTCGCTGTTGTACAAATCATGAATTTTGTTTTGTCCTTATTTATATTCATACAATATTTGTCTAGTAATATTTTTTTCATAGTAATGAGATTATTTTCTAACTCAGCACTACTCGTAGCTAATATAGCTATGTCATCCGCAAATCTCAACATGCTTACATTTTCACCTTGAATCTGTAATTTCAATTGCACTTGCTCCTTCACTTCGTTCATCGCTTCTTCTATATACAAATGGAAAATCAATGGCGATAGTGAGCATCCTTGTCTCACCCCTCTTCTAATTTGTGCTTCTCCTTTTTGACCCTCTATTTCTATTATTGCGGTTTGATTCTTATATAATTCATATATTATTCTCCTATCCCTGAAATTAATTCCTACCTTTTTCAAAATCGTAAACATCTTCTCCCAATTAACATTATCGAATGCTTTTTGTATATCTACAAAACCTACATACACAGACTTTTTTAACTCTAGACTTTTCTCTACTACTGTTCTCAGTGCTAATATTGCTTCTCGCGTTCCCCTATTTTTCCTAAAACCGAACTGATCTCCTGCTAATCTACTCTCTATTTTACAGGTTGGTTGAAAAGTTCCTGCGCTCACCAAGAGATAGCACTGCTAGCTCAAAAATTTTTTTTTCTCAAGTTGGTATATCTGTCCTGAGAACACATGCAAAGTTACAAGTCATTCTGTCAATTCATTCTTTGTTTACAAGCCATTTGAAGTTGACGTGTCATTGATTTTTCTTAATATGGAAAAAATTGAATATCGTGCAGTCATTAGATTCTTTGTTTTGAAGGGTTTAAAAGCGAAGGAAATTTATGAACAATTGTTAGAAGTGTATAAGGAGTCCTCACCTTCAAAACGCACCGTTGAATTTTGGGCTGGTGAATTTAAACGTGGTCGTACTAGCCTTGAAGACGATCCACGCGAAGGACGACCAAAAACTGCAACCACAGCAGAAATCATTGAGCATGTACATAATATGGTTAGTGAAGATCCAAGTTTGACTAAGCGTGAAATTGCTAATGCCATAGGCATCTCAGACGAACGAGTACTCCATATTTTACATGAAGAATTACGTATGAAAAAACTGTTTGGAAAGTTAGTGCCGCACACGTTAACAATTCAACAAAAACTGGATCGAAAACAAATTTCTCAGCGTAATTTGGAGCGTTTTAAGCAGAATAAAACCGACTTCTTGCGTCGTTTTATAACTATGGATGAGACTTGGATCTACCACCATGATCCTAAATTGAAACAAGAACGTTTACAGTGGACTGAAGCTGGTTGTTCAGCTCCAAAGCAGGTGAAGTCACAACGATCAGCAAAGAAGGTTATGGCATCAGTTTTTTGGGATGCAAAAGGAATTTTGTTCATTGATTATCTTCAGAAAGGTAAAACAATCAACTCCGAATATTACTGCAGCCTTTTGAATCAGCTGGATGAAAAAATTCGTGAGAAAAGACCTGGTTCAAAGAAGAAAAAAATCATTTTTCATCAAGATGATGCACCTGCTCACAAAAGTGTTTTGACGATGGCTAAATTCAAAGAACTCAAGTACGAATTGCTTGAACATCCACCGTATTCGCCAGATTTTGCTCCTAGCGACTACTATCTCTTCAGAAATCTCAAACAATTCCTTCGTGGAAAGCATTTTTGGTCGAATGAAGAGACCATAGCAGCCGTAGACGGTTATTTTGCAGAGCTTCCGGAAAACCATTATAAGGATGGGATAAAATTATTGGAAGATCATTGGAACAAGTGTATTGAGCTTCTAGGAGATTATATTGAATAAAAAAATATATTTCGTAACAAAAACAGTATTCTTTCATTTCGAGCGCAGAAACTTTTCAACCAACCTGTATATGATTTTTGTCAGTATTTTCGAGGCATGTGAAGTTAAACTAATCGTTCTGTAGTTCTCGCATTTGTCTGCTCCTTGTTTTTTTGGAATGGCGACAATTTTATTCTTCTGGAAATCTTTCGGTACTTCGTCTATTTCGTACATATCTCTGACCAATTCAAACAGTGCGTCACGAGTTCTCTGACTGGAGGCTTTGATAAGGTCCGTACTTATGCCATCTATTCCTGGCGCTTTATTATTTTTCAATTCTCATAATGTACATCACATTTGTATTCGCAGCACACGGAATTCAAATTCCTGAGTAAAATTAGACATATATAACCCAGACATAATTCATACATAATCCATGTATGGAGAATATTTCATATATCGCAGAATTTGTTGACGTATGTGAAAAATCCTTGCATTCATGAGTCAAGGATGGATTACATATTAATTTTACATGGACCATACATGGCTTCAATATGAATTATGTACAGATTATAAATGGCTATATATGACTATATATGAATTTTATATGTTTTCATATGAGTCATTTTTACTAGGGTTCAGTGACGAAGAAAATTACAGAATTACTCCCTCAATTTAATTCTTTGGGCTTTCGTTTCAACTAAATTTTCCCAACTCAACAACATATTTTATTGTAATCAGAATGCAAAATTATATTTGCAACAAAAGAAAATATTTTATTAGCAAAAGCCATTTTCTTCTAGTACGGGAGAAGGAAGCGATAGAAAACGATAGGTACAGTCAAAAAACACATAAAAAACGATCCAGAGTCCATCTTTTCCTATCTGTTTTTGTGCGGTTTTTGACCTTTCCAATTGATTTCTATCATTTTCTTTTCCCAGGGCTTCAACAATTGACTGCAAAGACATTGGGCGACGTTAAACTTTGTAAGATTGTACGTGACTACACTGTAAAAAAAAACTGGAAATTTACTGTGCAACTGGACTGGAAATTTCCAGTGCTAGTACTGGAATATGGATATTCCAGTACATGTACAGAGATTTTGTTGTTACGTTACTGAAAATTTACCAAGCATAACTGAAAATTCAGTCATTGTACTGGAATTTTCAAGTTTGAGATGATGTACTGAAATTTTGCCATGATTTCGCGAAAATTTTACCGGCTCGTACTACAATTTTATAGTTCTTGTGCACCAAAAAAAAATATTCCCTCAAAAAGGACTTGAGAAAAAATTTGGAATTTAGAAAAAAAAACCTAATCGTTGGTATACTGGAATTATACAGGTTTTTAACTGCAATTCTCAGGTTTTGTGATGGAATTTTCCAGTTACTATGCAATTGAATTATACAGGTTTGGAACTGCAATTTTCAGGTCGTGTGATGGAATTTTCCAGTTGCTATGCAACGGAATTTAATCACTGTTGCACTGAAATTTTCCACTTCTATTGGACTTCGTCATTTCTGGCAGGAAAAATTTCAAGTCTTTATATTAAAAATTTCCTGATTGAGATTTTGAATAATAATTGTAATTGTAGCCAATGAAATTGATATATGAGGTTTTTCCAAGACTTATCCTCTTGTGTTCTAGATATGAAGCATATGTAGTAACCCAAGCTGGCCTTCCAACATGTCGCGCTATAGCTCATCGGTTAGGTCTTAGGTTTCAGTTGGTAGGCAGGTAGAAAAGTGTGGGTTCAAATCCTGTTAGGTAGACATGAGTTTCTGTCCATCAAAATGAACGATCAAAAGTTTCTCAATCATCTTGGAACACAAGGACCCTGCAAAATCACTTTGCGTGAGCAATTTTTTTTCAATTTTCATGGATATTTTCAGCATTAATTTTCCAGTACATGTCCTGGAAAAGTCCAGCTCGTGTACTGAAAAATTCCAGTACCGAGGCTCAGAAAATTTCCAGTTTTGATGCGGAAATTCCATAACGTTTGCACTGAATTTTTGCAGTACAAATGTGCTGAAATTTTCCGGTACATGTACAGGTTAATGACTTCCAGTACATGTACTGGAATTTTCCGGTGAAATTTTTTTACAGTGTACTATTATCTGCTCATAGCATGTTAACAACATTTATTACTATATAAAATTACGAATTACTATTCTCAAGAAGAATTCCATCTGGGCATTAAACCTTGCCATAATTTGCTTTTTTCAAAGGGAAGTTTCAAACTCTACTCCATTCATCAGAATTCAACGATCATCTCGAATTATGATCTATTCTTTTTAAGACCCGTTATGCGGGCAGAGGGTTGAGGGCATATTTGATACGCATTCTATTCCATATTCCCTTCCTCATCTTCGTATAGGGTTATTCACTTCGAATCCTGTGTGCTTAAATCAAACATGCACGGAGAACAAAATTTTACTATGACAGCGAAATTTCATTTCGTTATATACGTTTTGCTAAATTAGGGAATGTTTCCCTGTGACAAAAATTTGACATTTGAAAATTTGAAATTTTATGACATTAATTTTCAGCTATTACAGCGAACAATTCAATTACTTCAGCTAAATTCGTTGGCTTTCATTCACATAATGTTTGAAATTTAGTTGCTTTTGTAAATAATTCGCAGCTAAAGCTAATGCAAGTTCAAATGGCTGAACAAATCGTCAGATAGTAAATTGTTCACTAAGCTAGCAAATAAATCACTTTTTCAGCAAAAAGTACACAGCAAAATGAGATTTTACTATTAAAATTGATTTTTTTCCCTCTGTATAACAATTCATGAAAAATATTAGTTATATAATAAATTGACTTAATAAAATTCTTTCCTTGTTCCAAAGTGCATTCATACAAAGTTATGGACATAAAAGATCCATTTAGCACAAATTGGGAATGTTTGAACAATATTCAAGGAACATCGATTTGATCTCGTGTGAAAAAAATGAATGTACCATCCAATTACATTGATTATTCCGTGAGTACACAGAAAAAACTCTGCCAATTGACCCACGGCTTCTTCGTTCCTAATCAACCAATTATGGTGGAACTTTTGAAACTATTGTCAGATAATGCAGATTGCTAGAGACTGTTTTCCCACATTTCTCAACCGATTGTGATGAAACTGATATTCCAGGTTTCACATGCACGTTCTGAGAATTTTCTGAGAATTTACGTTGAGGATATTCGAATATTCTATTGAGATTCTTATTACGTGCAAATATATTACACACACATTCTCAGAATGTTTGAATGAGACTGTTTCAAATATTTTCAGAATAGGATGCCACGAATATTGTGGGAATATTAGAAGAAAATACTGTTAAAATAAAAATTCCCGTCAATATCAACTTCTGCATGGCACCGAACACTACACTGTTAGAAAAATCTGTCCTCAACTTAACAATACTATTATGAAGTTTGAGACAGATTTTTTTAACAGTGACTTCATAATCAATTTTTTTGATCAATCAACATCTGTAATCATGAATTGTTAGCAATATTATGGATTCATATGCATGGATGAGATACTTATGATCGCAACAGGCAATCATACTATATGCGGCATTGCTTAATATTTTATTACACTTTTCAGGATTATTTCTCACGCACGGCATTCTTAGAGAACATTTGCGATATTAAAATGCACCTTTTTGGTTCCCTGGAACGATCACAAAGCTTCCCTCTACCGAGGAAGCAAAATAAAATTTTGTATTATTGTCTAATTGTTTTATTCCACTCCATTAGGAAGTCACAAGCATTGAAATGAAAGAGTTGAATTTTGTGCCAACTTTTTTTGTTAAATTAACCTATGAAGAACCAAGGTTTCAGTAACATCTGTAGAATATTCTGGTAACCTATTGTCCGCTTTATTGATAGTGCGAATGGTGTCTTTCTCACTCTATCAAGGGTGGGCATCTGAGCGAAAAAGAGGTTCACGGCACTATTTGGAGAACGTACTGTATCACGACAAAGTGCATCAGAATGTTGCAGAATGTTCTTGAGCTATCATTGAGACCTTTATTCTATGTGGAAAGTAACAATTATAAAGTGAGTAATGATCAAATGCATGGAATTGGATACTAACATAAAGCATCAATACCATAGAAAAAGTGCACGGAAAAAACAAAAAGTTCCATACTTTATAGTGGTCGAGGATTGCTCTCGCCCAAATCAAAATAATCACATGAAAATACTTCTAAAAGTACCGTACTTGATTGGACTCTCCTGGAGAAGTATAGCACTTTCGTAGATATTTTCACGTAAATAATTTGATGTGGAATAAGAGTCATGCTCGAACACTATAAAGTATAGTACTTCTCAGCAGATCTTTTTTCTCCGTGTGGTCCCCAGTAAAAATGGAAGTATCGGACTGATCACTCCGTGATCAAAAGTACGGCTTGTGGCCTATTCCCATACTTGCAATGTATAGCTTCAGGCCAAATCCCATACTTTTGATCACGGAGTGATCAATCCTGTACTTTCCATTTTTACTGGGGGTGTCAGAATGTATAACGCGCGGATTCTAGAGGAATCCAATCTGAAACTCGATGTTAGAATGACTGTCAACGATACTGAAATGAAACCAGGTGTACACAGAGAAAAATGTATGGTTGCAATAACCAATTCGTTGGCCAAATAAGGTCCAACCAATTGATTGGTTATAACCAATTATGTGGTTGTAACAGCCAATTTCGTTGGTTGCTCCAACTGTATTTTTTGACGTGGTCATCATAACCAACAGAATTGATTGTGACACTCACATAATTGGTTATGGCAACCAATGAATTGGCTAGACCATATTTAACCAACGAATTGGTTACTGCAACCATCCATTTTTCTCAGTGTACCGGTATAAAGAGAGTGTCAAGATACAAATGTGTTGATCGGGAACATTTGTTGTGAACCAGCCTTAATTTTTGTTCCGTTTGGTTGGTATGACATATGTCAAACATATTTAATAAACATCAAGTCATTGAACAAACAACATCATATTTTTCCATCGTGTTAAAAATGTCGAATTTTGTACCAGAAAGTCATGATTTGTGGAAAGCATTAATTTTTTGTTCCCATTTGAAGAAAAGTGCTGCAGAGTTACATCGAATGCTTGTCGAGGCATATGGTGATCATGCTCTATCAGAAGCAACATGCAAAAGATGGTTTCAACGGTTCAGAGATGATGATTTTGATGTGAGAAATGAAGAACGTGGAAGACCACCAAAAGGGTTTGAAGACGCCGAACTGCAAGCAATATTGGATGAAGATGATACTTTGAGTCAAAAGCAAATGGCAGCAATGTTAAATGTTGCACAACAAACAATTTCTAACCGTTTGAAAGCTAAGGGAAAGATCTAAAAGTGTGGAAAATGGGTGCCACATGAATTGAATGAAAGACAGATGGAAAACCGAAAAAACACTCGTGACATTTTGCTTCGAAGACACGAAAGAAAATCAGTTTTGGATCGAATTGTTACTGGCGATGAAAAATGGATTTATTTTAAGAATTCTAAACGGAGAAAATCATGGGTTAATCCGGGACAACCATCAACATCGACTGCAAAACCAGATTTTAAGAAATATTCTCCAATTTTCTATTAAAGATTACTATCCCTTCGAGCTGCATTTTTCTCCGTGTACAAACATAAAACTGGGCTATGTACCTTGGTAATCCAGGATGCTATATACAAGAAAGAAAGGTGGTACTGTTATTCGAAAAAATGGAGAAAGAAGCTTTCCATCGGTTTTGGATAATTTGTGTCCGTCCATTTTACATCCGCATAAGTCGAACAGTATTTTTTTCAGGAGTTGGTAGGGTAGACAGAGCACGGTTGTAACATTTTGACTTCAATCCCTCGTGAAAATGTTATTACTGCAGTCAGATGAAAGCTAGATAGTGTTTCAAATAGCACATATATTTCGTTATCAAATGTAGGTGCATTCGTTCCGCGTAAATGTAATCAGGGCTCAGAACAGGGATAATTATGATGACTGTCCAAATGTTATAACCGACCACAACCTCAGGACGGTATAGTAACAGGGTACATAGTAACAGTTGTCTCATATATTAAATTACAATACAATGAACATAAAGACCGTATTGATATCCCACTTTGTATAAGTGCATACGCATTTATGTAAGAGGTTATGTCGTGTTCTCCTTTCTCGATACGCATTTTCGTGAACAAGGCATCTACAAAATAAAATTAAATGAAATAATCAATGTAATATAAAAGCAAGATGCATGTATGAGACGGTACAATTGACTACAGGAAACGTGTTACAATCGTCCCCTGTCAATGTTTCTCGAAGCCATTTCATTTTTCACAACGATGGACAAGATTCGTAAAACAAAATAATCATTTATTCATTCTCTAATGTCCTGTTGTTGTTGGGAAGTCACACAAATATGCATAGCATGCACACTGATAGAAAGAAATGAAATACAGTTCAGCATTGAATACTTACTTTTAGTAAGCAAAATTTCAACACAAGTTCTTCCTAACGTTCTGAGCATATGTGATATGGCATGAACAATTAACACACAAGTTTCTACACACAAGAACGCCTCCTCTCCGGTCAGGTGATCTGAGCTTTCACAATCTCATCGTCAGTTATTCGTAATGCTACAACCGAACCCCTCTCTTACAACCGTACCTAGTCTACCCTATAACAATCTACACGGAGAAAAGTACACGGTAACGGTTACTATGAAGAATAATTATTTGATGACAGATATTTCAAAATTGTAGTAACCCTGCTAAAAATTCCCAATAAAGAACGATTCAAAACGATAAGAATGCTCTATTGTTTTGAATACGGAATTTACAATGTTATACCGTTCTCCAACGATAGAACTCTATCGTTCCTTATAGTATTCTATAGAATTTAACGTAAAACCTATGTGATTTTATCGTAAAATTCTTATAGAAAAAGGATCACTTATTTTTAAACACATGACTATTTTTTTCGAATGACTGGTACTTTTTCTATACGAATTTCACTATAAAACCACATACATCCTGTTACATTTCATACAATGCAATAAGGAACGATAGAGTTCTATCATTTGAGAACGATATAACATTGTAAATTCCGTATTCAAAAACCTCATTCAAAACTATAGAGAAATCTTATCGTTTTGCATCGTTTTTTATTGGGAATTTTTAGCAGGGAAGCCCCATTCAGAATCGAAGTGGGTACGATAAACTGTTTGCGTTACCATGGAAACGATAGGTTAACATCTTAATGATCACCAAATCGCGAGTCATCACTCACTTCCTATTCTGAAGTCGCAATGAGAACTAAGTAAACAGTCCTATATACTTCTTTCCGTGTACACCCTCTAAATCTGAGAAAAGTGAAGAGTCACGCGTTTCACTCCGATAAGCCTTAGAAATGAGTCAGTCCACTTGGAGTGAGATTTTCACTTGTTTCGAATGAACTTTCACTCCTTCAGAATGAAAAATTCACTCTAGAATTGAGGTGGCTGTGAGTTTCTAACCTCAAAACTCAGATCATCACTCTAAAAGAGTGGAAATTTTATTCGAAATTACGACAAGCTCACTTCTGGCTGGCCAAAGAATGAAATCTCACCTGAAAAATTTTAGAGAGCAACCTACACGGAAAGAAAAAAACAGCACTGGTTACTGTCCATAACAGCAATCAGTTGAAAAACAAATGAAAACACGCTTGGATGATAGAGGTTAGCGCGATCACAGTGATGTGTACTGCAGTAAAATTCGTCAATGCTGCTTGGACATGAACGGTTACTGGGAGACGCAGTAATGAACGGCGTGAATTTGATTTTTCATTTTTTTTCAATGAATTACTGCGATTCACAGTAACCATTGCTGTTTTCTTTTTTCCCTTCTTTGTGTATAGTTTTTCCTTACAAATGTCTACCTCTGTTTTCGAGAACGAATTTTCATTTTCTAAAATATTTTTTCCTATATTTCTCATATAAACCCATATTTCCAGCTAAATTGTGGCTTAGATTATTCTGATAATTGCATCGGCTTCCCTTGCGGAATTGCATAAAGTTAAAAGAAAAGCACTCTCCGTGTGCTTGTCCTGTTCCTTTCAAATGTCTTGACGATTCTAAATGTGAGAAATAAACACACTGCCAAGCGTTTAATACTTCAGAACTTATTTTCATGACACACAATTTCAATCATATGATTTCTTATCCCGCATTTCAAATTTGTCATTGATGAATAATGTTTGGAAAAATTTTGTGTTAAATATTGTCTGATTATTACGGTAAGTTCCTTCAAACCATACGCATATAAAAAGTTCATTATTATACAAATCCGCGTATACAAATCTGTTCTTGATATCCAAAAATACTGAATTTCAGTTTGTATAAATTATTCACACAAAAAAAATCAATATGCAAAATGGATATGGCAGGGGCTCCGCAAAAGCAAACATCAAAAGATATCACTTTCAATGGTATAGATACAAATATGTTTACTTCTGTCCTCTTCAATTATTTTTGAAGAGATTAAAAAGATAAAAGATATTGAATTGCACATACGTATTTATATAATCAACTTTATGAAATAGAAAGCATGAAATGAATCAAGTACGGAATGTATACTTCCGTGAAACACATAACGAAAAAAATTCATATTCATATTCTTCATTGTGATCGGTTTTTGTTTTTGTGCAGTCTTGTGAAAGAACATTTTATAATAGTAGAGGAGCCAGCAGTATTTTTTTAGTATGTTATTTCCGTAAAGCAAAATTATACCTTTTCAATCATACTTGTCTTGTAAAAAATAAAAATACTTTGCAGGCTCAGGAGCAATTGAACGTTCGACAATGACGTCTCAAACATATCCGAAGAAGCCGTGAGATTCATATTTTCCTGAATAAATTTCTGTATAAATGTATGGAAATTCTATATAATAAGAAGGTTTACATATAATGCATATCTAATTCTTCCGAGCGGAAAATTCTTTCCATTATATATAATTTATATGTAATAAGAAATAGTTTCAAGTATATATTTGAAAATTCTCTCAGTTAGGCCGTCTTGAAGAATAACTTCATAAAATACACATATGTTCTAGATTGAAATTAAATATGAAATTCATAACATGATTTAGTACAGTTTTTACATAGTTCACATATAATTCTCTCAAACCAAAATTCACATGGACAGATAATAAAAATATTGATACTCACTCAATAACAAACATTGTCCATTCCTAATGAAACTAAAGGTGGCAGCTATAAAGCTAGCAGTCGATTGTCATAACTTTTCACACAAAGTCTAAAAGTGAGATTCATGCTTGTAGTAGGATGAAAAATGAAAAACGTAGTCCATATGACGAGCAAAGAGTCAAAATGTGTTCTAAATTACTCAAAATATTATGATTTCGACGTTTACGCTTTTCATTTATTTTGCATCCTATTGCGAGCACGAATCTCACTTTTAGACTTTGTGTAAAAAGTTATGACAATCGGCTGCTAGCTCTATACACGGAGAAAATTCTACACTAGTGATTACTGTAGTCCATACGACTGGCTCGTGTTATGCAAAAAAATCATTTCAACACTACTGGTTACTGTGGTAACACGGGTCAGTCGTGTCTGGGCACTAGAGAATCGTTTTTCTACACTATTCTCTACTGTGCACGGAGAGAATTAAATAATAAACATTGCGATGTAAACATGCCGCACGTCCGTTACGGTGGAGGACCCATATCGACAAAACCCATTGGGACCTATATGAGAATTTGTCGCTCTTTTGTCGCTAATTAGTTACCAAGAGTTTGATTTTGTCGCTCTTTTGGTTTTCGAGAAAATCGAGGGTACACCAAGAGGGCCGTTCCGCTAGAAAACCCAATATGGTTAATGAGTCGGAGCGGATTGAAAGTTATACAGGAATTTGTCGCTTTTTTGTCGCTGAAATTTGAGCATAGTTGGAATACCGTAGGCCCAACCGTTCCCGAGTAGGAGGGAAATAACGGATTTGGAAATGCAGAATATATGGGATACGAGAATGGTGGTGATGAACACACGGAGGACAATTTGATGACTTGATATGTGATAACGCACAGAAACATTTGAAGGTAGTGATGCAGGGAAAATCTTGTAATATGGATGTAACATGGATGTAACGAGGATATAACAAACCTCAAATGGTGATTGATTGAACATCATATTGATAGAAACCGTTGTGCGACAAAATATTTCATTGACAATATGCGAGCGACAAAATCAGAATTCACTGGGAATTGGGAGGTCGAGCTGACACTGAACTTCGGTGTAGGTTTTTCTAGTCCAGTGAAGATTTTCAAGGAATATTCTTGGGTTTCGTGATTGATCGAACATTCCACTGATGGAAACCGTTGAGCGATAAAGTATTCCATTGGGATTATCGGAGCGACAAAATCAGGATTCACCGAAAATTGACAGATCAGGCTGGCTCGTCACTTCTATCTAAATTTTCCAGGTCTGGGATAGATTTCCTTAGAATATTCTTGGGTTTTGTGATTGATGGAACATCCCACTGATGGGAACCGTTGAGCGACAAAATATTCCATTCACAATATCCGAGCGACAAAATCGACAATCAGGAAAAATCGAGGGATCGAGCTGGGTCGTCACTTCTATCGAGGTTTTCCAGGTCTGGAATAGATTTTCTGAGAATATTCTCGGGTTTCGTGATTATTCGAACATTCCACTGATGGGAACCGTTGAGCGGAGAAATATTCCATTGGAATTGTCGGAGCGACAAAATCAGGATTCACCGAAAGTTGAGAAATTGAACTGGCTCGTCACTTCTATCTGAATTTTCCAGGTCTGGGATAGATTTCCATAGAATATTCTTGGGTTTTGTGATTGATCGAACATCCCATTGATGGGAACCGTTGAGCGACAAAATATTCAATTCACAATATCCGAGCGACAAAGTCAGGATTCACCGAAAATTGAGAAATCGAGCTGGCTCGTGACTTCTATCTCGATTTTCCAGGGCTGGAATAAATTTTCCGAGAATATTCTCAGAAAATCTATTCCAGACCTGGGGAACCTAGATAGAAGTGACGACCCAGCTCGATCCCTCGATTTTTCCTGACTTTCGATTTTGTCGCTCGGATATTGTGAATTGAATATTTTGTCGCTCAACGGTTCCCATCAGTGGGATGTTTGATCAATCACACAACCTGAGAATACTCCAAGGAAATCTATCCCAGACCTGGAAAATTTAGATGGAAGTGACGAGCCAGCTTGATCTCTCAATTTTCGGTGAATCCTGATTTTGTCGCTCCGATAATTTCAATGGAATATTTTGTCGCTCAACGGTTCCCATCAGTGAAATTTTCGAATAATCACAAAACCCAAGAATATTCTCAGACAACCTCCTCCAGACCTGGAAAACCTAGATAGAAGTGACGAGCCAGTTCAATTTCTCAATTCTCGGTGAATCCTGATTTTGTCGCTCCGACAATTCCAATGGAATATTTTGTCGCTCAACGGTTCCCATCAGTTGAATGTCCGAATAATCACAAAACTCAAGAATATTCTCGGAAAATCTATTCCAGGCCTGGAAAACCCAGATATAAGTGACGAGCCAGCTCGATTTCTCAATTTTCGGTGAATCCTGATTTTGTCGCTCGGATATTGTGAATTTAATATTTTTTCGCTCAACGGTTCCCATCAGTAGAATGTTCGATTAATCACAGAACCCAAGAATATTCTTAGCAAATCTATCCCAGACCTGAAAAACCCAGATAGAAGTGACGAGCCAGTTCAATCCCTCAATCTCTCGTGGATACCGATTTTGTCGCTCGGATATTGTGAATGGAATATTTTGTCGCTCAACGGCTCCCATCAGTAGAATGTTCGATTAATCACAGAACCCAAGAATATTCTTAGCAAATCTATCCCAGACCTGAAAAACCCAGATAGAAGTGACGAGCCAGTTCAATCCCTCAATCTCTCGTGGATACCGATTTTGTCGCTCGGATATTGTGAATGGAATATTTTGTCGCTCAACGGCTCCCATCAGTAGAATGTTCGATTAATCACAGAACCCAAGAATATTCTTAGCAAATCTATCCCAGACCTGAAAAACCCAGATAGAAGTGACGAGCCAGTTCAATTTCTCAATTTTCGGTGAATCCTGATTTTGTCGCTCCGATAATTCCAATGGAATATTTTATCGCTCAACGGTTTCCATCAGTGGAATGTTCGATCAATCACGAAACCCAAGAATATTCCCTGAAAATCTTCACTGGACTAGAAAAACCTACACCGAAGTTCAGTGTCAGCTCGACTTCCCAATTCCCAGTGAATTCTGATTTTGTCGCTCGCATATTGTCAATGAAATATTTTGTCGCACAACGGTTTCTATCAATATGATGTTCAATCAATCACCATTTGAGGTTTGTTATATCCTCGTTACATCCATGTTACATCCATATTACAAGATTTTCCCTGCATCACTACCTTCAAATGTTTCTGTGCGTTATCACATATCAAGTCATCAAATTGTCCTCCGTGTGTTCATCACCACCATTCTCGTATCCCATATATTCTGCATTTCCAAATCCGTTATTTCCCTCCTACTCGGGAACGGTTGGGCCTACGGTATTCCAACTATGCTCAAATTTCAGCGACAAAAAAGCGACAAATTCCTGTATAACTTTCTAACCGCTCCGACTCATTAACCATATTGGGTTTTCTAGCGGAACGGCCCTCTTGGTGTACCCTCGATTTTCTCGAAAACCAAAAGAGCGACAAAATCAAACTCTTGGTAACTAATTAGCGACAAAAAAGCGACAAATTCCCATATAGGTCCCAATGGGTTTTGTCGATATGGATTCTCCACCGTAACGGACGTACATGCCGCTGATTGAGTTGTTATCACCAGAAATCGCATAAAACGTAGGCATCACTTGTTTTCGAGGTAGTCAGTACTACGAAACATCGTGATCGTTACGATGTATCCTCCTTTGAAAATTTCACATCGGAATCATTACTATTTAATTCTCTCCGTGTGGAGACACGACTGATTCGTGTTACCACAGTAACCAGTAGTGTTGAAATGATTTTTCTGCATAACACGAGCCAAACGTGTGGGCTACAGTAACCACTAGTGTACGATTTTCTCCGTGTAGCTGCGAACTTCAGTTTCATTAGGAATGGGCGATGTTTGTTATTGAATGAGAATCAATATTTTGTGACATTCCACAGGAACTAGATTGTTTTTCTATCGAAGAAAGCGATGCATACAATGATTATCCATGCTTAGAAGAAACATACTCGAAGAGCAATTTGATGGTCAAAATGGTATTACTCGTAGGTGATATTACCATTCACATTGATGAACTGGAACCATTCAAAGAAACTTAGGAACAAAACTATGTACACAGAAAATTACATTCAAAATTACTGTGGCAGTTCAATGGCTGCGGACTATATTGGAAAATACGGCGAAAATTCATAATCACGCTTTCTTCATAATCAGATGAAAATGCTTCACTGTGTTTTTCAATTTGACCTTTTCGATTAGTGAACTTCCACAATCATTTCAAATGTAATATTCTCTCCGGGTAAACAGTATTTTGTTGAACATTCCCAAGTTTTTTCAGAAAAACCAACGAGGACAGGATTTAAAATTCAAGACACTAGCCATGCTTTTTATCATTAGTTTTTACAATATTTCGTCACTCTGCATTTAAACATGCTCACACTAAGAAAAATTGTACTGTGAAAAGTCCCATCGTTGTCGGCAAATTTAGGATACTCTTGAAATCTAACTGAATGTAGGTTCAATTTTATGGAAGTTTATTGTCATGAAAGTACATTATTAAGTTATGATAGTATGTTGTCCCGTGATAGCATTTTCGTTTTCATAAAATTGAACCTACATTCAGTTAAATTTCAAGAGTATTATGAACTTGCTGACAATGATGGGACATTTCACAGTACAATCTTCCTCAGTGCACATGGCAGAGTTTTAGTAATAAAAGCAGGGGGAGTAATTTCTATCATTCAATAAAAACATTATTCAACAAAAAATGAACAAAGTTTATTGTAACATATTTCCAGGACTTCAACATTATCGATCTCTTGAGTTCTTGCACTCACAGAAATGATTCCTTATTGTTATCATCATTTTATTCTTGATAACGATTTTCTTCTCCGGAAACGAATAGTGTTCGATGAAAAAACGGTTTTGTTTAAAGGTAATCATATCATGGATTGTCAGTAGAAAAAAATATGATTCATAATTTTTGTTTGACGTAAGAATTTTTATTTCTTGTGAGAACTATCGCTTCTTGTGGTAAGAAAAATTTTTTTACGCTGAAATTACATGAATATTCTTAGAGGCGACGCTCAACAATACGCTCCCCTCACCTTGATCGGCAGCAGATCGATCAGCGATAGAGTTTTCAAGATTGATTCCAACGTAACGTATTGTAAAGAGGAATAGTGATCGATAATTACTAATTATAAATTTCGAAAACAGTGATAATCAAATACAGCAGGGTACTGCTGGTTGTTAGGCACTCATCGGTATACGTAATATACCCAGCACACGGAGAGAAATGTATAATAAAAATCGTATAGTAAAAATTTTTTAATACGATGTATTCAAAAATATAATCAGTTTCAGAGTTCAATCTAATGTGACCTAATATATTTTTATAATAAAACGATTATATTGAAATTTACTAAGAAATATAATCAGTTTCACACACTAATTATAATACATTATAATAAAAACATGTATATTAACATGTAATAAAATATATAATAGAAATTAATGTAACTTATAATAAAAAGAAAATTCGTAATAAAATTTCTAATACTATCGATAAAACCATCTAATAAAAACTTCCTGCGAGGTGGCGTTGATGACGCTCCGAACGTTAGAGAACGCATAAGACTGAGATTTAATATGTAGTGAATATCCTTATAACACTTTAAAACGTCGGAAAAAACGCGATCCCCGAGAGTGTTCGCGTGTGTGTGTCTGTTTGGCTGTGTGAGATCTTCAAATTTGTTTGATCCAAGATAACTTTTGTTGGAATGAATTTGGATAATTCTTTTGTCAAAATGTGGAGCTCATCAGTGAGGAAACGAGAACATCTGATTTTTGTTCAGATCACATCAGCTATTTTGCAACTATGGAAGAAGTGATTTGATGAACATTCGATCTTTCATCTTCGTTGATTTTTTTGAAAACGGAAACATGAGGAAAACATGAGAGTAATCTATTATTCTCCATAGAGCTGGTTTCCCTCCTATTGAATTGTGAGCATATTCGTTTTCATGATGAATGAAAAGAATATCACATTCCAAATGACTATTGTAGTTTACTATTTACACATTACCATATTGAAAATTACAATAGAAATTGTGGTAATTCCTGTAAAATTGGATAAAAACACCATAATGTCTGATGTAATTTTCAATATGGTGCACGAATAGTAAACTACAACAGTCATTTTGAATACAATATTCTTTCCGTATGTGCATTTCGGTTTTCTAATATCTTTTATTGCCAGTTTTATAATAACATTATAATAAACTGTACAAGATAGTTCTAATACACATTAATGCATAGTATATACTGTGTATTATGTTGTATAATTAATTTGAATAAATTTTCTAATCAAACTTACAAAAAGTAAATATTCATCTTCTTCATGTGCTTATTAGTACTCATTATTATATCAGATAGCTGTCCCTATTTTTACCATATTTTTCAATAAGGTTTATTAGAAATCTAATAAATTTTATTATACATTTCTCTCCGTGTACGTTCTTACTTTTGGATCTTCTCTACAATTGGCTGGATTTATTAATTTCAGGATCTAGAAAACCACGATGGGGTTGTCTGTCTGTCTGTCTATCGGTCTGTCTGTATTCGGAATATCTCCAAACCAATCGGACCGAATCGGCTGAAATTTGTAGGGGACCTTCGTCGTATCAATCGAAAGTGCCCATTTAATTTTTATAAAAATCCAACAAGTCCTTCTATTTTTCCCTAATTTTTTCTTCAAGAGGATACCAGAGTTACCATCGGATTTTTTGCAACAAAATACTCGAAACTGAATTCACGAAAAAATCTGAAATTTTCATGAATCATTCTTTGAGTCTTTATCTACGTCTGTATAGAGCCCGAATTTTGAATTTCGGAAGAACACTTTTTTTTGTAAATTTGTTTCAAAAAAAATCAAAAAGGCAGGCAAGAGGCGGAGCCCTCTGGTTTTTATTACACATTATACAGGTGCCACGTCTTGTCGAACATTTCGAGAAAGAAGTTAGAGACCGACCAGTGTACCGTGTGCTAGATACCGTCTCGAGCAATACATCAATATTTTATTTGGGAAAAATCAATTGTTGTACCCAATACAAATTTTGTGTCTTGCGATTTCTTGGTTTCAGATGTTTTGTACAAAACTTTTAGGTGTCTTTTAGACGGGATTTAAACAAGAATTAGGTTAAAACTTATCTAAAAGTGTTATATAGGACATCTAAAACCTGTCTGAAAGATATCGCAAGATCCAAACTGCTTACTGCGTAACAAGAAAGATTCCATTACTCTTAAGTGGATATGAGCGCATAGGTGGCATTTTTTTCCGATCAAAGTACTCACAACTAAACGCATAAAAAGTCTGAAATTCCCAGGGATGAATCTTTGAAGGTTTATCTAAGTCTATACAGGGACGGAATTTTGAATTTCGAGAAAACAAATTTTTTCATGCGTTCAGTTTCGAGTATTTTTGTCGGAAAAATGCCACCAGATGGAGCCATCTATGCGCTCGTATCCTCTTAATAACTTCATTGCATAAAGGAAACCTCAAAATCTTATCTGGGAAATGATTATGGTGATCTAAAGACTATTTTCCTTGATCTAAGATTCAAGATTCTAACGCCAGAATTATCGAATTTTATTTGAAGCGAAAGAATTTTTTTCTTATGAAGAGAAAAATTAGGATTGTTCCTATAATGAGAAGAAAGTTTGCTGATAATAATGGAATTTTGGTTATAATAAGAAAACATTTCTGTGAGTGTGTTACTATATGTTTTTATTACATTTGTATATTTCATTGATACATTAACGAGTATGGTTTATGCCAAAAATTTCTGAATGTATGAAGGGGATTCGAACCTGAGAATGACGCATGTATATCCACCCAAAGACCTTAAAATTTAAGCCGTGTGACTGAATTTGCGTTTTATGACTTCCTTGCTTGGAAGTTGCATTTGAAGACTGCATGAGGTAACCCAAGTTCAACAGACCGTCGTGTGCGATAATTGTGAAAAAATCTCAAATATCGTTGAAAAATATTATCATCAAAGCTTGTATATTACGAGTCATTGGTATTAAATGTGATTCACCATTTCCAAAATTCAAAATTTTCATTAAAATAGAATTATCGTCAAACGGTGATGATTCAAATAGAAAAGATATTTATTTCCTTCGTTCATTATTTCTCTTTTTAGAGGATATTTTTGAATGTTGAATCTTCACTTTCACCATCACAGCACCCGAGAATTTCCAACGTGCATGTTAAATTAAGCACTCTCTAAAACTATATCGGTGGAATTCCACTTGATTGTATTGATAAGTATACTACTGCGAACCAGTGCCTTACACTGTGAATCAGTGATTATTCACTGATTTACATAGTGAAATATGACTCATTGTAATCAGTGAAAACAGCATCCAACTGCAGAATCGATGTCTATCCAATGATTATGCAGTGGGATGCAACTGATTGAAATTAGTGGTATACTTAACGGCTCAATCAGTGAGTTTCATTGATTCAGATTTAGAGAGCATGAGTGATGTTTGAATAGATAAATGTTCTTTATACAAAAAATATGAAGAATATATCGATATTTAATTGAATTCAATAAAAATTAGACATAAAAACATTGATGTTTGGGAACACTGCTTATTCCTGTATTAAACGATACTCTTTTTTTTATAAATGACTATAACAATGTTCTTGAACAGGAAATAATATTAGTTTTCCATTGGGAATGGTAATTTTTACTATTCAATTCCTCTCCGAGAATATTTAAAAATATTCCAGAGATGGTTTTATGCTACATTAAGTATCATCACTATGTTGCATCCACGATAATATGTAAATTTATTCATTTTTGTTTTAAATAATGTTCTGTATCCCAAAAAAACTCTTCTAAAATCCATATTTGGCGCGAATATGTGAGAATTTCTTAAATTTATTCTCATAATAGATTTTTCGTCCCAAGTGACCCGTTTCGGGTGTTAAATTTAGACTTGTTTTGAATCAAATTTCTGACTTTCTTGAATATCATGTTAAACACAGAGTACTAAAATTGTCTTCAAAATTTTCCGAATAAGTTCCGTGATATTGCATTCACCACATTGAATGTTGACTTGACATTCGTATTCACCGATCTCAAAAACTTAAAGACATCAAGTTACAATGAGTTATATGAAAATCGGTGAGGATTCAGAGATATATATACAACATTAGACTGTTCTGACAATGAAGTATATAGAAGGTTTCAACAAATTCAACAATATCACATCAGGAGATACTGCTTTGATTCACCGTAGGATGGGAAAAATAATAATGACAAATCTACCTCATCATTAATTTTCAATGGAATTCTTTGCGGTTCTTACCGATGATGTAAGATACCCTATAAATTCGAACCAATTCGGTTCGATTGCTCCGGAGATATCCTGTCCACAAGACGAGACACGCACACAACCCTGCGGTTCTCAATCAGGATTGAATGACATGAGAAACTATCTAACCCGCTGTTCGATTCATGCATTTTTATAAGAGATACAACATACTACCTGATTATACAAGAACAGACGCAATATGCATTTCTTGCTTGGAATACTACATAATCTAAAAGAATGGGCTCAGCGTTTCATTTAGACTCGTTCAAACGTGTTGATCAAGTTTACAATTTTTGGAATTCAGTTCTGATTCATAATTTGATTGGATATCTTCTCAGGTACGAGAATGTATATTGAAGACACTACATTACATGTTCGGTGTCGATTAACAAATGATAATTGAAACCAAGCAATACAAACTCTATTAAACAAGATCCAGGTGCATGAAACTGCAAGCATCATAATTCACCACAATTCATATTCATGATACATATTCGTAATTCTAGAATTACTTCTTGAATTTTACAAACCAAAGGACGATCTCATAACACAAAGAAATATTTATTTTAGATTGAAATAAACAGATAATTGAAGAGAGCATGGAGATGCTCAAGGTTGATTATGCAAAATGTTGAGATATACATTACCGGAAATGATGTCTTTGAAAAGAAGCCTATCAATGTTGACATTACTCGCAAGATGGCGGACTCTATTATTTTGTTACAATTGACATCAATCTTTCTTACAGCTTTCTGATTATATTGAAGAGGAATTTTTTCCATGCATCCTATTTGCAGTGATTTTGCAGTGAGTTGAGAACGAATTAGAGTTCATTGGTCGATCAGTAATTTTAATATAATATTGAATTGAATTCTCATGATGATTCATCATTAACCTTGAAACTTTTCTTTCATCACATAAAATGTACAGTAGGTCAAAAAAGCATCTGCTCACGTGAAATCTCATATGAAGAATGTATGTATAGGTTATGTGGACATTATATGAAATTTTATAAAAATTTCATAGAGAATGCATATAAATTCTATAAAATGATTTATTTCTATATAGTGTTTCATATACAATCTTTATATAATCATGTAAAAATTGACGCGAGGAGATACTTTTTTGATCTACCGTAGAGACGAAACATCATTATAAGTATTCTTTATGTATGAATATCATCAATGAAAAATTTGAAATGTATTTGAACAAATGCCAATCACACATGTGATATAAACTTACATTTTCTGATTGTGATGAGCGCCTTTGCCGCGGTATACAAAAGAGCGGCACACCACTTTCCCGTTTCCTCTCCAATATGTTGGTTTCCTCTCAAATGTACACAAAAACAATACTGCACAATGCTATTTACTTCACTGACAAAAAGAAACTATTTTTCGACGCGTCGTTCAGTTCTTGCGTGTAAAAATATATTTTGTTCATCAGATTTCAATGAATTTGTCACAAAACATTGAGCGGAAGCAAATAACAAAAACTCACTATTATTTCACACAAAAACAAACGATATCTCTCTCGTCGAAACAATGACGCGGTCGTGTGTACGTTAGTTACACTGTTCACCCACTGAAACCATTTGACCTCAATTCATACCTGTTACTTCACTTATGGCTAACAATACGGAATTTATTATGTATGCATATGTGTATGTATTCATAAATGTATGAATTGAAGAACTTCTTGGATTCAAGATCAGGCATCCGATCAAGAATCAATAATACCTCGTGTAATGGCGTGCGCTCACTCGAAGCAATTCACTTGAAACTATAAATATCGATTAATTACTTTGAAGTTGAATACAATTTTCGATCGTTGAAAATTGAATATAGATGGATTAACATTTACTTTCTTTCGTTAAAGGATTTTTGTATAATCACACGATCACTTTCGTTGATCTTGACACAGAATATTTTTCAAAATTATTCATTCGTGAGAATCACAAATGAAACACTACTGAGAAATTCTCAAGTCTAATAGTAGCTTTTGATTCTTTGAAAAATAAAGCGTATGCGCCACGCCGTGTACGAGTTCGTCAACCCGGACGTGACGTTTTAGGTTAACGTACACACATACACACCAAAGTTATTCTATGATACACTTGGCATTGTCATTCATGAAAATTGTTTGAAATGATATCATGTGCGTTCATATGTGGATATTTAATGGAATCAGCTGATCACTCGGTTTGTCAATCTTAACTACACGATCACTGATGGAAGAAAAAAAAATTGTTTTTGTTACAAAACAGAAAATCAAATACGCGATTAACAGACCGCGCGCCGTAGAATGACTGAAACCTATGCTGGTAGACCGGTCGTACAGACCTCTTCTTTCTTCGTCTTCTTCATGTTGTTCCCCCTCCAGAATGGCGTTTGTGCATGTCGACTATATCGTCATCGCGGTATAAGTGCCTGGCACGAGACTGTAGGCGGAAGCAAGGATTCGAAAGATTATTATATGTCTTTTGTTATCGACTTAACGTAAGAGCATTGTAAACTCTTACAGTAAGAGTTTACTTTGAGTAGTTGCAGAAAATTTGAATTACAGTTATCGTTATTGTAATTCTATTCAATTTCATCCAGTTCCTATGTCTTAGTATTCCTTCCACTTAGAATAACATTCATATGATACAATATGTTACCCCAGATGATACAACGAGCTCAGAATTGATTGAAATACTCACATCTCTTAGATTTTGATCCGATTTAATAAGAATTACCGAACATAGGGTGGGCCAAAAATGTATCTGCTCACATGAATTTTCATTTAATTGTTCACATTTGTATAAAGATTGCATATCATGATGTTTACAACCATACATCCCAAGTAACACGGAAGTGCTGGTAAAGTATTGTGGACATGCCACTTGGTTATATTCATTTGGTACAGCAAAAATATAGAACGTTCATTTTTGTGAACGTACTATTAAGATAATACGACTGTGTTTAGCTATACCAAATGCATGTTATAAGAATATTCTATGAATCTTTTATGAGCGTGGTTGTACTGCTTGGGATATAATGTAAATGTAATTACATATCGTATACTGATTTTCTAGTATTTATATAGAAATCGTATAGAATTTTTATAGATCATATATATACCCACACAGCACCACAGTTCCAGAAGAATTCATTAAGAATGCTTATTGAACTGATTGTGTTCTTTATGAATTCTTCAAGAATTCTTCTGTGACTGTGGTGCTGTTAGGGTATATATATATATTGTATAAAATTTGTATATAAATTCTGTAATATTGTCTTCTTATTAGATATCTGGAAGACATCTGCAAATTTTATAAGATATCTTAGGATTTTTTCTGAAAGAAACATTCAAGATATCTTGAAGATATCGGACGAAACACAATTATACAGGATGTCCCATTTAAATCTGTCACTTAGAATATCTCGAAAACGAATAGATTCAGAAGAAAATGTTCCGGGAAAAAAATGTAAGAATCTGAGGGGGACATCCGATGGTGAACTTGGCTTTGACCTCAGATCCCGCTTTCAAGGTCATTCTGAGGTCAACTCATGTTTTTTAAATGGAATCCCCTATTTTTTACTACCGGTTTAGATTCTACGCTAAAAACCAAGGAACTTTTGTCTCAAACATTTTTTCGAAATCCCCATAGATGGCGCTCTAATTGATGAGAAAATGAGAATTCTCAAACCCTCGGATTGTATTCTGTTCAACATAATGCTCAACTCTTGAGTGCTCTTGAGTGTTTCTCATCTCCCGGAAATTGCCGTCGGTTGTGTTTTGTTTTGGTTTTGTTCTTGGAAATTGTTATTGTTTTGATTCACGTGTGAATACCTTAGAAATTTAGCATTCCAAAACTGCTCAGTTTTCTGTTATCATTTGGAGGAAACACATTTCTAAATATCATGTCTGATTACGCGCCAAACGATATTGTTGAAATTTTGTTGTGTCTTGGTGAAGCGCAGGGAAATTATGTTGAAGCTATGAGAACGTTTCAACGTCGTTTTCCGGATCGGAGGTGTCCAAAACGCATTACGATCCGATTTCTTGAACAACGTGCTCGTCAAGGTCTCCTCAAACGACAGAGGAACAAGAAAGTTTATGCGGATGACAATGATCCTGATGTGAGATCGCTGGCTGTGCTGGCATTAATTCATATTAATCCCCATATCAGTCTTCGGGATATTGAGGAAATGACCGGGATTCCTCGATCCACAGCTCAGCGTATCTTGAAATCGTTGGATTATCATCCGTACCATATCACTTTGGTGCAATCTCTGACAGCTGAGGATTTCATAACAAGATTGAACTTCTGCACGTGGACCCAACGGAGAATTGAAGAAGATCCTACTTTCTCTCATCACGTTATGTTCTCTGATGAGGCAATATTTCACAATGTTGGAATTCTCAATAGTCACAATTGCCATTATTGGAGTGCTCAGAATCCTTACTGGGTCCGTACAATTAATCATCAACACCGTTGGAGTGTGAACGTTTGGTGCGGATTTGTAGATTCCCAAGCGTGTATTGCCTATAATGACAATGGGCCCCAGGCTGGGTCCATCTTCTTCAACCCAGTATTGGGGAATGACGATAGGCCCCATGTTGGCTCAATCTTGGCCCTGTTATGCTTTCCCATACAATTATAGTTGAAAAAAAATGGAGATATTGAATCTCAGTGCGGGCACATTTGAACTTGGCCCCAATTTGGACCAGCGTTAGGCCAAGATTGGGGTGAATTTATATCCCGAGCATGTGTGTACAATCCTCAGCGTGTAAGAATTTTGGTCCCACTCTGGCCCAATCTTGGGCCCATATTGGCAGGATGGGACCCATGCTGGCCCGGGGTGGGCCCCATGGTATATACATGCTAGGGATTTTCCAATTTCAAAACAAAAAGGAAGGGGCAGTATTGATTGCCTAGTCCGGGTTCATGCTGGGCCCGTGGTGTTACCAATTCTCGGGCAAAGCAATACGGCCAAGCTGGGAACGATGTTATCATCCCAGGGTTGGCCCCACGTTGGGTAGCATGGGCACCCCCCTTGGGCGTAGATGGGGCCCGCCGTCAATACACACTTGGGTTCCAGGATCATAGGGCCGTATTTTTTTGAAGGAAACCTGACTGGCGCGGAGTATCTTCGTTTTTTGCATTTTGAACTCCCTGCTCTTATGGAAGACGTAAGTCTTGACGTGAGATCAAGGATGTGGTTCCAACAGGATGAAGGTGGATTGGCCATGGAGGACCTGTGCGATGGCCACCTAGGTCGCCAGATCTGACGTCACCTGATTTTTTCTTGTGGGGTTACATGAAAAATGTTGTATTCCGTGAACCTCCAACAACACGCGATGACATGAAAGATCGAATGAGAAGAGCATGCACAGCAATAGCACCTGCTATGTTGCAAGCAACTGTAGAAAACTTTCATAAAATAATTGCGCTTTGTCAAAGGCAAAACGGCGCTCATTTTGAACATCTTTTGAATGCCTAATGCGTCCCCGAAGATACACCTCCAGTTCAGACAATCGGCCCTTTTCAGGGCCACAATGATGTGTAAAGTCCGATCGCGCAACTTTCTCGTGGTGCACATTGGGTAACGCTGATGCCGACGGCAATTTCCAGGAGATGAGAAACACTCAAGAGTTGAGCATTATGTTGGACAGAATACAATCCGAGGGTTTGAGAATTCTCATTTTCTCATCAATTAGAGCGCCATCTATGGGGATTTCGAAAAAACGTTTGAGACAAAAGTTCCTTGGTTTTTAGCGTAGAATCTAAACCGGTAGTAAAAAATAGGGGAATCCATTCAAAAAACATGAGTTGACCTCAGAATGACCTTGAAAGCGGGATCTGAGGTCAAAGCCAAGTTCACCATCGGATGTCCCCCTCAGATTCTTACATTTTTTTCCCGGAACATTTTCTTCTGAATCTATTCGTTTTCGAGATATTCTAAGTGACAGATTAAAATGGGACACCCTGTATACCAATAAGATATCTAAAAAGGGATCTTTCAAAACCTTGTTCAAGATATCTTGATGAGGTCGTATTGGGGAGAAAAATTAGAAATTCGAAAAATGATGTATTCCAGAAGTCATACAAAGAATCCTGGTGGGAATGTATATTATAATTTTCTATGAATTCTCATCAAAGTCATAATCCCTTATATTTTCTCATCTAGTCCAAATTCAAAGAGAGAATATGAGATTATTCTCATTGAATTTGTAATTCATGAAGAAACATGAAAAATTGTGACTTTTATGAGAAATTATGAAAAATTATGAGATCTACCTTCGTCAGGAAATTGATACATGAACTTGATGATGATGTTTCGAGAAGAAGACAGCTTGCTGCAAATTCATGTATTCAGGTTCATAAATTCATTATCATAATAGTTCAAGACATTCAAAAAGTGCAATTGCGCTTATAAATAGAATAAAATCTCACCAAGTAAGTGCATATAAATGTCAGTAAAAAGAAAGGTTGGAAATGCCGGAAATGCCGGAAATGTTTACTAACGCTAATTTTGAATAAGTATACAATGACATCCAACGAATAAACGAATACAATATCATACATTTACTTGGTGATTTTTTATCCCATGAACAGGTCAATTGCATCTTTGAATTCCTTGAATCCTAATATAAGATTCCTAAGATAAGAACAGTTCACACATACGGCACGCGAGGGAATGAGGCAGAAAAGTGATGCGAAAGGTAATGCGTTGGTAGACGCCATGTGTTCAGAAATTCAAGTTCTGAAAGATATCTTATGGATGATATTTTAAGAACTCCGTTGGAACAGATTTTCGAGATATACTCCAGATATCCTATGAAAGTATTTGTAAGATATCTTTCAGAAGATTTCTAATATCCATCTATAAGACATCTTTCAGACACATCTTAAAGGTTTCTTTCATCGTCATATCTTATATTTATCTTTAAGAATTCAGGTTTTACTGGAATGTTTCCAATATTCAAAAATCTTCTTTTTCTACTCCCAACCCCAAGAGAGCACAAACGGTCTAGGTTAAATTCACATCCATTCTACGTGAATTCACGTTCATGGAACGTTCAATGAACCTTAAAATGTCAGGACGTTGACAGACCTCTATTGAACGTTCCTGGAACCTTCATGTTCTCTTGGGAAAGTGATAAGCAGAGTTCTGAAAACTAGGGATGCACAACATTTAACGATGTCGATTTTTTTATAGAAACTTTATCGAGTTGATATTGAATTTTATGAAATATGGATAAAAGCTTCATACGAATTGTGTATAAAATATGAATATGGTCGAATATCGTGCATCACTATTGAAAATTTTTTCGGAGTCTTTCGTATTCTCACATTTTCCAACAGATGAGAGTACTTTGATACACAAGCATGGCTAGCAGAATTGGGAGGGTAAGTATTTATGCGCTCAGGCGTGCATATATGAAAGGGAGTTTTCTCTTTGAAAAACTCTTCAAAACCTTTCCTTTCCTTCCGTATGAAACTCGCTCAATTACAATAGTAGATTCATCGGGGGCTCAACTGGTTCGGCTGCTTTTCGACTGTACAAAGATCTTATATTTTATAGCGCAGAACAGACCTGAACGATTATGAGAAAAAGTTTTCTGGAAATGTTGGGCAATGAATCAAATGATGATGGATTTTCTTACATAAAGTTTTATATGAAGACTTTTTATACAAAATTTATGAACTGAAGATCACTAATAGAATTGATACATCATTTGTATACACTTTCAAACTTCACACGGATTCGAGAAAATTTGAGTTTTTTTTTCTAATGAGTTAGTACGTCACTTATGCATCAACTTTATTGTTTAAATGTAGACAAGTTTCGTGAACGGCAAAACATGCACGGAAAAAATTGAGGGGCCGGATGCAATAAACAGGTGTAAGCTCGAAAACACTGAAAAGTATTGTCCAAGCCGTGACGTCATACGCCAAAATCAAAAGTTGGAATTTCGAAATTTGAAAAATACTGGGTGATAGGTCTCAAAAAATCAATGTGAGTCTCTCATCACGATTTTTTGTGTGATCAATAGCCTTTGAGTAAAAGAATGAAAACTGTAAACTTTTTCTCTTCAGAAATCAATGTTTTTCAATATTCAACTCGTTGTAACTCAGCCATTTTGCCACGTATCAAGATAAATCTTACGGATTCTGATTGGTAAGACTTTCCCTAAGACGACAATGTCGTGAAAGTTTGTAAAAATTGATAAAAAATCGATAAATCTTCAATTCGAAGTAAAAATCACGTTTTTCATACTTTGCATTAAAAGAGTGTTGAGGAAAATTTGAGCTACAAAAAACTTCGAGTCACAAAGTTGTTCGTTAGTTTGTGGAAAAAGTTTTTGGAAAATTTCAAATCGATTGGACTGGTAGTTCGCGAAATGCAACGATTTATTTATGAACGCGCAACTTAAATTGATCACATTTTACGTCGTTCAACGGCAGAATATCAAGAACCGTAGGAAAGATTATATTTACTCGATTTTTCACTCCGCTGTATGTTTTTTGGGTCAGTGAATTCGAATATCGAAGTATTTTTGCAAGATTCGTTATTACCCGACTGGAAATTGTCATCAGGTTAACCCAACATATGATGAGGACCTGATAAGGTCATCCGAAATAAGGAATACCCGTTACGGTCCTGATCGGGATTAGGTGTGGATGACTCACGTATGGATGACCTCATTTGGTCCTAGTCAGGATTTCCTCAAATTATCCTGAAAAGGTCGAAGTAGGTTTTCCTCGCTGTATCCGCATCAGGACCTCATTCGGTCATCCTAAGATCATGGACATAGTTTGATAAACTGAATATAAGAGTGTACAAACTTGATTTCAGATTGTACACTCTTTGATTAAACAAATTTTCCTTCAATAAGAAGAACATGTTTGAACGATTTTCAACTGTGTCTGTTTTTAAATTCAATCCCTTCATTCCGAACACATTACCTACTTCTGAAAACTGTTGAACAATTTGTTCAATCTATTCTCAATGTGAATTGAAAACTAACTATTTGGGTTTTAATTAGGCGGAACTTATGAAAATTTCACAAGATTTTCCACGTTATGCATACAGCGAAAAAAACTTAGCAAACGTTCAACCATCACCAGCGAAATAAGTATTTCATTTAACTTATCACAATTCTCATAAGGTTGATTTATTAACTATTCAGCATCATTTTTCTTTCCTACACATCACATCATCTGAGTATTATTCAAAGAGTATATATGAACTGAATGAATATGTGTTCCGTCATAATCAAATATAAGTTTCGAACAAGTACTCTTCTTTCGTTATTTCTTGATTAATACGCATAAAAAAATCTGTTATTGAGTGCAAAATGAATTATTGAATCAGTTATCACTGCTGTAATATGTAAAAAATCATAAGTTGCTGATGTGGTGACAATTAATTCTATTCAAATATACGATAATATCAACAACGACAATATCTATATCAATATTAATTTACATCAGTATTTCTCGGAAAAAACTCAGAAATCCCAATCATTTTGTAATAATAAAGGTCATGAAGAACTCATTCGATCAAAAATATTTCAAGCGAATGTTCAAAATGAAATGCAAAAAACTTGAATTATTCACTTTCAGCTCGACGGATGGTTTTACTTTTCAAATTAAAGAGTACTCTTGAAGTTGAAATTTGTTAATTTCAGAAAAAAGCCTCATTTTCTGAGTTGAATTTGTTGTTAGGGTGATGATAAACTTGTAAGAAGAGTTTGAAAGTTGAGTGGAATCTATATTGATCAGGAAAGTCCAAATCGTGTGGCAAAAGTTAGAAAATCTGTCAACTTGGCTCACGGCGCATGGGCTTTTCTTCACTAAACCAAATGCCGGCAGGAGAAATTCATCAAAATATAGTGGATTCAAAGTGATGTGAAGTAAGAGAGGACCGAAATATTCATTAGATTTTATTCGTTCTTATAAACGTTCTAAAAAAAAAGAAAAGACTATAGAAGATCCAAAGTGTCGTCTTCCCATATTTTTGTTCCAATAATGTTGTGTCATGTTCCTACAAATGAATGTTATTATATTTATGAAACAGGTTCAATACACATGTTTTCTCAACCTAACACTAGTTACTGGTGAAAAGATACGAAAATGCACACTCAAAAATGCAAATCATTGAAACAAAAATATTGAGAGACGATACATTGAGTCATACATAGCCTTACCATATTTATCAACATTTTTATAATAACTAATAAAATTCAATGCATGTATCTGTCCTCTCTTACTTCACATCACTTTGAATCCACTATATTTTGATGAATTTCTCCTGCCAGCATTTGGTTTAGTAAAGAAAAGCTGATAGAATACCCATGCGCTGTCAGCTAAGTTGACAGATTTTATAACTTTTGCCACACGATTTGGACTTTCCTGATCAATATAGATTCCACTCAACTTTCAAACTTTTCTTACAAGTTTATTATCACCCTAACAACAAATTCAACTCAGAAGATGAGGCTTTTTTTTCAAATTTGAAAATTTCAACTCCAAGAGTGCTCTTCAATTTGAAAAATAAAACCATCCGACGAGCTGCAAGTGAATAATTCAAGTTTTTTGTTATTCATTTTGAACATTCTTTTGACATATTTTTGATCAAATGAGTTCTTCATGACTCATATTTCTTACAAAATCAATATGATCTCTGAGTTTTTGCCTAGAAGTGCTGATGTAAGTATTTGAAGAAAATTCATTTTCACTGCATCAACAAATTACGATTTTTTGACACGTTACAACAGCTATGACTGATTTACTTAATCATTTTGCACTTACTAACAGACTTTTTGATACACATTATTCAAGAAATAACCACCACACATTTCACAAAAATAATTCATCCATTTGTTGATCACATAAATTTAACCTCACATCTGTCAACCGAACTGCAATTTTCGCACAGGCTCATAGATTAATTTTAATTTATTTTTGAGGTTTTAGTAAGGAATTCCTCACAAAATCCTAATTAGTCTTTCCTGATGGGGTCCTCATAATAGTGCAGCGTGACATGACTTGTTAGGTCCTGATGAGGTTGCCTTATCAGGACCTGATCTGGATCAAGGTTTACCTGATCTGGTCCATGGGGTAAATTTCTAGTCGGGTAATTTCTTTTAAATAAACAGTTCAATTGTTTGTAACATTTTTATGGACAAACTTTTCGGAATAACTTCTGTATATAAGATTCCTCCAATTTCTCAATTGTCTATCCAAACCCGAAGGGAACATGAAGCTCCGACAAATGTTCAGAATAGATCATGATATATCAGACTGAAGCTCTGTTGGAGCTCAAGTTTAGATTCGTAAACGTTCGACGAAGGTCCGATGAACGTTGAAATGTCCACTTGAAAATAGTTTGAATGAACATTCATAAAACGTTCATCGAACGTTTGCTAAAGGTTCGTTCGAGTTGCAATTTTTCGATCAAAGTTTTTTTCAAAGTATATTTTTCCACGAAAAAATGAAAGATTGAGGCATTTCTAACTATAATTGTAATTCCGTCTGGAACATAAAAAACTGAAGGTTGAATGAATCTTCGTAGAATCTTTAATAAACGTTCTATGAACCTTCATTCAAGCTATTTTCAAGCGGACATTTCAACGTTCATCGGACCTTCGTCGAACGTTTCCGAATCTAAACTTGAGCTCCAACGGAGCTTCAGTCTGATCTATCATGATCTATTCTGAACGTTCGTCGGAGCTTCATGTTCCCTTCGGGAATATAATCACTATAATTGAATGAATAAGAGAATAATTCTGAGAAATTCATATCTTAAAACGGGTTTATGTTGTTTGGGTCGGGAAATCCAGGTATCATAACATTTTTGTAAGATTCCTCATGAAATATTTTTTGTATACAAAATTTAATTATTTGAATGATCCATTCCCAGGTAGCACAAGCACGTTCTGAGAATGTTCTAAGAATATACGTTGAGGATATTCGAATATTCTAAGGAGATTCTTATTACGTGCGAATATATTCTACGCACATTCTCAGAATGTTTGAATGAGACTGTTTCAAATATTCTCAGAATATTATGCCACGAATATTGTGGGAATATTATAAAAAAATGCTGTTAAAATAGAAATTTCTGCCAATATGACTTCTGCATGTAACTAATTCACAATCAATATTCTTTCAATCAATAAACATCTGTCATCATGGATTCTTAGCAATATCATGGATCCACATGGATGAGTGAGATACTTATGATTCACAACAAGCAATCATAATATATACGATATTTCTTCAAATTTTATTACGCTTTTGAAGATTATTTTTCACGCATGACGCCCTCAAAATATTCGGGATATTAAAATGCACATTTATCAATTTCTCATTCCCCAAATACAAATTAAAATAATATATTATCCAAGGGTCTGTAGCCTGTCAACAACATTATCCGCCATTACTGAATTCATGTCATTAAGATGCTTGCGCATGCGCTGCTTATCAATCTCCCTACAAACTTTGTACGCATATTGTACGAACGTTCCTAGAATATTCGAAACAGTCCCATTCAAATGTTCTAAGAATCTTCTATGAATATTTACGAAGCTTCTACGCTCTTTGTAAGAATATTCGATACAGTACGTTTTACGGATGTTGTGAGAATATTCTCAGAATATTCTGTGTTACATGGGTTTGTTCAAAACAGTTTATGAAAATCAAGTCTAAGGAAAAATTTTCCGGGTAAAGAAAGTTTCTCACATTGGCATGAGTAAATTTTGAACACGTGATTTTTCAAAGCAATCATATCCTCATGAACTCAATAATGATATTTTATATAAACAATTGAGAAATTAAAAAAATTTTCTCAGCAGAACTAGCAAAAAAATGTATATAGCAGAATGTTTGTATTAGGGTAAGGCGGGGTAATATGCCAGTGTGGGTAAAATGCCACTTGGGTGATATTTCACAAAATTACCGCAGATGGCAATCATATGTCCTTCTGAATCAGTAGACTAACTGATTCCGAAAAACATATGACTAAGATATGACTGCTATCTGCGGTAATTTTGGAAAATATGCCCCAAGTGGCATTTTACCCACACTGGCATATTACCCCGCCTTACCCTATCATTAATTCAAATAATTAAATCTTGAATGAAAAAAAATTTGTGATGAGGACGACCCGAACGACATGAACCCATTTCGACATATGCATTTTTACAAATTATTCTCTTATTCATCCAAATATAGTGATTATATTTGAATAAACAATTGAGAAATTGAAGGAATCTTATATACAGAACTTGTTCCGAGAAGGTAAAGAACCGTTCTGTAAAGATAATTTAAAGAATAGTTTGTCCATAAAAACGTTAAAAACAATTGAATTCTTCATTCAAAAGAAATTGATAACGAATCTGGCGAAAATACTTCGATATTTGAATTCACCGACCCAAAAAACATAAACCAGGGTGGAAAAACGAGTAAATATAAACTTCCCTACGGTCCCTAATATTCTGCCGTTGAACGACGCAAAATGTGATGAATTTCAGTTGCGCGTTTATAAATAAATCGTTGTATTTCGTGAACTACCAGTCCAATCGATCTGAAATTTTCATAAAAGTTTGTCCACACACTAACGAACAACGTTGTCACTGGAAGTTTTTTGTAGCTCAAACTTCCCTCACCAGTTTTTTGACGCAAAGCACGGAAAACGTGATTTTTACTTCGAATTGGAGATTTACCGATTTGTTATCAATTTTTACAAACTTTCACGACATTGTCCTCTTCGGGGAAGTCTTACGAATCAGAATCCGTAAGATTCATCTTAACACGTCAAAAAATGACTAGTTCACAACGAGTTTAATATTCAAAAGCATTGATTTCTGAAGAGAAAAAGTTTGCATTTCTTGTTCTCTTACTCAAAGACTATTGATCACGAAAAAAATCGTGATAAGAGACTCACATTGATTTTTTGAGACCTATCACCCAGTATTTTTCAAATTTCGAAATTCCAAATTTTGATTTTGGCGTGTGACGTCATGGCTTGGAACGCTCTTTTCAGTGTTTTCGAGCGTACACCCCCTTATTGCATCCGGCCCAGGGTTTCGGATTGCCAATAACCATTTTAGAGATTATACTAGAAAAGAAACCCTGATCTAGCGCCTCAAACGTTAGTAGTATTGCCGCGAGTTGAGGCTAGTCGAGTTTTCAACATTGGCTCGGCTCGATGTAGTGAAAGCTACATTCGAAGCTCGGCTCGCTGCTAATTTTCTCGAGCCGAAGCGTACTGGAAGCGTGATTCAAAGGAGTATCTACCAACCAATATTAAAACATACCCACATCCGTGTCGATGGGTCCGGACAGGGCCGGATTTACCGTAGAGGTGGACTAGGGGCCCCCATAATCGATCAAGTTTCGCAGAAATCGGAATTTCAATTTTTTAACCCTTATGAAAAAAATAATTCTGCTCACATACTTACTGCGGGAATAGTTTTGGGAATCAAAGGAGTCCAACACTTCCCAGTAAACAAAATGTATTCAAAAGTATTGGAATATAATACTTCTAAATCCCTGGTGGAAATCCAAAAGTGGAGGAAGCGGATATTGAAACAAATGAAACGTGAAGATTTCCCAATTCTCTCCTCAATTACGTTTAGGTGACGCTTTATTATGCTCAGATGACTCTTCGCTGGCGTTTTAGTTGCACTTCAACGCTTCATTTTCACCAGGGATACACTCAGAAAACGCTACCCGGGAAAAAAATCCCATATATGGGTCATTCCATATCAGATTTACAACTAAAATTTTAATTTTAACCAAACTTTTTTCTCGCATTCTAGGAAGGAAAATAATCGATACGTATTTTTTCATTTTGATCGGATACCTTCCATTTTCGAGATACGATTTTTCAAAGTTTTGGAGTTGAAAAAATCGAACATTTTTCCATCCCTGATATTCAGAAAGCCTTTGGATTTGGAAAAAACTTTCGAATCACAAGAATTTGTATTTTGTGCGATCTCACGAACTAGATATATGAAATAAATTTTTTTGTTATTTAACCCATTCATTTTGCGAATGTCAGAGATAAATTCAAGTTCCAAGAAAAAAGACATGCTTGAAATTGATTTTTCCATAATGTAATTTTTCATCACTCCCCAAAGAATGTCTCATAAAAATTTCAAAGTGGACAGCTCAATAGTTTTTGAGATATGATTCATAACGTAGAACCACATCGGCTTCAAGCGCGGGAAATTGCATCGTTCACACTGAAGTGTTCATTGCCGAGCGCGTGTCAACATGTTTATATGAATTTATTTCTAAGCATCTATGAATCCCACACAGCACGGGAGTTGAAAAAGAATTCTTGAGAATTCATATTGAATTTTTCAAGTCCCAGTTGAATCCTTTAGGATCTCTTCCTGATTTGGTGTGCTGTATGGCATGTCAGTTTATAAATTCACATATTTCGTGCATTCTCTTACACAGTATGTTTGCTTCTATGCGTTCGTCTAAGAATACTAGTATTAATATATATATATACTAGTTGTGCATCATTTACAAATCATTAGGTCTGCGAGTTCGAGGATGCAATGAATAATAAATTCATTCTAAAACAAAACTTTTGTTGAACTGTTTTTCCTGACCGAGGTGTATAAATATTTTATGGTTCGAATTGTTATACCATACCCGTACTTATGTCTATACCCGGACTGAATGGAGTGATCCTTAAACAAAGGCATACAGGGTGGCGCAAAAGTCTGGAAACGCCCCCATAATTTTTGAACGGGGCATGATAATTGGATCAAATTTTCTTTGAATTGAAGGAGGGGTCAAGGGCTATCTTAACGGGGGACTTTGAGTTCCCCAGCTCTGTAGGGGACGATGAGGGGGGAAGGGGGGCCAAAATCTCAAATGAGATGGGAGGGCTTGTGATACGTCATTCGATAGGGGCTCTCAACCCGAATCCAGCGATCCTCTGCTTTTTTAAATCGGATCATTTTTCGCTGAGTTGTTGTAATTTTAATACTCAGATGTGGCGAAGTCTGGAAACACCCCCATAACTTTTGAACGGGGCATGATAATTGCATCAAATTTTTTTTCAATCGGAGGTTTTCTTATCTCAATCTTCGCTTTACCCAGAATCAACACGTGGACGTGGCGGGAACCTGATTCCTTGTGTGTGTGTGCATGTGTGTGTGTGTGTGTGTGTGTGAGAAGGTGAGTGTGGGTGTAGGTGGGTGGGTGGTTCGGTCGTATGGGCCTGTGCGACCCACACACACCGACGCCCACACACAACCCCACACACACACACACACACAAGGAATCTGTTGAAATAGTGTATGTAGCGACACCTATCGCTCTATATGTAAACCTTGTTGCCGCATTGGCTATATAAATATACTAGCTCTTGTCCGGTCTTACGTAACGAACGCGTCGTTTTCGATTTCTTACCCTGCCTTTTTTCTAATCCTAAAACAGGTTATGGGCCCAGGATTGGAAATAAATCATTCGCGATATTGTGATAAATGCATAAGTTGCAAAAGTTCTTAATTCGCGAGTACGGATCGTTTTTTTCTTTCGTGCATTAAGTGGTGAGATTTATGCTCGGTGAAAGCGTGTGGTGTTGTCCGACATTTTGTATGTCTATCTACGTCATCCGCGTGTCGTGTAAATATACGTGAGTCGTTAAAAAGAAATTTATATCAAATCGTGATATTCGGGTCTTTGTGTATGATTTGCGGTAAACATTAACTCACGATGAGTTCAAGCGATTCGTTTTCGTCTATAACAAAATTGAAAGGTACTGAAAATTATCGTACATGGGCTATGGCCATGAGAGCAACGCTTGAAGTGTTGGGACTTGAAAAATGTATCGAACTCAACGAAATTACTGCAGCCGACGCTGAAAAGGAAAAAAAGGCAAAAGCACGCATATTACTCAGCATCGATGAATCTTTGTACGTGCATGTCGAAAATGCACAAACGTCGAAAAGTTTGTGGACCACTCTTGAGAATTTGTTTCAAAATACGGGTGCTACACACAAAATTGGATTGATTCAAACTTTAATTAATGTGCGTTTGGAAAATTGTGATTCCATGACGGATTATTTGACTCAGATTACTAGTGCATGGAACAAATTAAACGGCATGGGTTTGAAAATCGATGAAGAATTAATCGGTGCGATAATGTTAGCGGGTTTGACAGAAGAGTTTAAACCAATGACGATGGGTTTTGAAGGAGCTGGCATTAAAACGACGGCAAGTGTTGTAAAATCCAAGTGGATGGATCGTGTATGTCAACACGAAACTGCTCGTGGTAGTTCGAGTGCCTTTTTCGGAAAAAGTAAAAATAAGAATTTCAAGAAACAGCTTACGTGCTACGCGTGTAAGAAAAAAGGGCATGTGGCTGCTGAATGTCGTCATAAAAGCAAAAATGAAAAACCGGATAATAAGAAAAACAAATCTTCAACAAAGTCAGAAGTGTCTCTCAGTGCCGTGCTTATGTCAAATGAAACTATGAATAATTCGAAAAGCTGGTTCATTGACAGTGGTGCTTCGTACCATATGACATGTGATCGAAAAATATTAAGTGAGGTTAAAAAATCATCTGTGAGTGGTATCGTAACGGCTAATAATCAAAAATTGATTGTTTCTGGCATTGGTAAAGCTAATGTAAGACTAAATAACGTAGACGTTGAAGTGAATGATGTACTTTATGTACCCGGTTTAGCAACAAACTTATTATCGGTCGATAGAATCGTAAAAAACGGTAATTTGGTGACATTTGATTCTGAGAATTGTTCGATTTTCGACAAGAATTCTAAGTGTATATTCGAAGTGAAATCCAATGATGGTGTTTATCGTTTGTGTAATGAAAATGCTCAATGTTTATTAACGCCTGCGCAGAGTAATAGTGCAATTATGTGGCATCGACGTTTCGCCCATATCAATTACAATGATCTTTGCAAAATGCGCGATGGAGTTGTGAATGGGGTTACGTTCTCCGGTGGTGCAGATGACATCAAGAATTGTGTGGCTTGTTCAGAAGGCAAGCAGAGTAGACTACCATTCGGAAAATCGACATCTAGAGCAGAGCATGTATTGGATTTGATACATTCGGATTTAGGATTCGCAGAGACAGCATCAATCGGAGGTGCAAAGTACACATTGGTTTTTGTAGATGATCATTCTCGAAAAGTTTTCGTTTATTTTTTGAAAAACAAGAATGAAGTTTTTGCACATTTCAAAGAGTTCAAGTCTAAGGTTGAGACTGAAACGGGACGTAAAATCAAAGCAATTCGAACTGACAATGGTACAGAATATTGTGGACGAGAGTTTGAAGACTTCCTGAAGAAATATGGTATTCAACATCAGACGTCTGTTGTCTACACCCCTCCACAAAACGGCGTGGCCGAAAGGATGAACAGGACATTGGTGGAACGTGCTAAGTGCATGTTGTTTGACGCAAAACTCGAAAAAACATATTGGGCAGAAGCTCTGAATATGTCAGCATATATTATAAACCGATGTGTCAATTCAATTTTGAAGGATAAAACACCGGAAGAGGTCTGGTCTAAAAAAAAATTTGATGCTAAAAACTTGAAAGTTTTCGGAACACCGGTAATGGTACATATACCGAAACAGAAACGCCAAAAATGGGACAGAAAGTCACACAAAATGAATTTTGTTGGTTATTGTGATAGCACCAAGGGTTACCGATGTATTGATCCTGTTACAAAGATATTAACCATCAGTCGGGATGTCAAATTTATGGAGACTCAACCTAATCCAGTAGTTACAGTGAATATCGACGAAGAATCACCTTCAGTGAGGGATGATAGAGAAGAGGTAGTTGCTGAAAAATCACTAGAAGAGAACACGATTATGATTGACGAAGGAAGTGTTGATGTAAATTCAGATACAGGAAATGTTACAGAAAGCGATTCCTTCCAGTCCTGCAGTGAAAATCACTCTTCCGATGAATCTTTCGAACTAGATGCGACACTAACCCCTACACAAGAAGTGAGACGCTCGTCGAGACCGCCAAAGCCAAAAATTTTCCAGGACTACGTGTCGTATGCAGCATTTGAAAGCTGTGAAAATGATCCACTTACTGTGGAAGATGCTTTAAGCGGTGCTGTTGGCTATGAATGGAAAGCTGCAATGGAAGACGAGATCAAGGCTCTTGAAGAAAACGGTACATGGGAGTTGACTGATTTGCCGGAAAATAGAAAAGCTATCAAGTGTAAATGGGTCTTCAAAACCAAAACTGACTCTAGCGGTGATATTGTACGCTACAAAGCCAGACTTGTAGCAAAGGGTTACCCACAACGATATGGTCTGGATTATAATGAGACGTACTCGCCTGTGGTACGGTATACTTCAATCCGATATTTGGTCGCATTAAGCGTGAAAAACGGACTAAAGATCGATCAAATGGATGCAGTGACAGCTTTTCTACAAGGTGACTTAAACGAAGAGATATATATGGAGCAGCCCGAAGGATTACCAGGTCCAGATGGAAAGGTATATAAGTTGAAAAAAGCAATTTATGGATTAAAACAGAGTGGCAGAGTATGGAATAAAAAGCTCGTAGAAGTTCTCAAATCATTTGGACTTACTCAATCTCTGAGTGATCCATGTGTATTCTATTCAGCAGATTGTAAATTGATAGTTGCAATTTACGTAGATGATATTATGATATTCTATGGGGATATTTCTAAGAGAGATGCTTTGAAGCAAACACTTTGCACATCATTCAAGATGAAAGATATGGGAAAAGCAAAGAATTGTGTTGGCCTTTCAATCACTTACGAAGATTCTGCGATTTGCTTAGATCAAAGAAAATATACTCAACAAATCTTAAAAAAATTTGATATGTGTAATTGCAAACCTGTAGCTACACCATCAGACCCGAATCAAAAACTTTCTATTAAAATGTGTCCAGTTACTGAAGAAGAGAAAAAGGAATTAGCAAAAATTCCTTATCAAGAAGCGGTGGGAAGTCTTCTTTATCTGGTTCAGGGTACAAGGCCAGACATCGCCTTTGCTGTCAACGACGTGAGCAGATTCAATTCAAATTTCGGCAAGGCACATTGGATTGCAGTGAAACGAATTCTTCGTTATTTAAAAGGAACAGTGGATTATAAAATTAAATATTCCAAGAATGGCCAATCCTTGCTAACAGGATACTCGGATTCGGATTGGGCTTCGGATGTAGACAAACGACGTTCCTGCACGGGTTATGTGTTCAATATTTGCAACGGTGCAGTTTCTTGGGCCAGTAAACGACAGCCAACAGTAGCACTCTCTAGTACAGAAGCAGAATATATGGCCATCTCAGCTGCAATACAGGAAGCTTTGTGGTTAAGACAATTTGGATGGAATTTGGACCGAAGCATCAGAAAATCTGGCATCAGCATAGGATGTGACAGCCAAAGCGCTTTAGCGCTTGCGAAGACAGACGGGTTTCGTGCAAGATCAAAGCACATAGATGTGCGACATCACTACATACGCGAAAAAATTAATGAGAAAATTATTGACTTGAAATTCGTTGCAACTGAAGATATGGTTGCTGATAGCCTAACGAAAGCAGTTTTTGGACAAAAGACTATTTTCTGTGCACGTGGTATGGGTTTAACAGGGCATTGAAGAAATAAAAGCAAAAGATGTGCTGATTTGTTTTATGTTCTGTTAATATAATCACAGTTTCTTTCTATTGGAAATTAAAGCTTAAAAATTCGATTGTTTTATTGTTTCAATGAGTGAGGGTGTTGAAATAGTGTATGTAGCGACACCTATCGCTCTATATGTAAACCTTGTTGCCGCATTGGCTATATAAATATACTAGCTCTTGTCCGGTCTTACGTAACGAACGCGTCGTTTTCGATTTCTTACCCTGCCTTTTTTCTAATCCTAAAACAGAATCAGATTCCCGACACGTCCACGCCGTTGATTCTGGGTAATGCCAAGATTGGGATAGAAATAACCTCCGATTCGAGAAAAATTTGATCCAATTATCATGCTCCGTTCGAAAGTTAAGGGGTCGTTTCCAAACTTTGCCACATCAGAGTATCAAAATTACGATAACTCAGCGAAAAATGATCCGATTTCGAAAAAGAAAAAATCCCTGGATTTGGATTGGAAAACCCTATCAAATGACGTCTCGCAAGCCTCCCCGTCTTATTTGAGATTTCCGCCCCGTTCCCCCGCCCCCAACGCCCCCTACAGGGCTGGAGAACTCCAGGCCCCCCGTTAAGATAGCCCTATATCCCTCCTTTGATTAAAAAAAAATTTGACCCAATTATCATGCCCCGTTCAAAAGTTATGGGGGTGTTGCTAGACTTTGCCACATCAGAGTATTGAAATTACGATGACTTAGCGAGAAATGATCCGATTTCAAAAGACAAAAAACTGCTGAATTTGGATAAGAAAACTCTATCGAATGACGTATCACAAGCCCTCCCGTCTCATTTGAGATTTTGGTCCCCCTTCCCCTTCCATCGTCCCCTACAGGGCTGGGGAACTCAAAGTCCCCCTTCAAGACAGCCCTTGACCACTCTTTCAATTCAAAAGAAATTTGATTCAATTATCATGCCCTGTTCGAAAGTTATGGGGGTGTTTCCAGACTTTTGCGCCACCCTGTATGAGCAAACATACTGTGTAAGAGAAGAGGGCTGTCCACTGTTACGTCAAAACCTTTCATATAGGTTATCTGAAAAAGACAGCAGTTATTAGGAATTGCCAAATCAAGTTTGACAACCCCTTTGTTACCCCACTTCAGTTAGTTAGACTAAACAAGGACTGGGGAAAGGATACTTCAATGAAACTGTTTGACTCGTTTAAAATATAGTTACAAGATTCAATTTATTATGACTTTTGATTACAATGAGGTTTAGTATTTAACTTTGTATATTGATATTAATATTTATAATTACAAATTTTTAATTTATTATAAAGATCAATTTTTATGATTTACATTGTGAGCAGGAACTAGATTCATATAATTCCTTGCATGGAGGAAGAGGTTGAGCGTCCCAATCTTCTCCTTCTACAAATAAATCCCCTCTTATTTTCAATGAAGCTAAATATAATTTCAAATTATTTAATTCTTCATTCAATTTCATTAGGGATTCCTCATAGGTGCTCAGATTATTGAGGAAACGTTTCCTCTTCCTTCCTGCGGGTGGAATTCTATTTTCCCTAACGTCCCTATGATGAGTTTTTGTCCTGTTCTTTGTTCCCCGGATTCTGTCTCCTAGATATTTTATCCTATCATATATCTTGGTTTCCACTGAAAGAGGAACAGAGAAAGAAAATTCGTTAAAATATAATTCTTTACTACTTCTGAATATGAGAATAAAAGAGAGAGATAACTGATATTCGAATAAACGGAGAAAAAGAGAGAGTAAAAACGAATTAAAAGGAAGATTCACAAATTTTGGTTTGTATCCTAATATGAAACTTGAATCTATAGAAATTTTGATTTAAAAATAAAAAAAGTTTCTGATTTCATTTGTTGAGCGAAAGTTGAGAAAAAAAAAAATTCATATTCAAATATGTGGCTTGAATCCACGAGGATTGGATTTAATTTGGATTCTAAAAACTCAAGGTTTCATCGAAATTTCAATGTTACCATTGAGGTAAAGAAACTTAGGTTTTTCACCCACCCAAATAGTGTGGCCCTCAGCAACTCGCTTCACGTTCTGTTGTAATTTGTTGAAACTGCTAGTGATCCTGGCTGTTTGTAGCACAGGATCGCAGTTACCGCCGGTTGTTGGGATGGAAAATAGAGTCCCAATGGTTCCTTCCGCGTAGTCGAAGCAGCACGTGCTTGACTTGTTATTTGGTTGGTTGGATAAAATTTTTCTATTTGAAAAATTTGTGCTTGAACTTCGTTCGAATACTGTTCAAGCACTTCACGTTCAAAATGCAGCTTGTAGATGTAGAAGATGGGGAGCAATCCTAGCTTGCCCGTTGGAATTTTGAATAATTCGTGCTTGAACTCCGTTCAATTTCTGTTCAAGCACTTATCAAAATACCACTCGTTGATGGTGGCGATGAGCAGCAATCCAAGCTTGCTCGTTGGAATTTTAAATAATTTGTGCTTGAACTTCGTTCAATTTCTGTTCAAGCACTTATAAAAATACCACTCGTTGATGGTGGCGATGAGCAGCAATCCAAGCTTGCTCGTTGGAATTTTGAATAATTTGTGCTTGAACTCCGTTCAATTTCTGTTCAAGCACTCATCAAAATATAGCCGTTGATTGTAGAGTTCTTAAAAGGACTATTGATGTTCCAGCGATGAATTTCCTTTTTGAAGCTTGATCCCGCGTTGTTGTGAAGATAAGAAATCCTGGAAAGGACTGTTGATTTTTCAGTGTTGAATTTGCTTGTTAAAGCTTGATCCCGCGTTGATTTGAAGATATTAGTCCTGAAAAGGACCGTTGGTGTTCCAGCGTTGAAGATTCGGCTATTGACAAGAGCGAAGTGTCTTGTGAAGTGAAGTGGAGTGTGCAGCTAAGGAAATGTCGCGATATTTATACACACGAATTTCCTTGGTGAGCGCCGTGATTGGTTAGAGGTTCCCTGGAGGGGTTTTTCAAACTCTAAGCCAATGAGAAGTCGAGGTATCTGCTCTCGACGGTTGCCGCTGATTCAAACCTAGCGGTATACATGAGCGCCGCCTGTCGGGAAAGTCGCGAGTTAACGCACTTCGCGCTCGACTCTCGCTCGGAGGTGACGGGTTCCCTCTCCGTCGTCTCCATATCCATAATGTTTCGATTATATTATACATTACAAATCAAAGGTTGTTTTAACCAGTATATTCATATCTACCTCTTATTTTTAAAGTCTACTATATAAGATTATTTTTGCATATCCCATTATTCATAATATTTATACAATGAATATAGTTTTTTTTTGTTTAATTCAAGACGCTTACAGCACACAAGTCCCTTTTCTAGTTTGCAGAGGATTCAGAGTAAGGAATATCTATGGAATGCGTTTCTATGAATTCATGAAGTATTCCAAATGAATACACAGAGTATCAAAAGAATTTCTGAAAAGTTCTTAATGAATACATGTGGGAACTCTACACATAAAAAATGCATGAAGTATTCGTAAAGACTACTCGTCATGACAGTGAACATGAATCCCCATTGAAGTTCAAAAGGTAGTCCTGTTCCGCTCGAAAAGGATTTATAACGAATACCATGAATTTCGATTAACAAGAATTCCATCAGAGTCCTCCTGAATTTGTAAACGTTTTTGAATAAAAATAATGTCCAAGATATAATTGATTGTATATTTTCCTTTATAAATTCATTGAATAGGTGCGTGTACGAGATTTGGAGAGTGCCTAATGAAGTGAAATGAATTATGCAATGTAATAATCAGTGAATAATTCATTTCAGTGCAAGAAACATATAATATGTGAGAATAAATGACATATCATATGATTTCAAGGTTGAAGTTTGTATACAACAAAGTGATGTTACTTTAAAGAAGAGAAGCGTGTGAAAATTCATGAATTGTTTGTGGATAATGAAGTAAATTATTGATTACCTCAAAATATGTGAATATTGGCTGTAAAAATGCATTCATACAAACATGTATGGAAGAACTAATCGATTGTATCTAGTGTGGGAAATCCTTTATAGGAAACGATGGAAAAATTCTGTTTCTTGTAAAGATGAACGATTCATCAACAAAAAAAAACTCGCTCAACAATGCGATGATGATTTTCTTTTCAAATTTTATCATTTGGATTGGCGACACAATTCTTCGCACAAATGCGCAAATGTCTACACTTGATGACCTTTTATGGCAGGGGCAATAAAGTGTGCGCCTCCGTTCCGGTAAGGAGGTCATAAACAAGTGCCCAGGTGTCTATCCTTAATGAGCCCTTTATGACGAGCGCAATAAAGTGCGCGCCTCCGTTCCACTAAGGAGGTCATAAATGAGGGTGAGGAGAGGGTTCTCGGTTTTTCCAATCTCTTGGAAAAAACGGTACTCTTGAATGGGCTTGGGGGCGCCGAGCCAGTTCGTTTCTTTTACCTATGGAGCATAGGTGTTGGTAAGTGAGTACACCACTCTCCCAACGCTCGATGAATCGTGTGCATATTTCATGTAATTGGCATAGTTGGGCCCTATGCCGCGAATCATTTGGTGCGCGTGTGTTCGTGCTATACAGCACTCACAAACGTTAGGCGGAAAAATTTGAAAAATTTGCGTCTACGTTACACCACTTTGCAATTTTTATGAGACATTCTATGGGGAGTGATGAAAAATTACATTATGGAGGAATTAATTTCAAGCATGTCTTTTTTTTGGAACTTGAATTTATTTCTAACATTCGCAAAATAAATGGGTTAAATAACAAAAAAAATTTATTTCATTCATCTAGTTCGTAAGATCGCACAAAATACGAATGTTTGTGATTCGAAGGTTTTTTCCAAATCCAAAAGCTCCCTAAACATCAGGGATGTAAAAATGTTCGATTTTTTCAGCTCCAAAACTTTAAAAAATCGTATCTCGGAAATGGAAGGTATCCAATCGGAATGAAGAAATACGAATCGATTATTTTCCTTTCTAGAACGCGAGAAAAAAGTTTCGTTGAAATTGAAATTTCGGTTGTGAATCTGATATGGAATGACCCATATGCATTCATATATGAGCATATGGGGGATTCTTTTACAAACCGAACATCATTCTGACCGACACATTTTTGATTTGGCTGAAACTTTTTTCACGGGTTCTACATCGAAAAAAAGGAGATACGTGTCCGAAGAATTTTTTTTGTTTTTGTCGTTTTTTAAGATATGGAGAGTTGAAAGTTTCAGATTTTCGTGATTTTTGCCTTGGAGACTAATTCTCAAAAATTCATAACTCCGGTACTTTTGGAGCTAGGGGAGACTTTCTTTCATTTCGAAGGTAAAGAAGTGAATTTTGATGAAAAAATATTCTGAAAAAAATTTATGAAAAATTTCATATTGTTATAAACAATTGAAATGTTTAACTCAATTTTTCTCGATGATTACCAGAATTTAAATTTTTTAAATACCATCATCGTATTCTAGGTTCAATTTTCTATAAAAAACTTATTTTCAATCAATGGATAAATTATTATTACTGTCAGAGATATATTAATTCATCTAGCGCGGCACGTTGTTTTGGCGAGTGGGTACGTCTGCACGCTTCTTTTTTCCACCTCACATCGTTTTCCTCAATAACAGTGATAATTATTCAACTATCAGTATAAATTATTATTATTATTATCATTATCATTATAAATTATTATTATGAATCATTATTACCGCTAAAAAATGTATAAAATGAATTGAAAAACTTGTAAAAGGCACTGAAATTTTGGAGAGTCGATTAGAGATGCACGATATTCCACGGTACCGATACTTTATATATACAATTTGTATAAAGTTTTGATCGGAATGTGATAGAATTCAATAAAAACTCGACAAAGTGAATACAAAAAATATCGATACCGTAAAATATCGTGCACCTCCAGAGTCGATGTACTCAAATAAGGATTTGTCTTTTCAGCATCGCACAGTGGGGCCAAAACCCAAAAAGTTGGAAAAAATTATGAGGAGTTTTCAGAATTGCTTGGAAATTGGTACCAGGGGGTTTCGGGGATTGCTGATTACGAATCCGTTGTCAAAATTGCGAAATTCAAAATGGCGGACGAAAATTCGAAAATTCATCGAATTTCTTTAAAACTCAGTGCCCGATAGTTTTTGAGGTTGCTCATCACGAATCCATTGTCGAAATTGCGACATTCAAGATGGCGGATCCAATATGGCGGACAAAATTTCGAAAATTTATCGGATTTCTTTGAAACTCAGTATCAAATAGTTTTTCAGGTTGCTGATTGCGAATCCGTGATCAAAATTCCGAAATTCAAATTGTTTGATCCAATATGGTGGATGAGAAAGGAATGGCAAATGTATAAAATTCTACACGAAAACGCCGGATTTAAAATCACACGGAGAGAAAAAATGTGCTGACGCAGCAAATCGAGGTATTATATATAGAATAGCAAAAATTTTTGCTGACCTAACTAAAAATTTGCTATAACAGCAATCGTGTTAGCTACGACAGCAATTTTTTAGCTGTGGCGGCAAAAAATGTTTGCTCCGCCAGCAAATTTTCAGTATTATATACAGAATAGCGAACAAATTTTGCTGGGATAGCAAACATTTTTTGCTGCCACAGCCAAAAATTCGCTGTCGCAGCTAACAAGATTGCTGGAACAGCAAATAGTTTGCTGTCACAGCAAAAAATTTGCTGCTCTGGCAAAAGGAACCCAGCAAAAGTAGATTTCGCTGCCGCAGCGAATTCCTTTTTCTCCGTGCATCGACCCTGAAAAACCCCGAGTGCGAAGTGTAAAGGACAACCGACGAATATGAGCATCTCAGTCCACCATATTGGAATTTGAAAATTTTGTCAACCGATCCAGTGACTCCGCAAACTTCCTAGCGCGAAATTTAAAGAAAATCCGATAAATTTGAGAATTTTGGTCCACCATATTGGATCTGCCATTTTGAATTTAGGAATTCTGACAGTCGATTTATAATCAATGACCCCGAAAACCCTTGTGATTCCGATTTTCAAACGAATTTGAGAACTCTTGATAATTCCCTCAAATTTTCTGTGATTGTCATCATGCGGTCTGAGACACTTCCTTCACAAAATCATGTCGGAATCTCAAAGGGGCAAAAAGTGGCAACTTTTTCTTGTTTCATGTTGAAGGTGAGACTTTCGTCTACAATCTCCAATAAGTAGAATGGCTGGGAAATTCTGGGGACACAACTTTTTCCTCAACAAACCAAACGGATTTCCAAATTCAGAGATATAAAAATCACATCCAATCATTACACTGTTGTCATTTGCCATTCGATAAATTCATATTCCTCTGATTATTAGTATATTCTATACACTTTCAGCAGTAGATTCCATTTTTGAAAAGTTCGATCGGTTCATTTTTCGAGACACAGCGTCTCTTTGAACATGGGCATCATTTTACTATTTCGTACACGGAGAAAATGATTTGACGGAAGATTCCCCAAAGTTGAGTAAAACGAGGACATAGTGGCATTTCGGTGAGGTTTCAAATTCCATTGACTTCGTTTTACTCGACAACAGATCAAAATTCATACAAATGTTCCTTTACAATACTCAACTTGTGAAGATAATGAGAACATTCGAATGAATTTCCATCTGCAGTCGAGTAAAACGGAGTCAATGGAATTTGAAACCTCACCGAAATGCCACTATGTCCTCGTTTCACTCAACTTTGGGAAATCTTTCGTCAGATCATTTTCTCCGTATAGTCACACGAATGGTACCTCACAGGAGGGTACTTTGAAACTGGTATACAAGGGGAGGGAGAGCGGATCACATCTTCTTATATCTGAATTGTGATACTCGGGAAATTACTTTACTTACCCCAACGGTCAAATCTTCCAAATTACAAACTTCATTTTTTGTATTTTTTTCAACTTTTTGGCATCTGGCCCCACTGTTCATCGGTTTCCACTTTTGAATTTGGCGGATTTTAGTCACCAATACACTTTCCTGAATGCTTACATCATAATACCATCGCTGTTCATCTCTTTCAAAGACAACTAGTGGAGTTTATAAAAACGAATTTGAAAGGTGTTGATAAAATAATATATTTTTCGGACGGTGCAAGCGTACAGTACGAGGGTGGATTGATAAGTTTCCGGCCTGACCAAGAGATGGCGCCACTAGGCCTACCTTGAGGTGGCGTTCTATAGTACCATCCTTAGATAGCTTGTAGCTATAGTTTCAGTCCGATCGCCATGTTAGTTTAGTTTTGAGAGCACGCTGACCAAGACGCCTCTGTGTTTTTCGTAAAAATGGAAAAGCTGGAAAATCGTGCTGTCATCAAATACTTTTATTTGAAGGGGTTAACGCCGAAGGAAATTAAAGAAGAGATGGACTCAACATTGGGGACATCCTCCCCATCATATTCAACCGTTAAGCCGTGGGTTTCCGAGTTTAAAAAGGGTCGTGTGAGCACCTCTGATGAGCCTCGCTCAGGATGCCCCATTGAGGTCACAACTCCAGATATGATCGAAAAAATCCATCAAATAGTGCTGAAAGATCGCAGATTAAAAGTTTGTGAGATAGCTGAGACCTGTAAGATGTCATATGAACGTGTACAAAATATTTTGCACCAACATTTGTAAATGGAAAAGCTCTGTGCAAGATGGGTGCCGCGTTTGGTAACAGTCGACCAAAAATTGATTCGAAAGAATATTTCTCCCGCCAATTTGGCGTTGTATAAGCGTAATCCAAGCGAATTTTTGCGTCGATTCGTAACCGTTGACGAAACTTGGGTCCACCACTACACTCCTGAAACCCAAGAACAGTCTAAACAGTGGATTGGACCAGGGGAACCAACTCCAAAGAAGGCAAAAACAATTTTTTCGGCGAACAAGGTTATGGCTACTGTTTTTTGGGATGCAAGAGGTATTATATACATTGATTACCTTGAAAAGGGTAAAACTATCACTGGTCAATACTACGCAGACTTATTGCAACGTTTGAGCCACAAAGTGAAAATCAAACGACCTCATCTGGCGAAGAAAAAAATCTTGTTTCATCACGATAACGCACCAGCGCACACGTCAATCGTTGCGATGGCTAAAATCAACGATCTGAAGTTTGAATTAATGCCGCACCCTCCCTACTCTCCAGACCTAGCCCCGAGTGACTATTATCTGTTTCCTAACCTCAAAAAATGGCTTGGCGGTAAGAGATTTGCGGACAATGAAGAAGTAATCGAAGCTGTAAATGGGTATTTTGAGGAGCTTGACGAATCAGTCTATAGAGATGGCATTACTAGACTAGAACACCTATATGAGAAATGTATCAGCCTTGGAGGAGATTATGTTGAGAAATAAAAAAAAAAAATTCCTAAAAACGTTGTTTTTCTTGGTCAGGCCGGAAACTTATCAATCCACCCTCGTATAAAAATAAAAAGAATTTTATCAATATAACCCATCATTCACAAGATTTTGGATTAGCAGCTGAATGGCATTTTTTCCCCACGTCACATGGCAAGGGAGCATGTGATGGAATAGGTGGGACTTTGAAACGATTTGCTGCTAGAGCAAGTCTTCAAAGGATAAATGATCCTATCCGAACCCCACATGAATTATTCACTTAGGCAACAGGGGCTTTGGATAGCATAACGTGTTGTTATTCAACGAACGACGATTATAAAAAAGAAGAAGAAATATTGTCCGACCGTTTCCAGAAAGCTGTAACGATAAAAGGTACCTTACAGTTACATCGCATGATTCCAATCTCTCTTCAGAGACTGGAAGCTAAGCAATTTTCATGAGATACCAAAAAGAACAATTGTAAAAATTTTCAAATGAATATTCAGATGTTTACAATAAAATAGCACTGGAAAGACTGTACATAGAAATAAGATACACATTAGACATTAATGAATAAGAGTGATGTTGGAAAAAAACGATAAATATATTTTTTCATTTACTAACATTTTGTTATTTTGTTCAATTATCAATGAAGTCCCATTTGATAATAATAATAATTCATATTAATAGTTGAATAATCATGACTGTTATTGAGAAAAACGATGTGGGATGAAAAAAGAGGCTTGCAGACGTACCCACTCGCTGAAACAACGTGCCGCACTAGATAAATTAATGTATCTCTGACAGTAATAATGATTTCTCCATTGATTAAAAATACGTTTTTTATAGAAAATTGAACGTAGAATACGATGGTTGTATTTAAAAAAATTTAAATTCTGGTAATCATCAAGAAAAATTGAGTTAAAAATTTCTATTGTTTATAACAATATGAAATTTTCCATCAATTTTTTTGGATATATTTTTTTCTTATAATTCACTTCTTTATCTTCAAAATGAGAAAAAAGTCTCCTCTAGCTCCAAAAGTACCGAAGTTATGAATTTTTGAAAATAGTCTCCAAGGCAAAAATCACAAAAATCTGAAACTTTCAACCCTCCATATCTAACAGAAAAAAAAATTCCTTGGACACGTGTCTTCTTTTTTTCGATGTAGAACCCGTAAAAAAAGTTTCAGCCAAATCAAAAATGTGTCGGTCAGATTTTGTCCGAATCCGTTCGGTTTGTAAAAGAATTACCCATATATGGATTTTGGCCATATATGTTCATATATGGTCATATGTGAAAGTGGGGAATCTATCAGCATTGATCTCACATCTCTCTCCTTTGGTTTTTCATCACATTCCATGTAAAATTGTGACATTTTTTGTCCATATATGGATGTATATGATAATGCATGATTGAATATGATCACATATGGCCATATAAAGTCTCATTCATACATGATCATATATGGCCAAAATCGATATGTGCTCATATATGATCTCATATATGTTTATATATGTTCATATGTATTTCATATATGTTCATATATGATTCTTATATGATTCATATACGCTCATATACGACCATATATGAATTATTTTTTCCCGGGTATGTTTGACATGAAGTCAGTGATTCTTTCTGTAGCTACCAACAACCCAAACCTGGCGTTCTCTCAATGTGAAGAACTCTAGATTTGTTTGAAAAACTATGAACACCTCTGAAATCCTCTTGAAAACTCTTCTGTGAAAATCCGTGAAATGTTAAGAGATTTTCAGTGAAATTTCCCCATCAGGGTAACGTTCCCTGGGCGTATTATTCTTGCAATGAGTATTTGAATTGGCTTGATCAATATTATTTCTTTTATAAAGAAAAATAACACTTCTGATTAAAAAAATAGTATCAGCTCTAGTACTTATAGTGAAAATAGTATTGAGAAGAATTGATTTTCAATACTTTTTTAATATCAGTACGTTTTTTCATTTTTCGGAATTTCATTCCATATCACTCAATTTCTATGGAATTGATTCAGAAAGTTACACTGTTTGAAATTCAAATGACTGAATCTCTCGATTCGCCCGAATGTAAAGAGCTCTCGAGTAAGGGTTTTCAGTTGAAACAGCTAGTTTCGAAAATCAATTTTTATTTGTATTCCTTCAGAGGAACTTACAAATCGTATTCGTTCTCATAAAAATTTTCAATCCCCTTGAGGTGATACTAGCGCTTACCAACTGAGCACGTTGGTTAGAAAAGGACACGCTTATACGATAGAAATAGATTACGTTCATCAATGAATCAGGAGAGATTGAATAGTCTCACCATGGTGAGTATTGAAAATGACTTACTGAAAGCGCTAGATTATTCTGATATTATACCAGAGTTCGCAGAGGAAGCATCCCGTAAAATTCTATTAATATAATGGATGACCATATTCAGAATTGAATGGATTATAAAATGAAAATTGATGACAAAATCTTATATTCAATAACATCACTTTTTTGAGAAAGCGTTATTTTTATAATTACTTTGATATTGTCCTTATTGTTTAAATTAAAATGAGTTATATTCAGTGTAAGGAACGGAAGTTCATTGTGAATTATAATGTCACATCACATATGAAATAATAAAATGATAAACACAAATAATAATTCAGGTTCTGTACAGTAGCGCTCAAATTAATTGTAACACCATATGAATTGAGCTCTTTCCGCTGTACGCCAGTTGGCACCACTGCTACCTGGGTTTTCAAGAACAAAGGAGGACATATTAATTATTAGGATACTGTTTGTAGCTTTTTTGGATAATCAACTGGGTGTCATGTAAAAAAACAGGGAGACAAAAAGGAACCTGATTTGCTTTTTTTTTACAACCCCCAATTCCAATGTGCCTGAGTTTATATCATATAACTAACATCTCGTAAATCGAATATACTTAGATTTCCAAGACATTCGGATAATATGGACATGGGGAAGGCATGCTTGAAAAAAAAATACAGATTCCAAAGAAAAATTTTCCACAGTTTTAAACCGATTTGGATAAAACTTATATGGGACCACTATCGGGTCATGACTAAAACGTGGTTGAAGTTTGATCGGATTCGTATAATAACAAGCAAAGATACACGCGTACGCAAAATGTTCATTTGTTGTCAGAGTTCTTTTCATCCACCCAATTCTTCTGGATGAATCAGATTTGAACTTATATGGGACCACTATCACCCTAGTCCACAACTGTGATAAAAATTTCGAAACGATCGGATAAGCAGAACGGGAGATATGCGCGTATGAAACTTAGAGGGGCTACAGCCACACAGACAGACAGACACGGTAACAAAATTGTTCCCCGAACTCTGAGGAACATTTTGGTCTAGGAGATTATTAATTTCGAGACAAAAAAATGTCCGGCTCCTCGAAACGATCACAAAGCTTCCCTTTAAACGAGGAAGCAATTGTAGTAATTTCCCTTGTGTTCCAATTAATTTGAGCGCTACTGTATATATATATATATATATATATATATATATACACAGAGTGGTGCAAAAGTCTGAATACACCCTAATAACTCCTGAACGGGTGGAGAAGATGGGATAATTTTTTCATTAAATCCAACGGGGGAACAGAATCTACCATACTAGGAGGGTGAAAAGTCCTCAATCTTGAAAGGAGCGATGGGGGGCCGAAGGGAGCGAAAATCTTGAATGAAGTGGGGGGGCTTGCGATAGCTCATTCGATGGGGGTTTCCAACCCAAATACAACCGTCTCTTGTTCATCGAAATCGGTCAATTTTTCGCCGAATTATGTTCACTTGAAGATTGTTCTGGGAGCAGTCAGAGCCGGTGTAGACCTTCCTAACTCTCTATCGGATGAAGATCTTTGGATGTTTTTTTTTATCAAATGGGGAGGCGCATGATGCATCATTCTAGGGAAGTGGATCCCCGGAAACAATCGGAAATAATGAATAACAATGGATCCATCAACAAATCAAGATAAATAAGAAATAAATGTAGAAAGATTGTACACATTGCGTAGCCCCTAACCAAAGTAAATTGTCAATAAACATTGAGTAACAATCGGGATAATCGATGAGATGTGTCTTGAATTGTTGGTAGAGTTATTATCTTCTCAAAAAACGCATTTGGAAGAATTTGTCAATGTCAACAAAAAAAAAGCCAAATTTCTTTCGTTTTGTTTTTTGAATTAGTTCGGTTTTTGGTAATTTCTTGTGAATTCTTGTTAGAATTGCTGCTTCATTTTTATAATCTTTTACTAAGGAAACCTTGGAATATCGCGCTTCCACGTCAAGCAATTGTTAATAAACATCAGTTAACAGTCGCGAAAATGGATCAATTGTGTCTGGAACCGTGGGTGGGGTTATTATCTTTCAAAACAATGCATTCGCAAAAGTGAACAAAAATTCCTACTCAGTTGTCATGATTGTTTACTGAGAAAAACTTGGACGATCATGATTCCAACTCTAGAAGCGGTTCAAAAACATTGGTCAAAAATCCCGATCATTGATGAGATGTGTCTTGAATTGTTTGTAGGGTTATCACCTTTAATCGGAATACATTAGGAAAAATTAACAAACATTCCTGATTAGTTTTCATAACCTCTTACTGAGGAACACTTGGTATATCGCCATTCCAACTCAAGAAATCATTATTTTCTGGAATGAAAAGAAATTGTGCCGTATTCACTCATACAGTGAATTAGAAAAAGTTTCGAGAAGATTCTTAATTATTTTATGGTTTATTATAGTCAATGATTTATTACACGTGGAATCAGAGTCACAATCTTATCCCTTCAATGTATGCCCTGGTGAAAATTTTCCTCTGAATATGCCTAAATTATTGCGAATATCACTTATTTCTTTTCAATTCCTTTTGCTTATTAGACATGTCTTTTTGCTTCAGTTCTTCATATTTTCCATGATACTTAATGAATTCTATTGAAAAACTTTCAATTCCTGTGAATAACTTGGCACAAGTTTTGAATAATTGAAAATCTTTAAAAAATATAGAGAAAATTTCAAGTTACTCCGGAAAATTCAAAATATTTGAGAGATGTTTGTTAAATTTTAAAGACAATCTGAAGAGATATAGAAAAATTTAGCAGAAAACTGAGTCCAAGAAATAAGAGAAATTCAGAGAAGTTATTTTCGCTAGGGCATCGTAATGTAATGTTTCAATCTTGACTGGAAAAAGAAAAAAACTAGAGCAAATTGGAAGAACTTTGTCCGATGAAAAACAAGTAATTTCTGTTTTCAACCGATGTTGCATGTAATAGTCTCAATCTATAAAAACTAAATCATTGAAATGATTGGTTCTCATTAGGATAAATTTGTTTCTAAACGAACTTGATCCATTTTTACACATAGATTTACTTTATCAATCAATTTGAATGATTTCGTTCTTACAAAGAAGTGTAAATTGGTAATCGTGTGTGTATCATTCAAATTGACATGCAGAAAGCTTTCAAGTGATTTCATATCTAATGAGTATAATTGTGATGTGAATGTTTCTGCACGGAAAAAAGGAAACACTACTGGTTACTGTGAATGACAGCGATCGGTTGAAAAACAAATGAAAACATGCCTGGATAATGAGGATTAGCGCGATCACAGTGATGAGTATTGTAATAAAATGCCTCAACGCTGACTGGACAGTAATGAGGACTGGGAAACGCAGTACTGCATAGAATGAATTTGACTTCCAATGTATTTTTGTGACTCACAGTAACCATTGCTGTTTTCTTTTTTCTGTGTGTATGAAGGTATTTGGAGTGCCTGGAACGTAAAAAAGGGTGCCATGCCAGAGGAAAATTGGAATCAAAACTGGGGGAAGATGCTTTCACACTAATAAAACCTCACGTTCATGCAGCAAAAGAAACCGCCTTCCCACATAACAATTTTGGATCACTCTTTTGGATCATTCTGAAAGATATCTTAAAGAATTCGAAAAGATGTCTTATGAAACACCAAAAGATATCTTTTGGAAGTCTTCATGCGAGATTTCTTGAAGTTTTCTGAAGGTATTTTTTAGAACTCTTAAAGATATCTTCCGCAAGATATCTTAAAGATGTCTTTAGGTGTTTCATAAGACATCTTTTAGAATTCTTTAAGATATCTTTTAGAATGTTCCGGAAGAATTCCTCAAAATTGTTATCTGGGTTATCTTCCCGTCAATTCAGATCTCAACTGCAATCCCAGTTCAAATCTAGCCTGACAACATCCAAAGAGAATTACGATTCTCTTCGACTCCTGCACGGAGAAAAAAGATCATGGAATGATCGCTAGAAAAGATGATAAACTGGTGACAACTACGAATTTCTGTGCACAGTCGCTAACAGAGACGAGTAATGATTCCTATTTTGGTATACTATATTGTATTTCAATATACCAAAATAGGAATCATTACTCGTCTCTGTTAGCGACTGTGCACAGAAATTCGTAGTTGTCACCAGTTTATTATCTTTTCTAGCGATCATTCCATGATCTTTTTTCTCCGCGTGTTCGTGACTATTTTTCCTTATTTTTAATTTTATTTTAACATCAATTCCAATCACTTCTATAATTTCCGTCATAAGCATGAGTCACTTTAATGTATTTCATCAGTTGTGACAACTTTTCGGAACATGAAAGAGTGGTCAGTTTCTCTGCTTAACATTGTTTACCGAAACGTATTGAAGAAATAAAAGGATCTCGATGAGCGTTTCGAATTGGTCATTCACTATGAAGCTATAGTTTTCAATCATATGTGTTGTTTTGAATGGGGAGAAAATTGCATTATAATATTGATTTGCAATTGTGTGAAAATCCAGTATAGAAAACTATTGAACAAAATTGTATCAAAAACTATTGAGATCCGTTGTTACCGAAAGGTATACTTCTATTCACAAGCACACAAACTGTTGAGAAGTGTAAATCCACATTGAATTACCGACTGAAAACTGTAGGGCAATAGTGAATTACCGATTCAAACAGTTTATTCAAAACTATCCATATTCTATAGTGAGTCATAATTTTTTTGTGTAATAAACTATAGTTTCTCACTTTTAGAAAATTTCAAGCAGGATTACGTAAATGTAATTGGAGACCATCCATTTTTCTTTTTCATTATTAGAGCTTCATGGAATTTTTAAGGTACAGACCTATGTATAATAATAGTTCAAATGTCACAAATATTACGCAAGAAGTAATAACTTTTTTCATTCATTCTGGATTTGAATAAACAAGCAAAATGAGAAGTACATTGAAGTAACTGTACACTTGATGAAATCCTGTCTTATTTGGTCTGATGGGGTCAAAAATTTTTTTGTGTTTTTTTTAAAGCTTTGATTACAAAAATCTATAAAATCCCACTAATGAATCAAAACGTTGAATCAAATTTGATGTTACATCCCATTCCATCTTTTTCATTGTTCTGATTCATTGATGGAAGTTCATGGATTTTTCACATCAGAAATGGAAAAGAGAGGTAGATCGCACTTTCCGTTTTTTTTTTTTAATAAATTCCTACATGGTCATCAAAATAAAATCAAATTAGACATGTTCCGCTCCACCCATTGCACTAAATGCATAACGAAATGCAGACTCCTTGAATATTATTTGGTTCGGTCTGATCAGCCGCATACTGTAGAGGTGGGGATTTTCTTTTATAAATCATCTCGATAGGGATCACTCATTTTTTGAATCTATAACTGTCAGTCAGCGGATTTTGGTATAGTGGATTTCTCTCTGATCTCAGTTTTCTTGGAAGACTACATTCCAATATGTATTGAGTTCAGCGAGTTTACCTAAACTATAATCCTAGGTACCTGGATAAACTATTTGTTATCATCTTTATTGTGAATTGTGCCATGAGACTTCATGAGAAGCAGTAGACATTATATTCTTGATATTTTTACTTGAAATGAATAGCAGATTGCGGATTACCTATTGTTAATTTTTACAAAGTCAAGTCCGTCTCAGAGTGAATATTTTGATTTGAAAACGAAAAAATTTTATATTGCACTTGTAAATTTTCATTCAGTATTTACAATTAATCATTTCTGACTTATGTTAAAAAAATTCCCCATTGTGAAATATAAATTATGAAAGCGCGGTTTTTAAAAAGCAGTATTCCAAGGCACCCAAGCATCAGAAGGGGTGGGTCAAATTTGGCACCAACGTTTTTCATCAATTACGTGATAAATTAAAGGGGACTCGAGCAAGGGGAAGTGGGAGAGGGGAATAGTGAAATTTTGCGCGAACTTTTTTCAAAAAGTACGTCATTAATACAAGTTCCGAGTGAATAATAATAAATTGCACACCTGGGATTGCGCATTGCAGCAAACTTTGAATGTCTCAATGAATTCTGAAGGCTAAAAAATAAAATTGTGAAATTTGTTGACGTTTGCAGGTTAAAATTTTACAATTTTATTTTTTAGCCTTCAGAATCCATTGAGACATTCAAAGTTTGCGGCAATGCGCAATCTCAGGTGTGCAATTTATTATTATTCACTCGGAACTTGTATTAATGACGTACTTTTTGGAAAAAGTTCGAACAAAATTTGATTATTCCCCTCCCCCACTTCCCCATGCTTGAGTCCCCTTAAACTTAAAATGGATGATGAGTAAGCGCATACCTTAGATTGAATTGTGAACATAAACTTGGGTTTATGTTTTTCATTGAACGCATAATATTATGTATCAAGAGACACGGTAGCGTCTCGACGCCAAGTAAATGAAAAAAACGTGAAAAAAAAAAATATATATATATATACATACATGAAAAATATATACATATGTAAGATGCGGCTTAAAGTACGCGAATGCGCCTTTACATTATAGTGCAAAAACGCACCCGAAGTGCGAATCTTCTAGAAGAAGGAAAATTGAATATACCGAATTGAGCAGAAGGAATCGGGATCACTCGTTCAGCGGCGCGCAAATAGGAAAGTTCAAAAGAGAGAAGAACAGAGAAGTTTAGTAGAAAAGATAAAAAGTGATCGCGTGGTTTCTAGTATATTTTATGGTATAGCAAAGCGGAAAAACTAAATACACTCATCGTTTATTAGTGAAATTGCGTGTACAAAAAGTATTGGTGTTTTCCATCCTCGAATGGAAATGGCGGATGCCGCATCGATCTTTAAAGGGAAAACGTATCCGTGTATATTAGCTTAATCCGCAGTTTAGTTTGATCGTCGTTCCCTAGGAACTTTTTTATAATAACCAATGCGAGCTTTGGGTGTCAGTATTTTATCAAATCTCTCTCTCTCTCATAAGTAATAGTAAAGAACTGTTAGGTGAGCAAAAGTTTGTGAACACGTGCCAACACGTGCATTCGAATTTCGACCGCGCACTTATCTCACGCTCGAACATCGTGCCATCTTGTAAATAGAAATAAAGAATTTAAATAAAGCAAGTGCAATTATGATTAAATAACAAGTGTGATAATTTAAATTAAAAAATATAACCCAATGTGCCATTCCTTTTCTGAGATCCTTTCACATACATGAAAAAGCAGAAGTCGCGCGCTACCGTGTATCTTTACTCGTAAACCGGGATTTAACCTCCTAAAAAAATTTCAATGCACAATAACTCGTCATACATTGAATGTCACAAAAAAATAATTGCACTTTTACTATATAATTCGACTATACACTTTCGAATAAGCACACTACGAACTTAATCAGTTTACGCGATACCGAGTTATAAACATTTCAAATTTTCATGCGATCAAAATATCATCAGGATTTCTTCTCCGTCAGTGATTTATATTCTTCTAATCACTTACATGTTCATCCAATCTGTCTTTTTCTTTTTAATGGTGTATATTGTATCTCTCTCTTCGTTCCAATATCCAATAGCGTTCATTTTCTTCCTCAAACTTGTGTGAGAAATAAAGGATTCTGTCTCTTTCTCTTTACCAACGTCCAATAGCGTTCATTTCAATATATATAGAGTATATACCTTGTAAATACGTGAACAAATATAACCTGTCAATGAGGCGATGTGTTGATAGGTTATTATAATATTAAAAGAATAATGAAAAAATGGATGAATTACAGGCTACTACATTAGAAGTTACAACAGGTTATCAGACAAAAATCAAACGAACAAATAACTTCGAATTATCTACACTTTTATTATATATTACTTCAGAAAATTCATGAATCAATGAATGAATAAATGATGAAGAGGTTATTTGTAAAAAAAAAACAGAAAAAGTTTGAGAAAGGTATAAATAAATCTATTTGCTACATTCAGAAAATTGGAATATACACAGGTAAGCTGTGTATGATGGATTATTCATGAAATGTATGATTCCGTTACAGCCAAAAGCATTGCAGATATACCATGATCCCTGACGGACAGTGTGCTACTATTGGTTCCTCTAACCGGAACCAGAGACAAATTATAGAAAATCATACAAGGTATAGTTAAGGAAAATAATTCAAACTTATAAATTCTGAGGCAAAAGACAGTCCGCTACTGTCCTATCCTCCTACTAGAGTCGTAGGCAGATGATCAAATGGATCATACGGAGTATGCTCAAGGGGAATGATTCAAATTGATTCGCAATCTTTCTATAGGCCAAAACATAACGGATATATCATAACTCCTGACGGATAGCCAGCTACTGTCAATTTCTCCAATTAGGATCGTAGACAATTGATGAAAAAGATTATACCGAGCTTGCTTGAGAATTAATCAAGTTTATTTGCTATTTCTTTACAGGTAAAATTATAGTGGGTATACCATACCCCTGATGGACAGTCCACTGGTCTATACTATTTCCTAACTAGAATCCTGAGCAAATGATGAAACAGATAACATTGAGCTTACTCAGAGAGAAGTGAATGAATGAAACATTGTCCTCCTTGCATACCCTGATCGACAATGACTACACTTGAGCTCAACTAAAGCGACTAGAGATGTTGCTTATTTTAAAATAACCGTTCCAAATCTTTTTCATCTTTCTTCAGAGAAAAAACCATACAGAGATGTCTGGTAAGAAAAGGTACGTTTAATATAATTTTATTGTCTGTGTAGTTTTGATGAAGAGTATCATCTAATGGAACAGTCCATTGAATCTAACCAAATCAACTTGAGAATCAGACATCAACTACATTGACTACATGAACTACATTCTACTGCATTGACTTCAACTAGAACATTGTACAAGATTCAGTAGGTTTCTTTGACAAAGGCTGTTATCGGATTCTTGAATATAAATGAAATTGATAGTATTGGTAGCTAACATACAGATCTATGGTATGTTTGCTTCATTTTGTTCCATCCTCATTCACCTGTGATGCTATTCAAAGAATCTAATAATAGTATCGGATAGATCTGTGATATATTCACTGCACTCTTGCCTTTGCTTCACTCGACTAAGAGGCCACCAAATGGAATTGATAGTGACAGCTATCGTCTAGCTAAATAGCTAGCGTACAAATTTATGATTTGTCTGCTTCATTTCTGCTTCGTCTCCATCCACTTGTGATTCTACTCCGAGAAACTGACGAGTCCAGTATGTCGTCAAGATCTGTGGCATATCTGCTGTGCTTTTGCCTCTAGAGAAATCGTTTTGTTCAATTAATAGTTTTGATTTAAAATATTTGACATACTTCAATGTAACTGAAGTGCCTGGAGACCAACCTCAATCTTCAACGTTTTTCAAACTTCTTATATCTCATTGAGGTTGTGTCATGAACTTTTCATTCTAAAAACTTTTTATACTGCATTGGGGTTTTTGGATGATTCCACGTTCTGATTATATTTGATATTTGATAAATTCCACTGTCTGATGGTAAGCGATGATTCAGTTGTTGATTCGTTACATAATCTTTAATAATCCCTTTCATGCCATTCATTATCAATTGAATCCACTTTATAATCTGTAGTTCATCCATTCAATACAAAATTGCCTATGGAATTACCTAAATGAAATGGATAGTGGTGGTAGACGACGTACAGATCGAATGGTATATTTGCTTCGTTTTTGTCTTTCCTCGTTGGCCTGATACTTTCTTGACCAAGAGTTGTTATCGGATTGCTTGAGTAGGATCACAGGTGTGTAAGAAAACACGAAAAAGAAGCAAATATACCATAGACCTGTACGTCATCTACCACCACTATCAATTTCATATAGGCGGTCTTGTGAAAATTTTGTATTGAATGTACGAATTACAGATTACAAAGTAGATTCAATTGATAATGAATGGCATGAAATGAATGATTAGAGATTATGTAATGAATCAATAACTAAATCATCACTTATAATCAGGAAGGGGAATTCATCAAAAAACCCCAATGCAATATAAAAAGTTTTTAGAAAGTGAAGTTCATGACAAAACCTCAAAGAGATGTAAATAGTTTGATCAACGGTAGAAGTTGAAGTTGGTCTCCAGTTACTTTAGTCACATTGAAATATATCAGAGCGATTTTTTCAAAGACGAAAACACAGTAGATATGCCACAGATTCTTACAACATGCTGGGCTCATTAGTTCCTTGGAGTAGAATCATAGGTGGCTGGACACGAAGCAGAAATGAAGCAGACGTATCACAAATTTGTATGCTAGTCATCGTCACTATGAATCTCATTCGGTGGCCTCATAGTCGAATGAAGAAAAGGCAAAAGCGCAGTGGATATATCACAGATCTATCCGATGCTGGTATCAGATTCTTTGCATAGTGTTTCAGAGGGATGAGAAAGAAACAAAATGAAGCGAATATACCATAGATCTGTGAGTTTGCTATCACCACTATCAATTTGCATTACAGATTACAAAGTGGGTTCAATTGATAATGAATCCCTTGATTTTTCGAGTAGAATTACAGGTGCATGAAGGAAAAACAGGCAAGATGCAGATATATCATACATCTGTATATCATGTACCAGCAGGATCAATATCAATAGGTAGCGTAGGTAGGATCAATATCATAAGAAAATGAAGAAAAGACAGGAGCATAGTGGATATTGAACAGGTCATTGCATCAGGTATACTACTATAAGATTCTTCCAATAGAATCACTGGTGGAAGAAGAAAAAGCAAAAAGGATACAGGTGTACCATACATCTGTACATGACATACCAGCATGATCGATCATCAATCAATCATGATCAATATCATTATGTAGCGTCATAGGAAAATGAAGAAAAGGCAGGAGCGCAGAGGATATACAACAGGTCCTTGCGTCGAGTATACTACTATCAGATTCTTTCAATAGAATCACTGGTAGATGAAGAAAAAGCAAGAAGGACGCAGATGTACTATACATCTGTATGTCACTTACCATCATTATCATTAGGTAGCGTTGAAAGAAAATGAAGAAAAGACAGGAGCGCTGTGGATATAACACAAATTTTTGCATCAGATGCACTTGACTGACCAATTGGCGAATGATTACGCAGACTGTTTGGGATCAACTCGACGAAAATGGAGCAGATACAAAAGTATTCTGATTATAGAAATTGTTGTAGAATAACTACAGGTCAACCTGACTGATATAATTGGAGATAAAATTCATTCTAAATGTTTTCTTCCAAAGTTTTATCTCTCCAGATGTTCCATTCGAGCTGGATTACATTTCTATTCTCACAAACTTTTATTTTTATCTTTCATTACCTTTGTTTTCAAATGATTCAATTCTCGAATATCATGAATATTAAATATCTTCATTTTAATATATTTTGATATTCACATATCATTATTCTTAAATATGTGTTACAAATGAAAATAATCTTATTCAACCGCCCATTTTTCTCCTCATTTCAACATATATTTGATAGTGAGGATGTGTAAGAGTGAAAATATGTGAGAATAGATATTTATCAACAGTGATATGGAGGAAAGAATTATCTGAAAATCAAGGTAAAAAAATACAGATCTCTTATGGAAAATGTTTAATTGAAAATAGAGTATTTGAGAGAAAGAATATTTCGGAGTATTATATATGTTGAAAATGATATTGCAATTACGGATATTAGTTTGAATGAATGAGGATTAACCTGATTGATGTAGCTGGAGATAGAATTGATTCTAAAATATTCTCTCCAAAAGTTTGAACCCTCCAGTTGTTTCATTCAAGCTGAATTGTATTTCCATTCTTACGAACTTCTATCTTTAGTTTTAATTACGTTTGTTTTCGAATAATTCTATTCTTTAATATCATCAACGTTGAATACTTTCATCTTCACATATTTTCACTTCTGCAGGTTTGTATTCCCAAATATCCCTGGTTAAACAATCCGATTGAATCCGATAAAAAAACATTTCATCGGAATGGATTGAGTTTCTGCATCGGAAATTTACCATTGATACCAATAAAATAATTTTTAACTGGATTTAATCGGCATTTTCCCTGGTGGAAAAATCCGATCAAATCCGATGAAAAAAACTTATCGGAATGAATTGATTCCTGCATCGCGATTTTCTTATTGAATTTTATTGGTTGTTAACCCAACCAACGAACGGTTTATATACATTATATACGCGCATTTTATATCAATTAAACAAACACATATATCATTTATTCAATTATTACGTATGACAAATTATTGCTGAAATAAATTCAAACGATGTTTTATGTGTTATTAACATGGTGATCACCCATCCACCTTGTACCGTAGTTGTCGTTGCTTAACCTAGAAGATCGATCTGGAACACCCGCTCGCTCGATGCCGTGGTTCGCTTCCTATCAATGTGAACTGAATGACTGTCTTATGTCAGGGATGGGTGTCCTACAGTAATAAGATTCAATTGGTAATAGTCCATTGGACATATGAGGGATTGTATCGGTCTTAATGAGAGCATAGGAGTTCATTAATAATGAAAATCCCAATGAAGACCAAGAGAATATTTTCCAATTGGATTCAATCGGTATTTTATGATGGATGAAAAATTCCGATTGATATCAATACAATATTTTTCAATTGGATTCAATCGGTATTTTATCAATTATGAAAATCCTAATTGATACGAGTCAAATATTTTCCAATGGGATCCAATAGGTATTTTATCAATGATAAGAATTCCGATTGATATAAATGAAATATTGTGTAATTGGATTCACTTGGTATTTTATGATCAATGAAAATTCCGATTGACGCCAATACAATATTCTTCAATTGGATTGAATCGGTATGTTATTAATTATGAAGATTCTAATTGATACCAGTCAAATATTTTTCAATGGCATCCAATAGGTATTTTATCAATAATAAGAATTCCTATTAATACCAAGAAAATATTTTTCATTTGATTGAATCGAGATTTTATTGATTATTGAAATTCTAATTGATATCAGTGGAATATTTTTCAATGGAATTCAATGGGTATTTCATTAATCACAAAAATTCCAAATGATACCGAGAAAATATTTTCTAATTGGATTAATTGGGTATTTTATGGTTGATAAAAAATTCCGATTAATACCAATACAATATTCTTCAATTGGATTGAATCGGTATGTTATTAATTATGAAGATTCTAATTGATACCAGTCAAATATTTTTCAATGGCATCCAATAGGTATTTTATCAATAATAAGAATTCCTATTAATACCAAGAAAATATTTTTCATTTGATTGAATCGAGATTTTATTGATCATTGGAATTCTAATTGATATCAGTGAAATATTTTTCAATAGAATTCAATGGGTATTTCATTAATCATAAAAATTCCAATTGATACCAAGAAAATATTTTCTCATTAGATTCAATGGGTATTTTATGATTGATAAAAAATTCTGATGGATACCAAGAAAATATTTTTTAATTGGATTGAATCGGTATGTTATTAATTATGAAGATTCTAATTGATACCAGTCAAATATTTTTCAATGGCATCCAATAGGTATTTTATCAATAATAAAAATTCCTATTGATACCAAGAAAATATTCTTCATTTGATTAAATCGAGATTTTATTGATTATTGAAATTTTAATTGATATCAGTCAAATATTTTTCAATGGGATCCAATTGATATTTTATCAATAGTAAAAATTCCGGTTGATAGCAATACAATATTTTTCAATTTGATTCATTCGGAGTTTTATCAATCATGAAAATTCTAATTGATACCAGTAAAACGTTTTTCAATGGGATCCAAATGGTATTTTATCAATAATAAAAATTCCAATTGATACCAGTCAAATATTTTTCAATGGCATCCAATAGGTATTTTATCACTAATAAAAATTCCAATTCGTACGGACACAATATTTTTTAATTTGATTTAATCGGCATTTTATTAATCATTACAATTATAATTGGTACCAGTAACATATTTTCCAATGGGATCCAATGGATATTCCATCACTGATAAAAATTCCGATTGATACCAATGAAATATTTTCCAATTGGATTCTCTTGGTATTCTATGATTATAGTTTCCTATTCCAGCAACTTTCCCATTAGTCACAATACAAACTCGATAAAAACCAATGATCTGATGCAATGAAAGAAATTTCAAAACTGAATCCTTTATTGCCGGTACATACCTATAGGACTTTATAATCTGTAAACTTGCCTATTATTTCCAATAAATTTGAATGTTGGAATAATCCAATTAAAACCCATTGATCAATGAAATCGATACATCCTTAAATGCAGTCAGAAATCTCCCATAAGAAACCCATTCATCATTCAATCTCACAAATTTTCCCATTAGTTCCAATAGATTGAAATTGTGGAAACTTCCGATAAAAACCGTTTGCCTGATGGAATGGAGAAAATTTCAATCATCCAATCAGATATCTCTTATACAGACCAATAGATTATGTGAAGTCTGATTAATTCCCATAAAATGCAGATTTTTTAATTGGTGAATCCCCGATTGAAACCTATAGAAAAGAGATTCCGATAAACTTTTATTGATTTTGAATCGGGGATTGAACTGTTCCGATTGATCCTATGCAGTCCGATTAATTCTGAATCGGTTTCTATCGGATCTTATCGGATTTTTTAACCAGGGCTAATGCGGTGGAATAAAGTCTAAAATTGAATTTGACATTTCTCATTCAATGCTATTGCATATTCAATCCCGTAAATATTCCTTTTATTTTCCATAAATTGCACTGAAAAAAAATTTCATCGAAAATCAATTATATTTTGTTGTTAGGGTAACTGAATATCATAGTCAAGTCAACGAATATACGGTCAGATTGACAGTATAATCGTTGACTTGACACCATGATGGTTGATTCAACTGCATGTAGTTAAGTCAACAGTGCATGTAGTTGAGGCAACAGTCAGATTCAGTTGGATATATCCAATCGTATTCTACTGTTGAATCAACTATATCACCGTTGTCTGTACTCACCTTTTTTTTCAGTGTGGGATGATCGAATAATTCAATTGAAACCTATTGACCAATAAAATAAACAAACTCAAATCGAATTGGATATTCTGGATAGGAACCCAGTAAGTTTCGAATTTTGTACAATTTTCCCATTGGTTCCGATAGACCGAAATCACCGAAAATTCTGATAAAAACCGATGATTCAATCCGCTGAAAGGAATGCTGAATTCGAATTGGATATTTCTCATTCAATCCCATTCAATTTTCAGATCCGTAAATGGTCCTATTATTCCCCATGAATTCGGATAGTGGAATAATCCGATTGAAACCTACAGACCGATCAAATCTGTACGAACTCTAATCGAATTGGACATCCTTCATAAAAACCGATTAAATTTCCCATTACGTAACATTTACGATCGGTTCCAATAGCTTTAGGTCATGGAAATTCCCGATAAAAACCATTTGCCTCATGAAATGGAGAAATTTTCACACTCTCAATCAGATATCCCTCATACAAACCGATTGATCACTGAAAGTCATATTAATTCCAATAAAACAAATATTTTTCTATCGGTACATCCTCGATTCAATCCTATATATACCACGTTCCAATTAATCATCATTAAGAATAGAATAATTCATCTTGAATCGGTAGTTGAGCCTCTCCGATTGACCCTATTCATTCCGATTAATTTTGAATCGGTTTTTATCGGTTTCTATTGGACCTTTTAACGAGGGCTATGCTACCTGGAGTATCATCCCATACAGCACACGAGTTCCCGCAAAAACTTTCCGTTATGCTAATCAATATGTATTCATTATAAATATCTTGAATTCAAAATGAACTATTAATGAACAACTTAATGTTCAGAAAGGACTCATGTCGAGATTTCATAATGAATTGTCCGGGCATTCAAGACGTTTCCATTTTGAATTCAAAATATTCATAATGAATACATATTGATTAGCATAACGGGAATTATCTATTGCTGTCCAATGATGAGATGACTGATGGAAACCCAAGTGGGTTTTTATATCACATGAATTATCTGAGGACATTTCTTTCATTGCTACGATTGCCACTATAGTACTATTGCTACTGTAGTTTATAAACTCGACATGAGTATTTGATTGTTCTTTCCACTCAATTCAAGGCAAATTCAGAAAAAGAAGTGAAATCCACATAAAAAACCTCAAAAAGGTAAAAAAATAACGCCAAGTACATGAAAATGTGGTCAGTATTCACAAAAAAAAAAATGGAAACATGTCTAAATACACATCCTGAAAGAAAATTTCATTATATTCAAAACTTCGAGAAGATAAAAGAGAATATGCTCCATCTGAAAAAAAAGATGTGAAATCAATATGAGCTACCAAGTACATTTGGTTATCCAAATGGGATGTAAACGATTTTTGCTATATTGTAACTTCAGTTTGTTTAAACTGTATTCAAAGTCATTCATGATCTTCGAAAAACATTATTATATTGAAAAATTGACTCAATCAAGTGTATTGTTCTGCCCATATATGAATAAAATGAATGAGATTCATCCTGCGAAGGCAGAAAATTAGAAAAAAAAAATTGAAAAAAGAAATTAACCCAAAAACAAAGAATCAAAAAATCTAAAAACACATTCCAAAGGAAAATTTCACTGCATTCAGAATTTCGAGGGGATATGAAAGGATATGCTCCATTTGAAAAAAAAAGATATGAAATCAATATGAGCGACTAAGTACATTGGTTATCCAAAGGATATGTGAAAGATTTTTGTTATATTGTAACTTCAGTTTGTTTAAACTGTATTGAAGGTAATTTATGATTTTCAAAAAAGCATTATTGGATTAAAAAAATAAATAGAACAAGCGTATCGTTCTGCTCGTATATATAGATACCAAAAGGTGAAGAAAAAGTAGAATTCCACAAAACATACAAATGTCTCACAAAAACCCCTAAAAACTCCAACACAGTAAAAAATAACGTGAAATCCCAAAAACCATACAAACGTTTTACAATAACGCTTGAAAAAAAATCCTTGAAAAAAATACTTCACTCTTTCCGGAAGATTACTCGATATAACAAATATACCATTAAAAAAAAAGATGTGAAAGGCAACCCTGTTTCGGAATTCGCATCAACCAGCAACACTTGGCGTGGCCGATGGTAGAAGTTTTTAGCCTTTATTATATACAAATGAATTTCTATAGAACATTAAATAAGAAATTCAAATGATATAATGTCATAAAATCTTCTTCGGCCACGCCAAGTGTTACTGGTTGATGCGAATTCCGAAACGAGGTTGCCTTTCACATCTTCTTTTTTAATGGTATATTTGTTATATCAAGTAATCTTCCGGAAAGAGTGAAGTATTTTTTTCAAGGATTTTTTTTCAAGCGTTATTGTAAAACGTTTGTATGGTTGTTGGGATTTCACGTTATTTTTTACTGTGTTGGAGTTTTTAGGGGTTTTTGTGAGACATTTGTATGTTTTGTGGAATTCTACTTTTTTTTCACCTTTTGGTATCTATGTATACGAGCAGAACGATACGCTTGTTCTATTTATTTTTTTAATCCAATAATGCTTTTTTGAAAATCATAAATTACCTTCAATACAGTTCAAACAAACTGAAGTTACAATATAACAAAAATCTTTCACATATCCTTTGGATAACCAATGTACTTAGTCGCTCATATTGATTTCATATCTTTTTTTTTCAAATGGAGCATATCCTTTCATATCCCTTCGAAATTCTGAATGCAGTGAAATTTTCCTTTGGAATGTGTTTTTAGATTTTTTGATTCTTTGTTTTTGGGATAATTTCTTTTTTCAATTTTTTTTTTCTAATTTTCTGCCGTCGCAGGATGAATCTCATTCATTTTATTCATATATGGGCAGAACAATACACTTGATTGAGTCAATTTTTCAATATAATAATGTTTTTCGAAGATCATGAATGACTTTGAATACAGTTTAAACAAACTGAAGTTACAATATAGCAAAAATCGTTTACATCCCATTTGGATAACCAAATGTACTTGGTAGCTCATATTGATTTCACATCTTTTTTTTCAGATGGAGCATATTCTCTTTTATCTTCTCGAAGTTTTGAATATAATGAAATTTTCTTTCAGGATGTGTATTTAGATATGTTTCCATTTTTTTTTTGTGAATACTGACCACATTTTCATGTACTTGGCGTTATTTTTTTACCTTTTTGAGGTTTACTGTTACTCTATCGACATGAAATCTGGGTTTATAAATCCAAGATTAAACATTACTAAATCAAATACATAAGGATTCGTGCAAAAAAATAAACTTTCTGTCACAGCAAATTACTTTATCTCGGATTTAAACATAGATTCAATGTCGATTGGAACATATTCAATAGGCTGTTGATGGTCCAGCAGCAGTGTGACCAGGTTGAAGTAGCCCAATTCCATTGATTGGTATATTATGTCAGAGACGACATTATGGTTCGATAGTCCCATGAGAAATAATCAATCAATGATCATTAGGTTACTTTTATCTGGTTGCACCGTCAGCAGTGCCAATGAAGATCCATTGACGGCCCTTTAGAACGCTCAAAGTCGTTGTTGAAGGAAATTTGAAAAGCAGTTTCAATCAAATATTCATGTTTAATAAATCATACATCTATATTTCATTTTCGTTTTTCGTAGAAACAGATGAAGAAGCCAGAGATACTGAATTGAATATTAATATAAATACTCCGATTGAACGTGACGATGAAGAAATGAACAATTTTGTTCATGCTGTACATCCAGAGGTGAATAACAATCAGAACATTCATCATAATCCTTCCAGCGCTGAAATTCCCAAAGATATTGACAATTCGAAAAGAAACGAAAAACATAAAAGTATGAACATTGATGATGAGGAGAATAATATGTTTTCTTTTCCACCGGTTTCATTCAAGGATAATTGTTCAAACGAAAGGAATGGAAATATCATTGCTGATTCAGTTATTACAAATGCGGAGGGAGAAGTTGGGGATAACGATTCCAGTATTTATATTATTACATTGATTCAACGTGACCATGGAGAAATGTACAATTCTGTTCATGCTTCACATCAAGAAGTTAATCACAATGAGGGGATTCATAATCCTTCCAGCGCTGAAATTTCCAAGAATATTGATAATTCAAGAAGAAATCAAGAACATGAAAATATGAACATTGCAGATAAAGATAATAATTTGTTTTATTTTCAACCCCTTCCATTTATGGATAAGTATTCAAACGAAAAAGATTTTACTGCTGCTTCAGTTAGTCCAAATGTGGAGAGAAATAGATATTATGTCAATAATAGACATGAAGTTGATCATTCTGAATTCTTGCGTGATTATGACGTAGAAGATGTTTCTCTATTTTCATCCGAAGATACTGAGAAAGGCAACAGAATTAGAAATAATTCAGTTAAAAATTGCAATTATATAATCGCAAATGACATGGAGACTATTAATGTTCAGTATATTCTATGCGAACAAATATTTATGGATGAAAACGCCTTGATGATTCATGTAACTATCAATCATTAGTTTTGTAAATACATATCCAATTTTTTCAATATCAAAAATCTCATCACTTCAATATAATTGTATTCAAGTTCATTGCAAATTTTTTTTCAGATAACAATTGTATAGTCGGAGATCAATGATTATATTGTACCTAGTCAGACGTATAAACATGTGATACAAATGACGACTGAACTATGTAATTATTATAATTAAGATTGCTAACTTCTGTCATTGAACTGTGAATTTGATGAGACTGATTGTAGAAATAGAAATAACGCTAAAAAAGTGCATGCTGTATCATTCTCAAATGTTCTTGATCTTCATACATGCGGCTAGGAATATAGTAATTTTTAAAATAATTTAAAGACATTTCGTAGTTTTCGGAAAATCATTAAATACACTGAGAAAAATAGAATGTACTTTTTCGCTCCGTAAAAACTTTTTGGCAAATAAAACAGAGAAAACTGTAATGTTTCATATCATAAAATGTAATAATTACATATTATGTCATGATTTGTTGATTGGCGTCAGTCCACTGGTGCGGTTGGGCTGCACCAGTACGGGTGTGACATTCCTCGATGGGGGAGCAGCTTGAGGTGGTGTTCGAATGGCTGTTGCTGCTTCTCTGCGTGCCATCGATGCCCCCGCCGTAGTTGGTGGTGTATTCGACGCTGACCTCACGACACCTTTGGTGACTTCCGCGATTGGATCTTGAATTCCTCGTTGGGGGGACCTTGGTTGGAGGCTGGTCCCCCTCTTCCCCCTTGCCCCGGGATCACTCTCCAACCTGCCTCTGTTGGTGTTGCTGGAGGATGTGGCTCTTGGCTCCACCGACACACTGGCTGCCCTCGGCCGCCGCAGATTGTACTCCACCCCATAGTTGTACGTCGATGTTGTAGTAGTAGCAGCTGTAGTTTGAGGTGGAGTCCTTTGCGACGACCCGTTGCTACTTTGGCCGCATGTTCTTCTCTGTGCCGGTGGATTGCTGCCTTTTAGGTAGGTCAGGATGCTGCTGGACGTCGTGGCACTGGTCCTTGGTGGCAACCTTCCTCGCCCCGCTGATGTCGTAGCAGTCGACGACGATCCGGATCTGCCCGCTGATGTTGTTGCTGCTGTTGTCCTTCGCAGACTACGCTGGGACGTGACCCCACTCGCAACGACCTGCCTCGTGGTGGATGATGATGTCGTTGCGGACACAGCAGACGCCACAGATGCTACCGGAGAACGGGCCGCAGAGGCCGACGATACGGTCGACGCCCTCACCGCACGCACAACCGTACTGACGTTTGAAGACACTTCTGATCCTCGCTAAGTTGTTTGAAAATTTCCTCATCAAGAGATGGGATGTCACAATCAATGCTATCGAACTCAACGACAGGTAAACTTTCGCAACCCACAAGACATTCACCAATTGGATCAGAAAACGATTTTGGACTTGTAGTTTGACCATCTAAATGCCCAGATAAATGTCTTAATGGAAGCTCATTAAAATGTAACAAGCAAATGATCCATTGGAGTGGTCTTCTGAGAATCATTTCTATATTGTGAATTACACCATTCTTCCATCCAGTATTAGTTGCTGTTCCATCACAACCAATTACATCTAAGTCCTCGAGAGAAATTTTACATTCATTTAGATGTGACCTAATGCTATCAGTAATATTTCTTCCAGAGCCTGACATTGGAGACACATGACTGATGTAATTAGACCCTGGCTCTTGAATCAATGAAATGTGTTCCTCTTTCACCAGCCTGCGAAAGTTCTTGGCATGCATTGTTTCAACAACCAGAGTATCATCTTTCCTGATATCAAAGTATAACCCTCGAACGATAGGATCAATACTATTCTGTAAGTTGGATCTTACACGTGTCTTTTCTCTCCTCAATTTATTCTTGTCAATAACGAGTGATTTGTCAGATTCATTTATAATCCCTATATCCTTAAGAACACTCGAGGCGATTGCTGCTGTGGCCCTGTCAGAAATTCCGTAACTATCGCTCACTAACGCGGTCGATTTGAGTGGAATCCTCATCTGTGTGCTTGTTGATGGCTTATATTTTTTTCCAGGGACAAAAGTTTCATCTCCATGATTCTCTTCAGATCCAGGCTCTTGGTGTTCGACTTTTGCTGAAGTCGGTTTAAGAGAACTATCGTGCAAGTCTATTTCATCTGAGTTCATGACATGAAATTGGCACGAAGATTCTGACCTTTTTCTATCGAAGTGAGTGAGTTCTCGCTCTTGCCTCAGAAGTCTTTTGGTAAGTCTCGTGTATTCTGTTTTGTCAACTTGTCCTATTTTTCCAAATCTCCCATTCCTTTGTCCGTACATAAATCTAATTTCAAGAAATGGAATTTCCTTTGATTTCTCACAATCACAAATCATAGAAATTGGACATGTACAACTTTGAATGCTTTTTTTACAGATGCAGTTCCGAGTCATTGGACATTTACAGTGTGCTACATCGAAAAGTTGTACAGCTTCCTTCTTGAACTTTCCCAGCTTAACTTTATAACTTTCTTTTTCTTTGTCCCTGGTGTAAGATTTCCGTATTCTGTAATATGAATCGTGGTATGATTTTATCATTTGTATGATTCTTGTTTCTGTAACTGTGGGGATAGTTACTAAATCGTACTGAGCCATAATATTTCGTGCAACTGCTCCAACTACAGTGGAAAAACTAACTGTTTCGTAATTGACTTCTGAAGCCAGCTTAAATCGTTCTTCAAAACAACATCTTGAAACTTCCTCGTACGTAGGAAGTTGGCAAGTTGGTAGTTCCTTTGGACTCCCGAAAATTGGACAGGAAAATACTTTCCGACCCATGTGTTTCCTTGGCGCTTCCATCTTTCAATGATGTATGAATATAATCAGATGGAATGAAGCCCTACTACGCTCTAAATACCGTGAATATCAGTGAAAAAATAACAAAGTTGTTGAGGTAGTAATTTCTGGATCTCTACGAAAGAAAATCAGCAACCGCCAGTATGACCGCTTGCTGAAACAAGTGTAGTTATTGCTGGATAAAATGCGACGCCTCTGCTGTGCTCGTATATTTCTGTGCCGTTCGCGTCACGTGAGTGAGGTAAGCAGTCGATCCGAATATCTGAGCAGTACACTTCTGATCAGCGTGTCCACAACGAATACGAGAACTTACACATACGGTGTATGTATGTATGTATATTACATGTATATATATATATATATATATATATATATATATATATTTATTTATTTATACAATTATCCAACACTATTAACTATGTTTGTATGCTTGACAATCATTTTCTGACACTGAATAATGAAATACAAACTTTTTCGAGAAAATATATTGCATTCGCCAAAAATTGTAAAAACTGAAAGACTTCAAGCTCGATGCGCGAGGGTCAAATGTTGACCGATTTGAATGATCTCCTTTTCATTCGATTTGTGTTCCTCCAGACCGTCTTTTCCGCACTATTACGTTCCGGATTCCAAAAATTCTGGTTTTTCGGCCCACCCTACTAGTCACTGCTGTGCTAGAGAACGGGAAAGGTAAGGTCAGAGATGAGTTGAAGAGATTGCTAACGAGATATGGAAACCATAGTCCAGTTTCTGATTGACAGTATCACGTTTTCCGTTCATCGCTTCATGCTGGTTGGCTTGGAAGAAAAATTCAACTAATCATATATTTTTCTTCAAAAGAAAAAGACGTGGTACGGACTATGATTTTAACATTGCGTTAGCAATATCTGCTATTCATCTCTGGTGAGGTAGAGGAAAAACCAAAGTCCTGAGAAGGACTCTGGGGGAGGAGTAAAGGCGAGTCCTCACCAAGACTTCACCGACGGGCGCCAAGTGGCAGGTTAGGGTTCGATGTCGGGTCTTCACTCGTCGCTGCAGTGTCGCGCTCCGATCGTCCTCTCGTTCTGCAGATGTCTTCTTGATGACACACACTGACACACACCGCCACTCGCGGATAAAAGAAAACGAGCAGAAGACTAGTGAGCTTAGAAAACTTAGAGGCGTAAGATCAAAGGTATTCTCCTCGAAGAGTCAGTGTGCTTCGGCGGATGAGGAGAAAAGCAGCGAAAAAAAGAAAAAGAAATTTAAATAGAAAGAGAGAGCTGCCTTCTCCTCAGATTGAGCCGTACTAGGTGGCACTGCAATACCTAGACGATTCGTAGCAGGGTCGATGCAAGCACCGGGCACCCGCCGAATTCCAAAAATCAGGTTAATATAGTGTATCTGTGACACTCTTCGATGAGGAGTGTATCAGATATTAAGCCGATAAGAACAGATTAATTAAACTTTATTTTCGAAAAATGCTCCCCAGGGTTTGACCTCCGGGGGCGAATACAGTATGGCACTGAGGCCTGGCTTATAATCATAAACACATAAATGGAAAAATACAAATAAATCAAAATAATACAACTTCACATTTGTAAAAAAATATAATAATAATGATAATCATCTGGCTCCAGGGGGTGCTCCAGTAAATATATTATGGCCCATCTCTGGGCTATTGAGTAACTTCAGTCTTCAGCGTTACATTTCACAATAAAAATGGGTGGTGCCAACCGGCCCACCCATATCAGAATGAGCTCAGTCTTATCAACGAGATACCCCCTGGAACAACCAGACCTATAAGCTTAATCTACGTATATAATAATAATAATTGCCCCCGCGGAGTTATAACACTGTACAAATACATTAATAAATAAATAAATAAATGAATAAATACACAAATAAATGAATAAATGCAGGAATAAATAAGTACAGGTGTATAAATAAAAGTGTATAAATAGTATAAAGATTGTATAAATAAAAATGTGTATATAAAAATTAAGTTGTATGAATAAAATCGGTTAAAATCTGAACCCTGGCGGCTATATCACAGGTTGAAAGAACAGAAACTAATGGTTAAGAAGCACACCAGGGTCATCCGCGGGGAACAGAATAAACTCATGACACAAATCTATAAAATGTATTCGCGGCATTCACTCACTCATTCGCACACTATAAGAGAAGAAAGAAGGGGTTGCTCGATTGGCAGTGCCATTATTAATCTGTTATTACTAAGAAAACCGCATTCATACACACACATACAACGAACAAGGTTAAAAGAGCAGCGCGCAAGCGCGCGGTGGATCAATGAGAAAATCTACTGAGCCGTTTCAGCTCGGGCTAACCTTCGGGGTGTGGACGGCGCTTGATACTGACACACGCCGGAAACATGCTCTACGCATATGTCGCGTGACCAACGGATGGTCTCCGAGACCATGAGGCAGCGCATAAGCTGCGCATAGCGTGGACTGATGTTGAGCAGCCTAAGAACCGCCTCATTGGACGGATTCCACGACCCGAGTGCTCCTATCACGAACGCATGGATAACAACACGGTACCCTTTTGAGAAAAGGTGTTCAGCCACAGGCGTATAGTGTGCAAATTTACGCTCTCTGGCTTCCCACATCGCCTCCCTCCGGTTTTCGAAGGGGATGGTAACGTCCACTATCACGATGCTCTTTGAGGGTTCGTGTCGTATGACCGAGTCAAGTCGTAAGCCCTCAAAGTCGTGATCGACGCCCTCGATCGGCTGGTTGAACTTTTTCTCCCCTGGGAGACGGCAGGCCGCACTCAGGCGGTCCAGCATGGCGTTATGCCGATACTGGATGGCCGCCGAGTGAGGAGGGCAGTGACAGATGACGTGTGGTAAGGTCTCTAGTCCACTACCGCAGCGCCAGCAACGCTCCACCGCAATCCACCGCCCCAACGCCTAGCCCCGTTGAGGGGTAGTACGTCTAGTCGGGCACGATGGATGAACCGCCACTCGGCAAAGCGGGTGAAGCTGCCAGCACGGAAGAAGTGATTAGACACATTCGACCGCACGGAGACATCAGCGACCCTCCCCTGGTCTTTCTTCGCGAGAAGAGAGCCCAGGTACCTTTGTTTCACCGCCGCCCTCACCCGATGGATCACCTGTTTCTTGGCGCCAGGTGGTATGACGACAGGCCGCCCTTCCGCCCCTGGGCACACCAACTGCAGCTCCACTAGTTCGGCAGACCATCTCCAAGTTATCCCAGCTTCCTTGGATTGTCTCATAATGGCGTTCCGCACTCTCGACCACATGGAGCCCATCTGAGCGTTCCTTCGAAATTCGCCCTCCAGCGAGCCAGAGAGGTATTTCGTTAGATCTTCGCCGGACGCAGGCCTACGAATCTTGTCCCTCACTGCCTGACGGAGAGTGTCCCAGGCCAGCATACTCACCGATTCATCATCCGCATTCAGAAGTCTGGAGGAATGGGCGACGATGGTCAAGTCCCCGAGTGGCAGGAGTCCACCACAGCCACCCTTGCTGGGAGGGATGTAGACTACCTCCGCGCTCGCCCTCTGCGGCAGATTGAGCCAAGATTCGACGACCTTTTTAATAAGGTCGTCAGCCGTTTTCAGAGGTTTCTTCTCCCCTCAGAAGGGGATGCAACCTGGGGAACAAGAATGTCGCCAACACATACTAAAATGAGTTATACGCATTTCTCACACATGTTGACGCGTATATCGGTGTGTTAGCCCCACTCCAAGACATCACAAACCTACGGTGAGGTAGCAAATGCCCGGAATTGCATTTGCTCGAGAAACAATGATTTGTGCATCCGAGACCAATCACTAAAAGTTTCTAGCCCTCCTCACATAGCCACAAACTGCACAGCGTTCAGGTCACGATGTAAGAATTATAAGTGATTCAACTGGTCCTCCATAGTGTCATCATATGTTTACAGTTTGCCAGATAGCAGCACAGAGAATGTTGGTACGGGCGTGAGGAAGAAACAAGATAGATCAGCATCTTGTTTTTCCCTCACACTCGTACCTACATTCTCTGTACTGCCACGTGGCAAACTGCAACATATGATCACAACGATTCTAGGGGAAATAAGGGCAGTTGGATCAACTATACTTCTCAGGCATGGGACTCATGCTAGCGACTGTCGCGCGCGACACCATTAGAAGGAAAAAGACGAAAGATGTTTTCATGTTAGGGGGTTTTTTTGCCGGAAACGTTTTTCACCGAATACACTGTAATTTGACAATCGCTAATCACCTCTAGAAATCACTAGGAGATTTCGTAGTGATTTCTAGAAATGACTAGCGATTGTCGAATTAAGGTTATTCGGCGAAAAACTTTTTCGGCAAAAAGACCCCCTACCGTTTTCATCTCAGATCTCTTCTCTCTTCTAATGATGTCGCGCGCAACAGTCGCGAATGATCTTTCGGTCACTTGTTTCAAACAAGGAGTTCCTATTCCCCTTTGAATAGTGGCAGATTTTACCGCTTTCGGATAAAGCCAGAGACTCATGTTAGCGACTGTCGCGCGCGACATCATTAGAAGAAAGGAGAGGGAGGATGTTTTCAGCTCGGATTTCTTGTTTCTTCTGATGATGTCGCGTGCAACAGTCACTGGAGCTTTCCGAAGTATGTGACCCGGGGCGTCAGGGGCGTGGAATTAACCAATAGGAATCCGTAGTTCACGCCCCAGACGCCCCGGGTCAAACACTTCGGAAAGCTCCACTAACACGAGTTTCCGGCCTGAATGGTCTTCCGGGCACTTGCTATCTTACCACCAGCGTTGTATCACTCAGTAACGTAGCGATCTTTCGGTGCGAAAGAGGCGATCGCTCGGGCGCATAGATAGAGGGGCACCAGAATAAACAAATGAAAAATGTTTATGTATCGACTGGGGTTGGGAAGTGCTATATGATCATATATGGCCCATACAGAATCCATATATGACCTTCCGATGCAAGGCTTTTCCATACATGTGAAAAAATTCTGTCACATATGAAATATTTTTCGTATATGGATTTTATATGGCTTATATATGAGTCATATATGATCATATATGGATCACATATGGATTAAATATGGATTGTATATGATTCTATGCATTTTCATGTATGAATCATATATGAATTTTCTATGTATTATGTATGGATTATGTATGGGTCATATATGTTCGTTTTTTACTAGGGTTTGAGGATTTTGCTGACTCTCCCTATGCAGCGATGCCAGAAAGGACCGTGTGGACGCAAAAATCATCCCCCCTACTCTACACACTTTGAAAGCTTTGTATGCGTGTGATCACACCTATACGGAAGTTCCATTGTACGAGACAGTGGAGGGGCTGATTTTTCCGCCCACGCGATATTTTCTGGCATCACTGTCCCTATGACGGTAGCGAATGCAGAAAGAAGTTTCTCAAAATTGAAATTGGTGAAAACGTCCTTGCGCTCCATGATATCTCAAAGCCGTTTGAATGGACTAGCGACCATTTCAATAGGGCACAAACTGACAGAAGACTTGGACCTAACTGAAGTTTTGAAAGACTTTGCCAGCAGTGTTGCCAGTATTCCCTAGAAAAATCTTCAGCATCTGATGATTGGTTATTTCTTGTATAACCGGCCAATCATATTTTCAATTTAGGAAGAAATGACCAATGCCAAAAAATCTGAAGATTTTTCTAGGGAATACTGGCATCACTGTTTGCCAGTGCAAAAGCAAGAAGAAGTTGTTTTGTATGAAAAAATTGTTAATAAACCAACTAATCACAACCGATATTCATAGCATCTTCAGAATTTCATTTCAACACGACGGTGCGACGTATGTTAGGGACCTTTTTCTTTTTTTGGTCGGTCAAGTACTCCCCGATGCAGGGGTGGCGGGACTTGCTCTCGCCCGAGGCGGCGAATCCCCTGGCGCCGGCCCTGACATATCCATAGGACATTCAGTAAGCAGCAGATTCAATGTAAAATTGTAAAAATATGAAAAACAATGGGAAACCTAAAACTCAAAGAGGAATCATCGATTGGTCGGTCCATAGTCGCTTTCTATTTCCGCACTCGATTTGCGAATATTATCCCCTGAGTTCAGTCTTCGCAATAGCTAAGTTCGTTTAGTAGTGTCCCAAGTTACCCCAACTTGCTCCAAATATTTTGCATTCGTTATTTCCAATTATAGTAACGAAATGATTGGTTTGTTACAAGTTAGAGCAACCCAGGACACGTAGAACGAACGAACCTAATATAATTTCCATGCTGTTACACCCTTCTGAAGTGAGAAATCGTCCACCTTTTGTAAACGAACTCGCGAGCAATTTAGAAAATGACAATATCAGTGAATTCATGAAAAAAGTCACTGTTTGGTGGTTTTGAGGTCGCTTTATGGTCGGTTTCTGGTTCCGAAACGAAATGAATTCTTTTCGATTTCTTTCCCTAAATGTTGGTCATGGGGTCAATTTGGAATGGTCACAATATGGAAAAGAATGGGAGACCTGAAACTCATACAAAAGTGATCGGTTGCTCGCTCCGTACACTGTACAAAATATTCTGAAATTTCCGATATCAGATGTATATGAAAATTCTGAAACTTGTAATTGAAATCAAGTTCAATCATGAATTCATGAAATTCAATGCCAAATGTGTGAAAATTCATATAAAAATGCATGAAAAATCATAATTCTGTATGAGATATCAGAAAATTTCATACACGGAGAGAAATGTATGGTAATATTTACCATGCTAACATACTATTCGTTCTTATTTGATTGAAAATCGTAAATGTTACTATGTGAGAATAGAATCCTTCGCTATTTTTCTGGTAATGATTACTATACTACATAGAAATCAGACAAATAGAACTCAAAGCAATGTGAAATGGTACTGATTACCATGTTACAATAGTTGTCATTCCAGTTAATGAAAATATGCACGCTGTGGGCAATATTGACACGACGCGTATAGACATACATATATTATACGTATCATTACGGTAGTCAGCCCACTATTAATAATCAAGTAAAAACACAGTTATTATTTTAGAAGACTGATATAATTTGTTTCTGACTGTATGCTCCCTTTTCTTTCTATTAACCATTTCATAACCTCATTCACTGAAAAGCCTTGTGTGTATATACATGTCAATAGTTTAATTTAGGTTATAATCAATGAAGAAATCATGGTCACCCGTACAGCACAACCACCGATCCTCCACCTAGGACTTCGGTGGACCGGAGGTGGAGAATTGGTGGAGAAATGGGAGCCGTGGAAATAAGGGAGAAATAAGGGAGAGTCTCCGTTGAGGCAACGGAGAGGCGACGGAGAAATGTCCACCCCCTGTATTTTCGATATAATTCTTATCGGTGCATTTACGTAACCAAATCTGAATGTATGAATTCACGAATTTAAGTTTTACTGAAAATACAAGGGGCGGACATTTCTCCGTCGCCTCTCCGTTGCCTCAACGGAGACTCTCCCTTATTTCTCCCTTATTTCCACGGCTCCCATTTCTCCACCAATTCTCCACCTCTGGTCCACCGAAGTCTTAGGTGGAGGATCGGTGGTTGTGCTGTACGGGCAGTATTACTTTATAGCATTGGATTCTTGTTTAGTTGCATAGTACTGTCTCCAATGTTACATGGTAATCATGACTATGTTAACAGGCCTAATGTTACCACATAAAATCGGGAGCATCACTATGTCAAGTGACTCGCACCATCTAAAAGTTTTCGTCACCATGTAACATAGTAATCATTCCCATGCTACATTGAGAATATAACTATTATTTTCTCTCAGTGTACGAAAAGCCAAAGAAGTTTTGAAAAGTCAATACAAAATGGATATGTTAATTGCTTCACATACATTTCTATGAAATTTAGGAAGCGATTTTTTACAGTGTAGTCGCTTTCTATTTCCGCACTCGATTTGCGAATATTTCGACTTGAGATGAATCTTCTCCATATGGATTTCATGTTACACCATTCCTCGATTAAGATGTAAATCACACATTACCAACGAACTCGCGAGCGATGAAGAAAACGAAAATATCAGGGAATGTATGAACCCGTACAGCACACCTCCGTGGAGGCCCCGTAGAACAACGGTGGATCTTCCACTTGAGCAACGTTGAGGCCACGTATCCGTTAAGGAGAAATAAAGGGGAGTCTCCGTGGAGGCGCCGGAGAAATGTCCGCCGGGCACAACGTTGCTGCAACGTGGAACAGAAGTGGAGGGAACGGCGAGGCGACGTGGAAGGCCAACCATATTGAAAATTATCAACGTGGTAGCGTGGGGCCATCTAGGGTGGAATCTGAGTGGTATCTACGTGGTGGCGAGGTAGCCATCCGCGTCGCCTCTACGTTGCAGCTACGTGGACGCAACGGGGGAACAGATACGTAGTGAATCCACGTTTCTGGCACGTTGAAATTGAATGCAAATTGAAAGGAAATTTCGATTTTCAAGCGAAACTACGAAACAATCGGAATTTTGGGAAGATTAAAAAAGCAAACGAAACATACATCATTCGTTTTTAAAAATTTTATTTTATCTTATAGATAACATGAAAATTTGAATATGCGTTCAAGATTTAATTAAAAATCACTCAAAGTACTTTTTCAAGGGGATACAAGTTGATCATTTAAATAAACAATTTTTTTGTGAGATTTCCCTGAACTGAATTGAAGAAATGGTTTGAAATTTCCAGGGAATAATCTTTGATACTTGATTTATTGAGTTACAGAGCCCGAATTTCGAATTTCGAAAAAAAATGCTCTGTTACCGACTGAGGAAAAAATTTTGTTTCGAAATTCGGGCTCTGTACCTAAATAAATAGAGTATAAAAGATTATTCTCTGAAAATTCCAGACTATTTCATGAATTCAGTTTGAAGAAATCTTACAGAAGAAATTTTTTCGGATGGTACACTGGTATCTCCTTGAATTTAACAAAATATTTTGGCTTCCGAATTTTCAACATCATCTGCTCAAAGAAAAAAAAGTCATTTCCGTACAATGAATATTTGTCCCCTCATCTAATAAATATTTATTCCAATAGACAGGGTATTACTATTGAAATCAAAATTCATGCATCAATCTCGAATGAAGTGATTCGATTGGATAAAAGGCAGGTAAGTGAATATTGACTTTTCTTTTCGATAAATAAGAACGAACAAACGCATTATTCTAAAATACTCAGACAAGTAATAAAATAACTATGTTCAAAATATACACAATACCTGGAATATCGGTGATTTTTATATTCAAATATCGATATTATAGACGATTTTTTTATTATTGTTTTTTTTTTGTTTTTAACGTATCGATTCCAACTTCGTATATATCCACTATATTTCAATATTCATATTTTATGATGATCGAAACACATGAACTTCCTGCAAAGGAAATGTTATTGTGTTCTGTGAAAAAGAAAAATTTGAACATTTTCATGGATCAAGACAAAGAAAATCCAATTTTATGCTCTATATAAAATTGAATTTCAGTTTGTCCTGGATCCGATAGTTCAATTACCTTTTCGTCAATTTATTTGAAAAGATATAAAATTGCAATCAACACATTGACATCGATCCATTCCAAAGGTGACATCGATATTTTATACTCTTGAAGCAAAACTGCCAGGGGTGAATTCGTCGAACGAGAATTCCGCGGAATATACATGATATGACGATCGCTAGTAATTCTCTAGTAACCATTACAAAATTACTTTCGATCGCGAAATCAAGTCTATTCGGCGGAATTCTCTTTTGGCAAATTAATCCCCTAACGTTAAAACGATATGTTCCGTATCAACCTGATTTTCGAAAAAGTTGAACATCGCTGAATGAAAATGAAATAATGAGATGCTCTGAAGAAATGGAAGGACGGCGCCTTGTTCCAGAGATCTCGAAGGATTACAAAAATCTTTTCGAAAACCATTACAATCAAACTATCATGAATAAATATACTAGTACTTATCTAATAATCAGTCTTATGTTTCAACAGCATGGAAAATAAATATTCTCAAGCAGTGGCGGGGCGACAGCTTGTCTGTCTTTCTTCAACCGACGCGAAACAAGGGGTGAGAGGCGGGAAGATCCCGCCTCTTATCCTTGTTTTGACGCGAATTGAAAGAGGATAGAAATGTTCTCACCACGCTGCTGTTTTCAAGCAACTGAAGAAGAAATTATACAATTTGTGACAGATGATTTATATTCAAAGTTGAACATCGAGCAATCAATTATAATTAACACTAGAATGCCCGAAGGGGGTCGATTTGACTACTTCATATTATTTCTTGTATTGCATCGTTCTTAATTTTGTATCGAATCTTTCTGTAAGTGGACCGGAATTCCAATCACGCAAAAGGTACCTCAAATCAATAAAAGTCACAAAGTTATAACTTTCAACATAGAAAATCGAGAACACCGAAATATAAAAGAAAATACAAAGCAGTCAAATCGATCCTCTTGGGCATTCTTGTGTTGAGATGACCAGAGCATGAGCGGGCTGGGGAGCGGCGAGGTCAAGTTTTTCCTCGACTGTTTTTCGAAGGTACGTAATTATTACAAATAGAAAGTGAATAATAATGAGCAATTACGTATGTGGGAGTGCGCGTTGCCGCAAACTTTGGATATCACAATAATTTCTGAAGGCTGAAAAAGAAAATTATACAATTTGTTGACGTGTGGAGATTGACACTTTACAAATTTCATTTTTGAGCATTCGGAAATTATTGGGATATTCAACGTTTCGGACAATGCGTAATCCCAAATGATTGATCCATTATTATTCACTTCCAATTTGTATCAATTACGTACTTTCCGAAAAAAAAATTGGCGCAAAATTCAACTTTTCCCACTTCCCGCATCCTGATGCTCCAATCCCCTTTGGTCTATTCGGCGGAATTTTCGTTCAGCGAATCAATTCCTTATCGTGGAAACGGTAACGTTCTATATCAAGCTGATCTTCGGAAAAGTTGAACATCAATGAAAGAAAATGAAATGATGAGATGCTCTGGAAAAATGGAAGGACGGCGCCTTGTTCCAGAGATCTCGAAGGATGACGAAAGTCTTTTCGAAAACAATCACGATCAACTTGTCAAGAATAAATATACTACTGCTTATCCAATAATCAGTCTTATGTTCTAACATCACAAAAAATAAATATTCAAAGGCAAGTGATGAACGAACGAAACAATATCGACGTTCTAATTAGTAAATTGTCTAACTTCATTTTTGTAAATTTTACAGGAGAGTCAAAAAACATATGGAGAATAATATTTCTCAACAAGAAATACAAAAAAACGATTTTCCAAAAAAAGTGGAGTTAGGCAATTTGCTAATTAGAGCGTCGATATGTGACAGATGATTCAAATGCAAAGTCGAACGTCGAATAATCAATCATCTGGTCGTTAAAACTTATCATACCGTCCTTGAACATATTCTACATGAAAACACGCATTTTACTGTTGTTTTCAGTTCAAGTTGCCGTGTAGGGCAATTGCACGCATTCGATAAAATTTCTACTAAATAAATTGAATGAAACTGAGTAATTCAATTTTTACAAGAAAATTTACATGTACTCCACAAGTAGCACGTGAATCAATGAATAATAATAATGTCAATGATACTGACAAACCCTGGAAAACATTTGTGAATGACGTTACGGAATTATTAAATTCTTCAAGCGCACACTTCCTCATATTTGCACAATTTTTCGGGATTTCTTGGAGATTATTTCATGGTTTTTGAAAATTGTGCATGGTAGAACAAATATTTTTCATTCGAATATTCCTATACGTTTTTCACACACCGCTCATATATCAAAATACATCCATTCAATTTAATAATCGAATCACTCAATTTCATTATCGCTGTCGCTGTCTATTACATTATTGTTATTTGATTCAATTTCTTCCTCCGATGAATCCAATAGTTTTTTAAGTTCTTCCTCTACGTTTCTATTTTTTCCTTCCTTTCAGCTGCAACTTTTATACGTTTCTTCGCGTCTTTAAACCACTGCTGCATCTTTTTGCAGATGGTAGATCTTTGGCTTCCCTTCACCGTGGACAAAATTGATTCTGAAACAACAGCATAAAGGTAGTTACTTATTCAATCGAGTATAAGGGAATGCTTGATTTTAAAAGTGGAACCCAGATAACACTGTGATTTATATTTTTACAAGTTTTGTGAAAGATTGTGAAAGATACCCTATTTCTCGATTTTACATGGGTGTTGAATGTCTCATTAGCCCGTACTGAACAACACCACCGATCGTCAGACATTCTCCGTCCCTCCCCCGTTCCTCCACCTTGCATCCACTTCCTTTATCCATTTCGCTCCCACAGAAATGCGACGAGGAGATCAGTTGGTGTGCTGTTAGTGACGGTATCTTTTACAATTTCTTTGAGAATTTTTTACAATTACTACAACACACGGCTATCTGGGAATGCGCACAATAATAACTTTTGCAAACCTATCATCAGTTCAATTATACGGAGCGTTGATGCAGCTTTTTTATTTTTGTTTCTACCCTCCCAGCAATAACCAGCTGCAACTTCATTGCTGAAGATCTTTTTTAACATAACGTATACCGCTGACCCTTCATTAATTCCACCAAACGATCGAAAATACATTTGCTATAACAAAACATTCCATATAATTTTTTTTCACAATAAGCTTCTTATTACGTCATGATACTGTTGCCAGATAAACTGCCGTGTCATCGTCAATCTGGTTATTCTCATATAGCTGATCAACTGAATTATTGGCTTCAAGAGCAATGACAAATGAACAAAAAACTTCACATGTTTTCTGGCAACAATCCGTCATACTGACATATTGTCATGGGTATTTTGCTCATCGCTGAACAGATGGACAAAATCTCTGTGATTCAACGAATGTGCAAAGAAAAGTATTTGTTCAAGTGACAAGTCGGAAAAATTGGCTTCGCACATAGCACTAAAAGTTCTTTAAAGGTTGTACGAACTTTCATAGAACGTTAAAGGTTTGACAAACGTCCTCAAAAAGTTCTCAAAAGTTTCATGTCATGTGGGTTTTCATGGCAGTTATCTTGTTCCTTTATCAAATACAATGGACGTATAATATATGGACCCGCAATGTGTGTGTGTGTGTGTGTGTGTGTGTGTGTGTGTGTGAGAGAGAGAGAGAGAGAGAGAGAGAGAGAGAGAGAGGAAGACAGACAGACAAAATGTGAGGCAGCGCTGTGGATTTTGCGCAGCCTCACATTTTGCCTCTTCCTTACCCAAGTAGCACCAAAATATGCTATGAACGTTCTTCGAATATCCGAAATATGTTTTATGTATATTCCAAGAGACCGTTTCATAGGTGCTATGCATATTCATCAACGTATGCAATCGAATATACGAATGTACTATGTACGTTCTGAGTATATTTGAAACAGTCCCATTCGAATATTCCATGAACTTTGATCATATGTTCTTTGTATCTCATTCGTACATCCTACGAACGTTTCTATTTCGTATATACTTTGAACTTCTGTTGCTGCTTGGGTACATACTCGGTTCTCATATTATACGTCCATGTTAAATACCGCCTGATGTGGCAATTCCTCGAAGTAGTCCTGGTGAAAGGGAAGCGAGTCAGAAAAAGTGACGGAAGCATAAGAATGCTTCAGATGACACTTTGAATGTTACTCTTCCGTTATTCCGAGAATTCTTTGGCCCGAAATTTCTTGATAGGTTAAAAACTAGTCCTTTTTACGGAAATTATCAGAAACTACTGGTTTTCCACCAATCCGGAAGTTTCGGGCTAACATATTTTCGGCCCAATACATCAGAAGATGAATATTGTTACGTAAGATAATGTCCCGGGGAAAAAAGTTTAAATCTATTTCAATGTCATCAGATCTGATTAGATCCGGATTTTGGCAGACCAGATCAGATTCGGATCTATTCAGATTTCCATAGATCTGATTAGATCTTGATACATTTGGTTAGATCTTGACAGATCTGGTTGGATCTGGTTAGATCTTGACAGATCTGGTTGGATCTGGATAGATCTCGTCTAAATTGAAAATTACATTTGATCTTGATGAGCAATTGATTGTTCAATTACCAAAAATTTTCTGATATTTTCCTATGTATAAATTTAAATTTGAACATGTGTGTTGACAAATACACGCTTAAATTGCAGTTTTTCAGATCTCTTCAGATCTCTTCAAATCTGGTCAGATATAAACTTTTTTCCCCGGGGTAATTATGATAATATATCAACCACCGATCTCCACTATACGCTGGATGGGAGATACAAGCCTTCGCTATACAAAATTTTTGTGAGAAATTGAACGTGACAGAAGACTGAGCAGTCGCCGCATCTGGGGATAAATGTTTGAAGAGGGAAATCCTAAACTGTATGCATTTATTTTGTCATAAATGCATAAATTGAGTATGAAGCAAAACATGAAAAACTGATTTTACAATGTATATTCAACGGATACAAGTAAATTCATATTAAACAGAATCAATCTATTCAGATATATTTATCCCTCAAAGTCGCAAGCCGGGCCTCAGAGGCCAGGCGGGTCAGGATTTACAAAAAACATAGATTTTCATATGCAGTAAGGGACTGTGCACGGGAATGTATTTCAATCAAGTCTAAATACATCCAAAAATATGTTTGTTTTAAAAATTCCACCTGTGGAGTGCTCTATGGAAGCGTGTATATTCATTACACACACAAAAGCGCGGGCCGGCCCTCGGAGGCTCGCTATTTCTCACATCAACTATAAATATCGTAATGAAAAAAATATTCATATCAGTCACGTTTGCAAGGCAACAACGATTTTGAAACGTGAATTTTCTTCTTTATGAATATTTCTTCAACGGTTTGAAGGATTTCTTTTCTCGGATAAATTATTTTATTTTTCGTTGACAAAGTGCACAGAAGAGTCTGTATGTGCATATGATATTGAAAAGTTCAGTCACATTCTTTCCATCTGTTTTCCCACACGTATGTGTTTGTATTATTGGAAAAATTGTAATTATGCACAGGAATGATCAAATTCATCATTTTCTTCATACTCGCTTTTACGACCTTTATGCTTTTCATACGCTTTTTATCGCTTTAACCTCACGATTTAGCTTGCGACTCGTGTATAAATGCTAAAAATGATCTCTCTAAATTCTTTGGAGTGAATATTCACTCTTCAAAGAGTCAAAATACTGCAACTGTAGAACGGAGTGGGAGCTCAACTCTTGAATAGTGAAATTTCACTCTTTAAGAGTCAATATTCACTCTTTTTCCTAAGAGTGAGTTTTTCACTCCAAACACCAGAGTTGATTTCCACTCTTATAGAGTGAAAATTCACTCTTTAAGAGTGAAAATTCACTCTTTAAGAGTGAAATTTTTCACTCTTTCGGAGTTGCAGTATTTTCACTCGGCAAGAGTGAATTTTCACTCCAAGGAATTTAGAGAGATTATTAAATTTTTCTTATTGATTTCAAGTATTCTCCAATATTCCAAATTGTTGAACGATTGTGTTTACTTGTAATTGTTTGATATACATCGGAAAATTAATTTTTCATGTTTCACCTTACATTCAGTACATGATTTATGCAAATATACATTTCAAGTTTTCAATTCCCCACCGTTTTTAACCATTGTACCAAACACGCAAATGGCGATTCTAGTCTTCCAATCATCACACCACTGATCTATAGTATACAGGGTGGACCATTTTAAGTGATATAGTCAAATATTTCCGAAACTAGTAGAGATGGAAGAAAATATTACGGATGAAAAGTTTAGGGTTACATGGGGTAAGTATGGTGCTGATCTTGAGAATTCCCTCAGAGGTCATTTTGAAGATCATTTAGAGGTCATGGTGGTTTCTCTAAACCGGACTCCCATTTTTTACCATGGTATTTGAAAGCTGGTTTCAAACCCTTTACGAAACACTGTTCATGAACCCCCTTCCGCCCATTGGAATGCAAGTTATGGACCGTCGAAGTCATTGATGACCACGCGCGCGGACTGAGGCTACCGAGAGCGTGAGTGCATGGATAGGCGTGATGATTCCAGTAGAGAGACAAAGATTAGTGATAACCCTGATCCTTCGGTGAATTATCTGAAAGCTCAGAGGATGTTTGTGTCTGTTCGAACGCGCATCTCAATCAACGTTATGTGGTATGGTGAATACTTTCAACGCTTCAAGTAACGCTTCAACAATTTTTGACAGTCGATACTCATTTATAACCCTGATTGAATCAAATGGAATGATTCAAAGGATCTCAAATGCAATAGTGAATCGCAATAAACCAGACACATAACTGCCACTCATGACCAGCAGAGATTCGATGTTTCCATGTATTTATGGATTCTTCTTCTTCGCTCTCCTTCGAAGATTGTGACTGATTCCAATGAGGATTAGAGTTGATTCCATTGTGAAGAAGAACATGAACATAAACAAACGGAAACACCGAGTCTCTGCTTATCATGAGTGGCAGTTATGTGTTCGGTTTATCACTCATCCGCTATTGCATTTGAAATCCTCCGAATCATTCCATTTGATTCAATCAGGGTTATGAATGAGTGACGACCCTCAAAAATTGTTGAAGGGTTGCTTGAAGCGTTGAAAGTATTCACCATACCACATAACGTTGATTGAGATGCGCATTCGAACAGACACAAACATCTTCTGAGTTTTCAGATAATTCACCGAAGGATCAGGTTTATCACTAATCTTTGTCTCTCTACTGGAATCATCATGCCTATCCACGCACTCACGGTCTCGGTAGCCTCAGTCCGCGCGCGCGGTCATCAATGAGTTTGACGGTCCATAACTTGCACCCCAATGGACGGAAGGGGGTTCATGAACAGTGTTTCGTAAAGGGTTTGAAACCAGCTTTCAAATACCATGGTAAAAAAATGGGAGTCCGGTTTGAAGAAACCACCTTGACCTCTGCATGATCTCCAAAATGACCTTTGAGGCATCTCTCAAGGTCAGCACCATACTTCCCCCCTGTAACCCTAAACTTTTCATCAGTAACATTTTCTTCCATCTCTACTAGTTTCGGAAATATTTGACTATATCACTTGAAATGGTCCACCCTGTATACTGGATAGTAGCTCGCCGAAACGTGTTCCATTTACAAAGCTCAATACGACTGTATACACCGGTGGAAGTGCTCCCTATCTGACGGAATGCAATAAAATTAACCAATACTGCGTGGCTGTTGATTAGAAACATGATGAAATTACCCTTTCATAACGGTGCCTTGATAAGAACCAAGCTCACCCATGGAAAGGCTATGCTATGCACTATCCAATGTATAGTATAGATCAGTGCATCACACCGATTTTGGTTCATTTCCCATACAGTGTGTTATACAGATCAGTAGTACAGCGCTTTGCCATATGATTAGGCCAAAACTAAGAAATTATATTTTCATATTATTTTTGTCATTTATTGTAATACCGTTGTTTGTTCTTCAACAGTAATTGTGTTTCAATTTTGACAATTACTGTTTCTGTTATTCTTGTAACATTCATCGTGTATCAAGAGAGATGGCAAAGTGACTAGTATCGTAGTTGAAATAGTAAGAAACTGATTTTTCAGCCCTGGCCTAAGAATATGGCAAGGCACTGTATTCATTATCAACCCGGTCCGATATCATCTGTACGGGAGTTTGAAATAAATACCGATGTTTTAAAAATCCATTACAGAGTCCGCTTCTCTCGTTTACTTTCATTCTCGGTCCCTTTATTTCTATGTATATGAGCCCTCTTGCCTATCGTATATATTGGAAATTAATACTCACAAATGCTTTTTTTTTGTGTTCGTCTGATAGAACAAGCTCTTCAATTTCAATCAAGTCCTTCTCCTCCAAAATTGGGAACAGATCATTAATTTCTTTGAAACTGGTACTTTCCTCATGAGTTGTTTCGAATGAGAGTTGTTCAATTTGACGGATGATAAACTTCAGATTTGTGGATTGGCTCTCTGAACGTTTCAACAAAGCATCTATTTTTTCTACGAATAACATACTAACATTGTAATATCGATATCTTATAATACTGAACACTTCATCGGTAAAATTGTTTGTCTTCAATAATTACTTATACAAAGTGTAATTTTCTGATTACTTACCTTCACATTTACAAACTCCCTGATGAGTAAGATCGCGGCTCCGCATGAAAGACGTTCCTTGCTTCTGGCGCGTTTCAAATGTTCGTTTGTGTGCTGCTGTATTTTTTATTACTTCGGTTGCAACGGAGTACTGTGGTCTAATAATCCCTAAAATACACAACATGATGAGGAAATATGAATTCAAATATGAATTTGAAATCAATCAACTGTTCAAACAGCTGAACCCTTAATTGATTGAAAGATTAATTGATTATTCAATTAAAATTGGTAAAAAATCCCCACTTTACCATCTGGAGTAACACTTTCACTTGTATGTTGATGATTTTTATACAGAAATTGAAGTATTGTGATAGGATCGAAAATCTATCATGCAGAAGGATACTATACTTCGCCTTTGACAAACCCTTCAAAACGTCACAAGGATGCGATTCCCAAAAATGTCTGTGTGTGCGAGTGTGTATGTCTGTGTGCATTAGTGTGCGTCTGTCTCTGTCCGTTTCCTGTCTCTTATCTGCTCAAATTTTTTGGTTAACGATAACCTTTCACTTCACTGTCTCCATGGCTGAACGGTTAACGCGCTAGCTTTCATTCATGGATGTCCGGGAGGCTCGGGGGTTCGAATCCCTGACTGCTCAACCGCTTTTCTCCCCGGCGAAATGCCTTGATGGGGCGTGGACGGTTAGCGCGCCAACCGTGTGTGGTTTCTGAAAAGGCTAACGCCATAAAGGGAGTAACAGTTGATAAGTCAGGGAATCTTACTCCTGCTGACTTAGGTCAAGTTACGGAAAGTAAAACACATTGTAAACCCTTCTAAATAAAGAGACGTAAATTGGCGTATAGACCGTACAGATCTAAGCCAGGTATAACGGATAACCAATAAATAACCCTTCCTTTGTGATCCGCATTATTTGAAACTATTTTGGAATCATGCCTTCTCTATATCCACACAATCTAAATCCCGTCAAACTTTGAGCCTATTTGATTCACGAGGTGGTATTTATGTGATATAAACTTCAGGAAAATCGTAACTTAGACAAGAATTTTTTCTTAGAGATTTTCGGTTTAGAGATAAAAAATTTTTCGGCTTCTTGAAACGATCACAAAGCTTCCCTAACAAGGGAACAAAATGAGTGTCCCATGGTGTCCAGGATTGTGGCCAAGAATTTTATTTAAAATAAAAATTCCAAAGTGATTATTCATCTGTAAGAAAGCCGCTATCGTTCTACGGAAGCTTCTTTTCAATGGAGATGACAAAAATGCCGACAGTTTGAATAACAAGTATCAAATTTAGCCTTTTTCTCATCAGTTTTTGTAAAACAAAAATAGGATTCCAAAAGAATAAAAGATTTCATACCACGATGAAGAGAATCGCGTGAAAATGTTCTGTCAAAATTTCAAACGGATTGCTTGAAAACTGTCTTTGAGAGTGGACACCGTTTTAAAAAGCACCATTCCGAGAAAAACGCGTTTATATTTCAAAGTGCGAGAGTTTCACAACCGAAATAATTCGAATTTCCATATGGATAATGGATAGAATCTCTATAACAGTGTATACTATTGAAGAATGCAAAAAAATCGATTCTTTGAAAATTTGACACTATGATGACCCCTTGATTGAATCACAACTGATTTTTTACATTATGGGTTTTGACTTTTGTTTTCGTGGGTTTTTATTTTAGTGTACTCCAAACGCATTTCCCGTCATTCGAACTAGTATTACCGTTCTCTTTTGATTTCTCATTGTCTTGGCGTGATTTCTTCCTTGTAGGTTCTTCAACGTCATCCCCATCCTCATCATTGGCATCATTGGCATCATTGGCATCATTGGCATCATTGGCATCAATGGCATCAATGGCATCAATGGCATCAATGGCATCAATGGCATCAATGGCATCGTCATTTGCATCATCATTTGCATCATCATTTGCAGTATTGTTTATACAATCATTTCTGGCTCCCTTTCTTCCACCCAAACTATTTGAGGATTCGTACAAGGATGAGGTGCGGTTATTTCATCTCCACCTGTTGAAACATTTGAAATTGAAAATATTTCTACAATGAATCGCTTCTCAGATCATATAATTATTGCCCGGAGGAAAAAATTACGTGATTTTTCTTGTTATTTATCACGTCATTTATCATGATAAAATGGTCTTCTGGCAAAATTACAAAAATCACGTGGTTTTCATGCTGTTGTCACGTCCAGAGATATTCAAAGAATATTCCTTTCAATGACAATGGCAAAGGAATTAATATAGAATATTAACACCTTAAAATATAAGTTCCCCTATTTTGTGTCATGGACAAGGATGGGGAGAAACAGAACAATTGGAGGAGGAAAGTTAAATAAAAACATTGAATTTATAAAAATATAAGATTTATTACAATGAAGATTTGAATAATTCTACATGAAACAATTCTCCTACAGCCAACTTCAATAACTTTAAATCAGAATCAGAGATTTTAACATACTTTTGTCATATTCTACTCTTCGTTCTACATCAGTCATATTTCAATTGTATACATATATCGACCTCATCTTTAATATTGGGGTTATTGGCTCTTTCAATTCAAACTTACAAGAAAAATGATTTCATTGCATATTTTAGAATCTAAATTATTTCGAAGCAACTTTGTTTCTCTGACTTTGATACAATCCTTTAAAAGCTCAATTTCAGCTTTTCATTCATTCATATTCCATTAATAGAATACATACATTGTCTTGTTTGGTGTTACTTCAACTGATATAGTCTCCAATTAACAGTTGCGAGATTCCAGCCAACTGAATTTCCCACAACTACCAATTTTTGACGTTCAAACAATTACTCGTGTGATTCCAGCCAACTGAATTTCCCACGAATAATCATGAGTGAATTAAATTTGGAATTACCAATTAATATGTGAGATTCCAGCCAACTGAATTTCCCACACAATTAATCGGTGATAGACTCAATTGACATCTGAGAAATTCTAGCCATCCAGATTTTTCTAAGTAGTCAATTTTCGTCACTATGGGGTTGAATTTAAAAGACAATGTATTTGAATATGAGATGAAACAAAGTTGTTCTATACATGGATTGAAATATAATTATTACGATTTCTTCACTCAGTCAAATTCTCACTTACAAAGAGAAAAATTCCGAAATATGGCACAGTAATCCTTGGAATGTATTTTAAAATTGGAATTATTTCAAACACATTGAAAAGGAACACAAAATATTTCAAACACCTTGAAAAGAATTTGATTCAAACACTTGAACTTGAACTTTAACTTGAACACTTGAAAACACTTTGAAGTTGTAGTAAAGAACGTTGAACACGAATACTTGAAGATGATGTGTAAGAACTGGAGCGAATGCGAATACTGCGAATACTGACTTTTGGGCCCAATGCACGGGTTTTTATACCATGAAAATCCATCATGGTGGACTTGTTTTCGTAGATTAGAAAAATGTACTTTGATCTATCGATGATGAATCCATGAACTGTCCTTATGACGCATCACAGATACATGGTGTTCACTCGACGATGTCTTATCTATCGCGTGAAGTTTGGGTGAAAGTTCGCACTACAGTCTAAAATGAATTTCACGATTGAACATTCTTTAATAGCAAACGAATACCAATTATTCTTGTATAGTAAAATGTGTTATTTAATTTATTCGTTTGTTGGAAGGTATCTTCAATCACATGAAATGTGAATATGCATGTAAAAGGAATGAGAACGTATAATATATATATATATATATATATATATATATTGAATATGAATATGTATATAGAGTATTTATGCGTGAATATGTACATTGAATATTATGTAGAATATTCGTGTACGAATATGTATATGGAATACTATATAGAATATTCACGTATGAATATGTTTATAGAATATTTATGCATGAATATGTACATTGAATATTATGTAGAATATTCATGTACGAATATGCACATTGAATACAAATATGCATATTGAATATTGCATAGAATATGCATATTGGGCATTACATAGAATATGCATATTGGACATTATAGAATATTACATAGAATGTAAGATATTCGCATGAATATGAATATTGATTATTATATTTATGTGTAAAGCATAAGTGCAACATGTTTACGATTGATGAAAAAAAACGATTTCGTCACACTGTTGTATGGATAATCTCCTGATTATATAATATGGAAATGTATAGAGTATTGAGAAACTATTAAAAAATACGTAGAAACCACGTGAAAATTACGTAATCTATGATGTTATTTTTTCACGTGGCTCTTGTAATTTCACCATAGGACCATTTTATCATAAGTAACGTGATTTTCGACATTGTTTCTCACGTAATTTTTGAAATATCTTCGAAATGATTCTATATACATATTCATATTCAATATATATATATATATATATTATACGTTCTCATTCCTTTTACATGCATATTCACATTTCATGTGATTGAAGATACCTTCCAACAAACGAATAAATTAAATAACACATTTTACCATACAAGAATAATTGGTATTCGTTTGCTATTAAAGAATGTTCAATCGTGAAATTCATTTTAGACTGTAGTGCGAACTTTCACCCAAACTTCACGCGATAGATAAGACATCGTCGAGTGAACACCATGTATCTGTGATGCGTCATAAGGACAGTTCATGGATTCATCATCGATAGATCAAAGTACATTTTTCTAATCTACGAAAACAAGTCCACCATGAAGGATTTTCATGGTATAAAAACCCGTGCATTGGGCCCAAAAGTCAGTATTCGCAGTATTCGCATTCGCTCCAGTTCTTACACATCATCTTCAAGTATTCGTGTTCAACGTTCTTTACTACAACTTCAAAGTGTTTTCAAGTGTTCAAGTTAAAGTTCAAGTTCAAGTGTTTGAATCAAATTCTTTTCAAGGTGTTTGAAATATTTTGTGTTCCTTTTCAATGTGTTTGAAATAATTCCAATTTTAAAATACATTCCAAGGATTACTGTGCCATATTTCGAATTTTTCTCTTTGTAAGTGAGAATTTGACTGAGTGAAGAAATCGTAATAATTATATTTCAATCCGTGTATAGAACAACTTTGTTTCATCTCATATTCAAATACATTGTCTTTTAAATTGAAGACCCGGATGCAATAACTCGCCGAGCGCTCGAAACGCGTCTCGTTCTAAATCAGAGCTGACCCAAGAGGCATCGAAAAAAAAAGTCGGAATTTCGAAAACTAAAAATACTGGGTAATAGGGCTTGAAAAATCAATACAAGTATCCGTTAACAATTTTTTCATGATCAATAGTTTTCGAGAAAAAATAAAACTACCTATTTTTTAGTACTAATATTGATTGTTTTTCAATCTTAAACTCGCCGTAACTCGGGCATTTTTCCACTTATCAAGATGAACCTTGGAAATTCTGATTCGTAAGACTTCCCCGAAGACAACAATCTTTGGAAAATTCGCAAAAGTTAATAACAAATTGATAAATTTTTAATTCGAAGTAAAAACCACGTTTTGAACGCTTTGCGGCGCACGGGAGTTTGAAGAATTTTCGATTTGAGAAATGTTAAAGCGACAAAGTTGTTTGTCAATGTTCGAAGAAGTTTTCCTGAAATTTTCAGATCAATCGAGTGAAAAATGTGGAAGATATTAAACATTATGTACGATAAACCGTCCCGTTCGTCGCAACGGCCAGTGCTGTTCAACTAAGATACACGACATTGCATGCGCGATGGTTCTGAAGCGAGTGTTATTCGATATTATTCAGTGAAATCTTTGCCGATTTGTATCAAATTCATTATGTACATTCGTAATGCATCAGTGAAGCCCGTGATTCAGTTTAAATCTTGTAAAATTACCGCATTGATCAAATTTATTAGATACAGAAAGAAGAAACATGAATGTCAGAATTTTTGATTCTCGAGTTTTCAACAGAAAAATGATTTAGGTAGGTTTGGATTCCAGTGAACTTCAAGCGATAAAGTTGTTTCTCTATGTTTTATGAAGATTTGGTGAAAATTTGAAATCAAACAGAAAGGTAGTGAACAAGATATTCTAATTCAAAGTGACCGCGTGAGATGCGAGATGTTACGGTATCGCGTCAACCCATCTCGGGTGAAATGTTTATATGATTCGAGCCGCAATCTTTTATGTATCGTTGGATGAATATTTTTCCAATTGAAGAATCATTGAAGGAATTAAATAAAGTATGTTTATAAATGCACCTTCATGACTGAATTAATGGCGAAATGAAATTATATTTGAAAGATATCTCACGAAGAATAAATACAATGAAACGAATTCACATGACATGATTATATTTTGATGAAATAAATATATACACATAACAGAACAGGAATGATAAGAGTAAAGTTTTATTCTAGTTGTATTCAATGTTATGGCATAACCCAACACTATTTTTTCTTTGAATTTCTAATAGGAACTTTTGTAAATAAATCATCAAAAAACTGTTTCCCTTTCGCGCTTAAATACCTCATTAATTTTTTCACATCATTAACTTTTTCTGGACTTATACCAATACTCTCTGCCAGTTGTGAGTTATTCAATAGATCATCGAATTTTATTGCAGATTCAATAAATTTAGTGTTTGGTTTTTCATTATAGCCGTAATAAATATCCATTTGACCATTTGGAAAATATGTGATTCTGACGCTCTTACTGATGTACAGATCTTTTGGCAATTTCACTTTGTCCTGCAGAAGTGGTTCGAAATCCTTAAACACATGTTCTGATTGCCTGATGACAGTGAACGGTGGATTTCTCGAATTCTCTATAAGTTGAATATAATCTTCATCAGTTTCAATTGTTTCTGTGTTTTTCTTTTTTTGCCCATATACTCCAAAATTTCTGTCACACGAACAATAAGAGTGACCACGAACTGGGAATAAATGCTGAATCTCTACTTGCAATTTCTCAGACAGCAGTGAGAGAAAAGATAAAACCAAATAATTCTTATTCTGACCCCCACAACCGTCCGAAAATAGATAAATTTTATTATAACAATTCAATTTGAATTCTTTTTCTATCGCATCCAACACAAGATTACAGATTGTATTTCCACCTTTCTTAATAGTACCTTCCAAGAAGAAATACATATAACTCCTTTTATGGTTTCCAAAAACATGTACATTAAACACATGGAGCCAAATCAATCTGCGATAGAATTGTTCGGAAACAGGGATTTTTGGTAACGGCAAATTTTGTCCGAAATCAAATTCTAAACATAAAGCGTTTTTTTCTGATAACATAGTTTTCTTCAATTCCCTATACATTCGGACATCCTCCTTATGCTGTTTGAATTCTTCTGTTAGGTCTGTGCTTTGTTCTTGCTCATAGCAGTAATTACAAACATCCGTCCTTGGTTTTGAAAACGTAAAATTAATATTGTGATTAAAATATTTGGAATAAGTTGACTCACTAATCACAGTGCTTTTATCACCAGTAACCTTAGCATAATAATCAATGAATAGATTGTACAACTTACTCAAAGTTAGCTCAGGATGATCAAAGTATTTTAATTGAGATTTCTCACGGCCGTAATGTGATTCAGAATGAGCTATCGTTGAACAATGTGTATGTATCAATTCTTTCACATTGTCAGTCAAACAGGCTTCATGATTATTATGTTTACCCCGAAAATCCCCCAAAGACTCATTATTCAAAATTTTCTTCTGAACAGAATTAAATCTACCTTTAGTTATACCTAATAAAGTGGTTAAAAATTTCTGACAAACTATCGCATTCATGTTTTGAGATTGGAAGGAATACACCCATGAAACTGGGGTTTTCGGTTTCGGATCATTGACGTTGACATCTGTGGACTTCCTCTTCATCAAAAAACTGAGCATTATATTCTGCGTGAGGTATCCCCCATGCTCCCAGAACGTATTAGAGAATTCTTTTGGTGTGAAACTTCAATTTTACGAAAACATTCTTTGGGACAGCAAGATTGAACACACTCGAATGTTTTGCCTGGGATTGCTTTTCCAGAACGTGAAGAATATGCTTGTCCCTGCAATATAGGATACTTTAAATCACTCAAGAATTAGGGAACATTCAAAGGATTTGAGAATTAGCACAAAATTTTTACCTGATTTTTCAATGCCTTATTTTGGTTCCGGATCCAACCACGTTCATTACGCTTTCGTTTGCGACCAGATTTTGAATCTTCTGGAGTTGACATTATTTCTCAATATCGGATGACACGAGATGATTTTTTTAGTAATTCAGGCAAAATTCTCACTGACAAAAACGCGTTGGGACGAAATGAAATCAATGTTGGTGAATATGTCAGTTGAGTTAGTTAGAAGAGATGTTCATCAGTCACTTGTTTTATTACTTGTGTAGGTCATTGAACTTTACAATATACGGGAATACGCAGTAAACAAAATTTCACGTAAGAGAGAGATACTTGAGTGTATGTTGCGACCAAAAGAAGCAGATAAACATTAATCTCGCATGTTTTGTTAAGGTGCATATATTACAGAGAAACATAAATAAACAATATTTTATTTCACTCTGTCGGCGGATCTCTTTTCCTATCTTTCTTTTGTATATTATAGTGCTCAATGGTGTAGGTTTGTTTACAATCGAATGTTTTTGAAAAGCACCTTTCGATAACCAACGCTGAGTTGATTTTGTTTCAATACAAAAGGTATTCTTTTAAGCAATACTTTTGTTTACATCACTTAATACATTATCACGTGTCATCTGACATTGGAAAATGATGCACGTCAAGTGGTGAAGGGATTTTGAATTTTGTTACAAACGAAAACAGCATGAACGTAGTTGTATCAAAAACCGAATTGAAGCATTGAGAAATAAAGTGCACACATAGGGGAAATCGAAAGAAACTATGGGGTCAGAAAGATATATTTTATATTTGAACTTTGGGTTTGAGCAAAATAAAATTGAAAACATTCGTCTCGAATCATATAAACATTTCACCCGAGATGGGTTGACGCGATACCGTAACATCTCGCATCTCACGCGGTCACTTTGAATTAGAATATCTTTTTCGAATGTATAGGGAATTGAAGAAAACTATGTTATCAGAAAAAAACGCTTTATGTTTAGAATTTGATTTCGGACAAAATTTGCCGTTACCAAAAATCCCTGTTTCCGAACAATTCTATCGCAGATTGATTTGGCTCCATGTGTTTAATGTACATGTTTTTGGAAACCATAAAAGGAGTTATATGTATTTCTTCTTGGAAGGTACTATTAAGAAAGGTGGAAATACAATCTGTAATCTTGTGTTGGATGCGATAGAAAAAGAATTCAAATTGAATTGTTATAATAAAATTTATCTATTTTCGGACGGTTGTGGGGGTCAGAATAAGAATTATTTGGTTTTATCTTTTCTCTCACTGCTGTCTGAGAAATTGCAAGTAGAGATTCAGCATTTATTCCCAGTTCGTGGTCACTCTTATTGTTCGTGTGACAGAAATTTTGGAGTATATGGGCAAAAAAAGAAAAACACAGAAACAATTGAAACTGATGAAGATTATATTCAACTTATAGAGAATTCGAGAAATCCACCGTTCACTGTCATCAGGCAATCAGAACATGTGTTTAAGGATTTCGAACCACTTCTGCAGGACAAAGTGAAATTGCCAAAAGATCTGTACATCAGTAAGAGCGTCAGAATCACATATTTTCCAAATGGTCAAATGGATATTTATTACGGCTATAATGAAAAACCAAACACTAAATTTATTGAATCTGCAATAAAATTCGATGATCTATTGAATAACTCACAACTGGCAGAGAGTATTGGTATAAGTCCAGAAAAAGTTAATGATGTGAAAAAATTAATGAGGTATTTAAGCGCGAAAGGGAAACAGTTTTTTGATGATTTATTTACAAAAGTTCCTATTAGAAATTCAAAGAAAAAATAGTGTTGGGTTATGCCATAACATTGAATACAACTAGAATAAAACTTTACTCTTATCATTCCTGTTCTGTTATGTGTATATATTTATTTCATCAAAATATAATCATGTCATGTGAATTCGTTTCATTGTATTTATTCTTCGTGAGATATCTTTCAAATATAATTTCATTTCGCCATTAATTCAGTCATGAAGGTGCATTTATAAACATACTTTATTTAATTCCTTCAATGATTCTTCAATTGGAAAAATATTCATCCAACGATACATAAAAGATTGCGGCTCGAATCATAAACATTTCACCCGAGATGGGTTGACGCGATACCGTAACATCTCGCATCTCACGCGGTCACTTTGAATTAGAATATCTTGTTCACTACCTTTCTGTTTGATTTCAAATTTTCACCAAATCTTCATAAAACATAGAGAAACAACTTTATCGCTTGAAGTTCACTGGAATCCAAACCTACCTAAATCATTTTTCTGTTTAAAACTCGAGAATCAAAAATTCTGACATTCATGTTTCTTCTTTCTGTATCTAATAAATTTGATCAATGCGGTAATTTTACAAGATTTAAACTGAATCACGGGCTTCACTGATGCATTACGAATGTACATAATGAATTTGATACAAATCGGCAAAGATTTCACTGAATAATATCGAATAACACTCGCTTCAGAACCATCGCGCATGCAATGTCGTGTATCTTAGTTGAACAGCACTGGCCGTTGCGACGAACGGGACGGTTTATCGTACATAATGTTTAATATCTTCCACATTTTTCACTCGATTGATCTGAAAATTTCAGGAAAACTTCTTCGAACATTGACAAACAACTTTGTCGCTCTAACATTTCTCAAATCGAAAATTCTTCAAACTCCCGTGCGCCGCAAAGCGTTCAAAACGTGGTTTTTACTTCGAATTAAAAATTTATCAATTTGTTATTAACTTTTGCGAATTTTCCAAAGATTGTTGTCTTCGGGGAAGTCTTACGAATCAGAATTTCCAAGGTTCATCTTGATAAGTGGAAAAATGCCCGAGTTACGGCGAGTTTAAGATTGAAAAACAATCAATATTAGTACTAAAAAATAGGTAGTTTTTATTTTTTTTCTCGAAAACTATTGATCATGAAAAAAAATTGTTAACGGATACTTGTATTGATTTTTCAAGCCCTATTACCCAGTATTTTTAGTTTTTCGAAATTCCGACTTTTTTTTTCGATGCCTCTTGGGTCAGCTCTGATTTAGAACGAGACGCGTTTCGAGCGCTCGGCGAGTTATTGCATCCGGGTCTTCAATTTAAAAGACAATGTATTTGAATATGAGATGAAACAAAGTTGTTCTATACACGGATTGAAATATAATTATTACGATTTCTTCACTCAGTCAAATTCTCACTTACAAAGAGAAAAATTCCGAAATATGGCACAGTAATCCTTGGAATGTATTTTAAAATTGGAATTATTTCAAACACATTGAAAAGGAACACAAAATATTTCAAACACCTTGAAAAGAATTTGATTCAAACACTTGAACTTGAACTTTAACTTGAACACTTGAAAACACTTTGAAGTTGTAGTAAAGAACGTTGAACACGAATACTTGAAGATGATGTGTAAGAACTGGAGCGAATGCGAATACTGCGAATACTGACTTTTGGGCCCAATGCACGGGTTTTTATACCATGAAAATCCTTCATGGTGGACTTGTTTTCGTAGATTAGAAAAATGTACTTTGATCTATCGATGATGAATCCATGAACTGTCCTTATGACGCATCACAGATACATGGTGTTCACTCGACGATGTCTTATCTATCGCGTGAAGTTTGGGTGAAAGTTCGCACTACAGTCTAAAATGAATTTCACGATTGAACATTCTTTAATAGCAAACGAATACCAATTATTCTTGTATGGTAAAATGTGTTATTTAATTTATTCGTTTGTTGGAAGGTATCTTCAATCACATGAAATGTGAATATGCATGTAAAAGGAATGAGAACGTATAATATATATATATATATATATTGAATATGAATATGTATATAGAATCATTTCGAAGATATTTCAAAATTACGTGAGAAACAATGTCGAAAATCACGTTACTTATGATAAAATGGTCCTATGGTGAAATTACAAGAGCCACGTGAAAAAATAACATCATAGATTACGTAATTTTCACGTGGTTTCTACGTATTTTTTAATAGTTTCTCAATACTCTATACATTTCCATATTATATAATCAGGAGATTATCCATACAACAGTGTGACGAAATCGTTTTTTTTCATCAATCGTAAACATGTTGCACTTATGCTTTACACATAAATATAATAATCAATATTCATATTCATGCGAATATCTTACATTCTATGTAATATTCTATAATGTCCAATATGCATATTCTATGTAATGCCCAATATGCATATTCTATGCAATATTCAATATGCATATTTGTATTCAATGTGCATATTCGTACATGAATATTCTACATAATATTCAATGTACATATTCATGCATAAATATTCTATAAACATATTCATACGTGAATATTCTATATAGTATTCCATATACATATTCGTACACGAATATTCTACATAATATTCAATGTACATATTCACGCATAAATACTCTATATACATATTCATATTCAATATATATATATATATATATATATATATTATACGTTCTCATTCCTTTTACATGCATATTCACATTTCATGTGATTGAAGATACCTTCCAACAAACGAATAAATTAAATAACACATTTTACTATACAAGAATAATTGGTATTCGTTTGCTATTAAAGAATGTTCAATCGTGAAATTCATTTTAGACTGTAGTGCGAACTTTCACCCAAACTTCACGCGATAGATAAGACATCGTCGAGTGAACACCATGTATCTGTGATGCGTCATAAGGACAGTTCATGGATTCATCATCGATAGATCAAAGTACATTTTTCTAATCTACGAAAACAAGTCCACCATGATGGATTTTCATGGTATAAAACCCGTGCATTGGGCCCAAAAGTCAGTATTCGCAGTATTCGCATTCGCTCCAGTTCTTACACATCATCTTCAAGTATTCGTGTTCAACGTTCTTTACTACAACTTCAAAGTGTTTTCAAGTGTTCAAGTTAAAGTTCAAGTTCAAGTGTTTGAATCAAATTCTTTTCAAGGTGTTTGAAATATTTTGTGTTCCTTTTCAATGTGTTTGAAATAATTCCAATTTTAAAATACATTCCAAGGATTACTGTGCCATATTTCGGAATTTTTCTCTTTGTAAGTGAGAATTTGACTGAGTGAAGAAATCGTAATAATTATATTTCAATCCATGTATAGAACAACTTTGTTTCATCTCATATTCAAATACATTGTCTTTTAAATTCAACCCCATAGTGACGAAAATTGACTACTTAGAAAAATCTGGATGGCTAGAATTTCTCAGATGTCAATTGAGTCTATCACCGATTAATTGTGTGGGAAATTCAGTTGGCTGGAATCTCACATATTAATTGGTAATTCCAAATTTAATTCACTCATGATTATTCGTGGAAATTCAGTTGGCTGGAATCACACGAGTAATTGTTTGAACGTCAAAAATTGGTAGTTGTGGGAAATTCAGTTGGCTGGAATCTCGCAACTGTTAATTGGAGACTATATCAGTTGAAGTAACACCAAACAAGACAATGTATGTATTCTATTAATGGAATATGAATGAATGAAAAGCTGAAATTGAGCTTTTAAAGGATTGTATCAAAGTCAGAGAAACAAAGTTGCTTCGAAATAATTTAGATTCTAAAATATGCAATGAAATCATTTTTCTTGTAAGTTTGAATTGAAAGAGCCAATAACCCCAATATTAAAGATGAGGTCGATATATGTATACAATTGAAATATGACTGATGTAGAACGAAGAGTAGAATATGACAAAAGTATGTTAAAATCTCTGATTCTGATTTAAAGTTATTGAAGTTGGCTGTAGGAGAATTGTTTCATGTAGAATTATTCAAATCTTCATTGTAATAAATCTTATATTTTTATAAATTCAATGTTTTTATTTAACTTTCCTCCTCCAATTGTTCTGTTTCTCCCCATCCTTGTCCATGACACAAAATAGGGGAACTTATATTTTAAGGTGTTAATATTCTATATTAATTCCTTTGCCATTGTCATTGAAAGGAATATTCTTTGAATATCTCTGGACGTGACAACAGCATGAAAACCACGTGATTTTTGTAATTTTGCCAGAAGACCATTTTATCATGATAAATGACGTGATAAATAACAAGAAAAATCACGTAATTTTTTTCCTCCGGGCAATAATTATATGATCTGAGAAGCGATTCATTGTAGAAATATTTTCAATTTCAAATGTTTCAACAGGTGGAGATGAAATAACCGCACCTCATCCTTGTACGAATCCTCAAATAGTTTGGGTGGAAGAAAGGGGAGCCAGAAATGATTGGATAAACAATACTGCCAATGATGATGCAAATGATGATGCAAATGACGATGCCATTGATGCCATTGATGCCATTGATGCCATTGATGCCATTGATGCCATTGATGCCAATGATGCCAATGATGCCAATGATGCCAATGATGCCAATGATGAGGATGGGGATGACGTTGAAGAACCTACAAGGAAGAAATCACGCCAAGACAATGAGAAATCAAAAGAGAACGGTAATACTAGTTCGAATGACGGGAAATGCGTTTGGAGTACACTAAAATAAAAACCCACGAAAACAAAAGTCAAAACCCATAATGTAAAAAATCAGTTGTGATTCAATCAAGGGGTCATCATAGTGTCAAATTTTCAAAGAATCGATTTTTTTTTGCATTCTTCAATAGTATACACTGTTATAGAGATTCTATCCATTATCCATATGGAAATTCGAATTATTTCGGTTGTGAAACTCTCGCACTTTGAAATATAAACGCGTTTTTCTCGGAATGGTGCTTTTTAAAACGGTGTCCACTCTCAAAGACAGTTTTCAAGCAATCCGTTTGAAATTTTGACAGAACATTTTTCACGCGATTCTCTTCATCGTGGTATGAAATCTTTTTATTCTTTTGGAATCCTATTTTTGTTTTACAAAAAACTGATGAGAAAAAGGCTAAATTTGATACTTGTTATTCAAACTGTCGGCATTTTTGTCATCTCCATTGAAAAAGAAGCTTCCGTAGAACGATAGCGGCTTTCTTACAGATGAATAATCACTTTGGAATTTTTATTTTAAATAAAATTCTTGGCCACAATCCTGGACACCATGGGACACTCATTTTGTTCCCTTGTTAGGGAAGCTTTGTGATCGTTTCAAGAAGCCGAAAAATTTTTTATCTCTAAACCGAAAATCTCTAAGAAAAAATTCTTGTCTAAGTTACGATTTTCCTGAAGTTTATATCACATAAATACCACCTCGTGAATCAAATAGGCTCAAAGTTTGACGGGATTTAGATTGTGTGGATATAGAGAAGGCATGATTCCAAAATAGTTTCAAATAATGCGGATCACAAAGGAAGGGTTATTTATTGGTTATCCGTTATACCTGGCTTAGATCTGTACGGTCTATACGCCAATTTACGTCTCTTTATTTAGAAGGGTTTACAATGTGTTTTACTTTCCGTAACTTGACCTAAGTCAGCAGGAGTAAGATTCCCTGACTTATCAACTGTTACTCCCTTTATGGCGTTAGCCTTTTCAGAAACCACACACGGTTGGCGCGCTAACCGTCCACGCCCCATCAAGGCATTTCGCCGGGGAGAAAAGCGGTTGAGCAGTCAGGGATTCGAACCCCCGAGCCTCCCGGACATCCATGAATGAAAGCTAGCGCGTTAACCGTTCAGCCATGGAGACAGTGAAGTGAAAGGTTATCGTTAACCAAAAAATTTGAGCAGATAAGAGACAGGAAACGGACAGAGACAGACGCACACTAATGCACACAGACATACACACTCGCACACACAGACATTTTTGGGAATCGCATCCTTGTGACGTTTTGAAGGGTTTGTCAAAGGCGAAGTATAGTATCCTTCTGCATGATAGATTTTCGATCCTATCACAATACTTCAATTTCTGTATAAAAATCATCAACATACAAGTGAAAGTGTTACTCCAGATGGTAAAGTGGGGATTTTTTACCAATTTTAATTGAATAATCAATTAATCTTTCAATCAATTAAGGGTTCAGCTGTTTGAACAGTTGATTGATTTCAAATTCATATTTGAATTCATATTTCCTCATCATGTTGTGTATTTTAGGGATTATTAGACCACAGTACTCCGTTGCAACCGAAGTAATAAAAAATACAGCAGCACACAAACGAACATTTGAAACGCGCCAGAAGCAAGGAACGTCTTTCATGCGGAGCCGCGATCTTACTCATCAGGAGTTTGTAAATGTGAAGGTAAGTAATCAGAAAATTACACTTTGTATAAGTAATTATTGAAGACAAACAATTTTACTGATGAAGTGTTCAGTATTATAAGATATCGATATTACAATGTTAGTATGTTATTCGTAGAAAAAATAGATGCTTTGTTGAAACGTTCAGAGAGCCAATCCACAAATCTGAAGTTTATCATCCGTCAAATTGAACAACTCTCATTCGAAACAACTCATGAGGAAAGTACCAGTTTCAAAGAAATTAATGATCTGTTCCCAATTTTGGAGGAGAAGGACTTGATTGAAATTGAAGAGCTTGTTCTATCAGACGAACACAAAAAAAAAGCATTTGTGAGTATTAATTTCCAATATATACGATAGGCAAGAGGGCTCATATACATAGAAATAAAGGGACCGAGAATGAAAGTAAACGAGAGAAGCGGACTCTGTAATGGATTTTTAAAACATCGGTATTTATTTCAAACTCCCGTACAGATGATATCGGACCGGGTTGATAATGAATACAGTGCCTTGCCATATTCTTAGGCCAGGGCTGAAAAATCAGTTTCTTACTATTTCAACTACGATACTAGTCACTTTGCCATCTCTCTTGATACACGATGAATGTTACAAGAATAACAGAAACAGTAATTGTCAAAATTGAAACACAATTACTGTTGAAGAACAAACAACGGTATTACAATAAATGACAAAAATAATATGAAAATATAATTTCTTAGTTTTGGCCTAATCATATGGCAAAGCGCTGTACTACTGATCTGTATAACACACTGTATGGGAAATGAACCAAAATCGGTGTGATGCACTGATCTATACTATACATTGGATAGTGCATAGCATAGCCTTTCCATGGGTGAGCTTGGTTCTTATCAAGGCACCGTTATGAAAGGGTAATTTCATCATGTTTCTAATCAACAGCCACGCAGTATTGGTTAATTTTATTGCATTCCGTCAGATAGGGAGCACTTCCACCGGTGTATACAGTCGTATTGAGCTTTGTAAATGGAACACGTTTCGGCGAGCTACTATCCAGTATACAGGGTGGACCATTTCAAGTGATATAGTCAAATATTTCGAAACTAGTAGAGATGGAAGAAAATGTTACTGATGAAAGTTTAGGGTTACAGGGGAAGTATGGTGCTGACCTTGAGAGATGCCTCAAAGGTCATTTTGGAGATCATGCAGAGGTCAAGGTGGTTTCTTCAAACCGACTCCCATTTTTACCATGGTATTTGAAAGCTGGTTTCAAACCCTTTACGAAACACTGTTCATGAACCCCCTTCCGTCCATTGGGGTGCAAGTTATGGACCGTCAAACTCATTGATGACCGCGCGCGCGGACTGAGGCTACCGAGACCGTGAGTGCGTGGATAGGCATGATGATTCCAGTAGAGAGACAAAGATTAGTGATAAACCTGATCCTTCGGTGAATTATCTGAAAACTCAGAAGATGTTTGTGTCTGTTCGAATGCGCATCTCAATCAACGTTATGTGGTATGGTGAATACTTTCAACGCTTCAAGCAACCCTTCAACAATTTTTGAGGGTCGTCACTCATTCATAACCCTGATTGAATCAAATGGAATGATTCGGAGGATTTCAAATGCAATAGCGGATGAGTGATAAACCGAACACATAACTGCCACTCATGATAAGCAGAGACTCGGTGTTTCCGTTTGTTTATGTTCATGTTCTTCTTCACAATGGAATCAACTCTAATCCTCATTGGAATCAGTCACAATCTTCGAAGGAGAGCGAAGAAGAAGAATCCATAAATACATGGAAACATCGAATCTCTGCTGGTCATGAGTGGCAGTTATGTGTCTGGTTTATTACGATTCACTATTGCATTTGAGATCCTTTGAATCATTCCATTTGATTCAATCAGGGTTATAAATGAGTATCGACTGTCAAAAATTGTTGAAGCGTTACTTGAAGCGTTGAAAGTATTCACCATACCACATAACGTTGATTGAGATGCGCGTTCGAACAGACACAAACATCCTCTGAGCTTTCAGATAATTCACCGAAGGATCAGGGTTATCACTAATCTTTGTCTCTCTACTGGAATCATCACGCCTATCCATGCACTCACGCTCGGTAGCCTCAGTCCGCGCGCGTGGTCATCAATGACTTCGACGGTCCATAACTTGCATTCCAATGGGCGGAAGGGGGTTCATGAACAGTGTTTCGTAAAGGGTTTGAAACCAGCTTTCAAATACCATGGTAAAAAATGGGAGTCCGGTTTAGAGAAACCACCATGACCTCTAAATGATCTTCAAAATGACCTCTGAGGGAATTCTCAAGATCAGCACCATACTTACCCCATGTAACCCTAAACTTTTCATCCGTAATATTTTCTTCCATCTCTACTAGTTTCGGAAATATTTGACTATATCACTTAAAATGGTCCACCCTGTATACTATAGATCAGTGGTGTGATGATTGGAAGACTAGAATCGCCATTTGCGTGTTTGGTACAATGGTTAAAAACGGTGGGGAATTGAAAACTTGAAATGTATATTTGCATAAATCATGTACTGAATGTAAGGTGAAACATGAAAAATTAATTTTCCGATGTATATCAAACAATTACAAGTAAACACAATCGTTCAACAATTTGGAATATTGGAGAATACTTGAAATCAATAAGAAAAATTTAATAATCTCTCTAAATTCCTTGGAGTGAAAATTCACTCTTGCCGAGTGAAAATACTGCAACTCCGAAAGAGTGAAAAATTTCACTCTTAAAGAGTGAATTTTCACTCTTAAAGAGTGAATTTTCACTCTATAAGAGTGGAAATCAACTCTTGTGTTTGAGGAAAACTCACTCTTAGGAAAAAGAGTGAATATTGACTCTTAAAGAGTGAAATTTCACTATTCAAGAGTTGAGCTCCCACTCCGTTCTACAGTTGCAGTATTTTGACTCTTTGAAGAGTGAATATTCACTCCAAAGAATTTAGAGAGATCATTTTTAGCATTTATACACGAGTCGCAAGCTAAATCGTGAGGTTAAAGCGATAAAAAGCGTATGAAAAGCATAAAGGTCGTAAAAGCGAGTATGAAGAAAATGATGAATTTGATCATTCCTGTGCATAATTACAATTTTTCCAATAATACAAACACATACGTGTGGGAAAACAGATGGAAAGAATGTGACTGAACTTTTCAATATCATATGCACATACAGACTCTTCTGTGCACTTTGTCAACGAAAAATAAAATAATTTATCCGAGAAAAGAAATCCTTCAAACCGTTGAAGAAATATTCATAAAGAAGAAAATTCACGTTTCAAAATCGTTTTTGCCTTGCAAACGTGACTGATATGAATATTTTTTTCATTACGATATTTATAGTTGATGTGAGAAATAGCGAGCCTCCGAGGGCCGGCCCGCGCTTTTGTGTGTGTAATGAATATACACGCTTCCATAGAGCACTCCACAGGTGGAATTTTTAAAACAAACATATTTTTGGATGTATTTAGACTTGATTGAAATACATTCCCGTGCACAGTCCCTTACTGCATATGAAAATCTATGTTTTTTGTAAATCCTGACCCGCCTGGCCTCTGAGGCCCGGCTTGCGACTTTGAGGGATAAATATATCTGAATAGATTGATTCTGTTTAATATGAATTTACTTGTATCCGTTGAATATACATTGTAAAATCAGTTTTTCATGTTTTGCTTCATACTCAATTTATGCATTTATGACAAAATAAATGCATACAGTTTAGGATTTCCCTCTTCAAACATTTATCCCCAGATGCGGCGACTGCTCAGTCTTCTGTCACGTTCAATTTCTCACAAAAATTTTGTATAGCGAAGGCTTGTATCTCCCATCCAGCGTATAGTGGAGATCGGTGGTTGATATATTATCATAATTACCCCGGGGAAAAAAGTTTATATCTGACCAGATTTGAAGAGATCTGAAGAGATCTGAAAAACTGCAATTTAAGCGTGTATTTGTCAACACACATGTTCAAATTTAAATTTATACATAGGAAAATATCAGAAAATTTTTGGTAATTGAACAATCAATTGCTCATCAAGATCAAATGTAATTTTCAATTTAGACGAGATCTATCCAGATCCAACCAGATCTGTCAAGATCTAACCAGATCCAACCAGATCTGTCAAGATCTAACCAAATGTATCAAGATCTAATCAGATCTATGGAAATCTGAATAGATCCGAATCTGATCTGGTCTGCCAAAATCCGGATGTAATCAGATCTGATGACATTGAAATAGATTTAAACTTTTTTCCCCGGGACATTATCTTACGTAACAATATTCATCTTCTGATGTATTGGGCCGAAAATATGTTAGCCCGAAACTTCCGGATTGGTGGAAAACCAGTAGTTTCTGATAATTTCCGTAAAAAGGACTAGTTTTTAACCTATCAAGAAATTTCGGGCCAAAGAATTCTCGGAATAACGGAAGAGTAACATTCAAAGTGTCATCTGAAGCATTCTTATGCTTCCGTCACTTTTTCTGACTCGCTTCCCTTTCACCAGGACTACTTCGAGGAATTGCCACATCAGGCGGTATTTAACATGGACGTATAATATGAGAACCGAGTATGTACCCAAGCAGCAACAGAAGTTCAAAGTATATACGAAATAGAAACGTTCGTAGGATGTACGAATGAGATACAAAGAACATATGATCAAAGTTCATGGAATATTCGAATGGGACTGTTTCAAATATACTCAGAACGTACATAGTACATTCGTATATTCGATTGCATACGTTGATGAATATGCATAGCACCTATGAAACGGTCTCTTGGAATATACATAAAACATATTTCGGATATTCGAAGAACGTTCATAGCATATTTTGGTGCTACTTGGGTAAGGAAGAGGCAAAATGTGAGGCTGCGCAAAATCCACAGCGCTGCCTCACATTTTGTCTGTCTGTCTTCCTCTCTCTCTCTCTCTCTCTCTCTCTCTCTCTCTCACACACACACACACACACACACACACATTGCGGGTCCATATATTATACGTCCATTGTATTTGATAAAGGAACAAGATAACTGCCATGAAAACCCACATGACATGAAACTTTTGAGAACTTTTTGAGGACGTTTGTCAAACCTTTAACGTTCTATGAAAGTTCGTACAACCTTTAAAGAACTTTTAGTGCTATGTGCGAAGCCAATTTTTCCGACTTGTCACTTGAACAAATACTTTTCTTTGCACATTCGTTGAATCACAGAGATTTTGTCCATCTGTTCAGCGATGAGCAAAATACCCATGACAATATGTCAGTATGACGGATTGTTGCCAGAAAACATGTGAAGTTTTTTGTTCATTTGTCATTGCTCTTGAAGCCAATAATTCAGTTGATCAGCTATATGAGAATAACCAGATTGACGATGACACGGCAGTTTATCTGGCAACAGTATCATGACGTAATAAGAAGCTTATTGTGAAAAAATTATATGGAATGTTTTGTTATAGCAAATGTATTTTCGATCGTTTGGTGGAATTAATGAAGGGTCAGCGGTATACGTTATGTTAAAAAAGATCTTCAGCAATGAAGTTGCAGCTGGTTATTGCTGGGAGGGTAGAAACAAAAATAAAAAAGCTGCATCAACGCTCCGTATAATTGAACTGATGATAGGTTTGCAAAAGTTATTATTGTGCGCATTCCCAGATAGCCGTGTGTTGTAGTAATTGTAAAAAATTCTCAAAGAAATTGTAAAAGATACCGTCACTAACAGCACACCAACTGATCTCCTCGTCGCATTTCTGTGGGAGCGAAATGGATAAAGGAAGTGGATGCAAGGTGGAGGAACGGGGGAGGGACGGAGAATGTCTGACGATCGGTGGTGTTGTTCAGTACGGGCTAATGAGACATTCAACACCCATGTAAAATCGAGAAATAGGGTATCTTTCACAATCTTTCACAAAACTTGTAAAAATATAAATCACAGTGTTATCTGGGTTCCACTTTTAAAATCAAGCATTCCCTTATACTCGATTGAATAAGTAACTAACTACCTTTATGCTGTTGTTTCAGAATCAATTTTGTCCACGGTGAAGGGAAGCCAAAGATCTACCATCTGCAAAAAGATGCAGCAGTGGTTTAAAGACGCGAAGAAACGTATAAAAGTTGCAGCTGAAAGGAAGGAAAAAATAGAAACGTAGAGGAAGAACTTAAAAAACTATTGGATTCATCGGAGGAAGAAATTGAATCAAATAACAATAATGTAATAGACAGCGACAGCGATAATGAAATTGAGTGATTCGATTATTAAATTGAATGGATGTATTTTGATATATGAGCGGTGTGTGAAAAACGTATAGGAATATTCGAATGAAAAATATTTGTTCTACCATGCACAATTTTCAAAAACCATGAAATAATCTCCAAGAAATCCCGAAAAATTGTGCAAATATGAGGAAGTGTGCGCTTGAAGAATTTAATAATTCCGTAACGTCATTCACAAATGTTTTCCAGGGTTTGTCAGTATCATTGACATTATTATTATTCATTGATTCACGTGCTACTTGTGGAGTACATGTAAATTTTCTTGTAAAATTGAATTACTCAGTTTCATTCAATTTATTTAGTAGAAATTTTATCGAATGCGTGCAATTGCCCTACACGGCAACTTGAACTGAAAACAACAGTAAAATGCGTGTTTTCATGTAGAATATGTTCAAGGACGGTATGATAAGTTTTAACGACCAGATGATTGATTATTCGACGTTCGACTTTGCATTTGAATCATCTGTCACATATCGACGCTCTAATTAGCAAATTGCCTAACTCCACTTTTTTTGGAAAATCGTTTTTTTGTATTTCTTGTTGAGAAATATTATTCTCCATATGTTTTTGACTCTCCTGTAAAATTTACAAAAATGAAGTTAGACAATTTACTAATTAGAACGTCGATATTGTTTCGTTCGTTCATCACTTGCCTTTGAATATTTATTTTTTGTGATGTTAGAACATAAGACTGATTATTGGATAAGCAGTAGTATATTTATTCTTGACAAGTTGATCGTGATTGTTTTCGAAAAGACTTTCGTCATCCTTCGAGATCTCTGGAACAAGGCGCCGTCCTTCCATTTTTCCAGAGCATCTCATCATTTCATTTTCTTTCATTGATGTTCAACTTTTCCGAAGATCAGCTTGATATAGAACGTTACCGTTTCCACGATAAGGAATTGATTCGCTGAACGAAAATTCCGCCGAATAGACCAAAGGGGATTGGAGCATCAGGATGCGGGAAGTGGGAAAAGTTGAATTTTGCGCCAATTTTTTTTTCGGAAAGTACGTAATTGATACAAATTGGAAGTGAATAATAATGGATCGATCATTTGGGATTACGCATTGTCCGAAACGTTGAATATCCCAATAATTTCCGAATGCTCAAAAATGAAATTTGTAAAGTGTCAATCTCCACACGTCAACAAATTGTATAATTTTCTTTTTCAGCCTTCAGAAATTATTGTGATATCCAAAGTTTGCGGCAACGCGCACTTCCACATACGTAATTGCTCATTATTATTCACTTTCTATTTGTAATAATTACGTACCTTCGAAAAACAGTCGAGGAAAAACTTGACCTCGCCGCTCCCCAGCCCGCTGATGCTCTGGTCATCTCAACACAAGAATGCCCAAGAGGATCGATTTGACTGCTTTGTATTTTCTTTTATATTTCGGTGTTCTCGATTTTCTATGTTGAAAGTTATAACTTTGTGACTTTTATTGATTTGAGGTACCTTTTGCGTGATTGGAATTCCGGTCCACTTACAGAAAGATTCGATACAAAATTAAGAACGATGCAATACAAGAAATAATATGAAGTAGTCAAATCGACCCCCTTCGGGCATTCTAGTGTTAATTATAATTGATTGCTCGATGTTCAACTTTGAATATAAATCATCTGTCACAAATTGTATAATTTCTTCTTCAGTTGCTTGAAAACAGCAGCGTGGTGAGAACATTTCTATCCTCTTTCAATTCGCGTCAAAACAAGGATAAGAGGCGGGATCTTCCCGCCTCTCACCCCTTGTTTCGCGTCGGTTGAAGAAAGACAGACAAGCTGTCGCCCCGCCACTGCTTGAGAATATTTATTTTCCATGCTGTTGAAACATAAGACTGATTATTAGATAAGTACTAGTATATTTATTCATGATAGTTTGATTGTAATGGTTTTCGAAAAGATTTTTGTAATCCTTCGAGATCTCTGGAACAAGGCGCCGTCCTTCCATTTCTTCAGAGCATCTCATTATTTCATTTTCATTCAGCGATGTTCAACTTTTTCGAAAATCAGGTTGATACGGAACATATCGTTTTAACGTTAGGGGATTAATTTGCCAAAAGAGAATTCCGCCGAATAGACTTGATTTCGCGATCGAAAGTAATTTTGTAATGGTTACTAGAGAATTACTAGCGATCGTCATATCATGTATATTCCGCGGAATTCTCGTTCGACGAATTCACCCCTGGCAGTTTTGCTTCAAGAGTATAAAATATCGATGTCACCTTTGGAATGGATCGATGTCAATGTGTTGATTGCAATTTTATATCTTTTCAAATAAATTGACGAAAAGGTAATTGAACTATCGGATCCAGGACAAACTGAAATTCAATTTTATATAGAGCATAAAATTGGATTTTCTTTGTCTTGATCCATGAAAATGTTCAAATTTTTCTTTTTCACAGAACACAATAACATTTCCTTTGCAGGAAGTTCATGTGTTTCGATCATCATAAAATATGAATATTGAAATATAGTGGATATATACGAAGTTGGAATCGATACGTTAAAAACAAAAAAAAAACAATAATAAAAAAATCGTCTATAATATCGATATTTGAATATAAAAATCACCGATATTCCAGGTATTGTGTATATTTTGAACATAGTTATTTTATTACTTGTCTGAGTATTTTAGAATAATGCGTTTGTTCGTTCTTATTTATCGAAAAGAAAAGTCAATATTCACTTACCTGCCTTTTATCCAATCGAATCACTTCATTCGAGATTGATGCATGAATTTTGATTTCAATAGTAATACCCTGTCTATTGAAATAAATATTTATTGGATGAGGGGACAAATATTCATTGTACGGAAATGACTTTTTTTTCTTTGAGCAGATGATGTTGAAAATTCGGAAGCCAAAATATTTTGTTAAATTCAAGGAGATACCAGTGTACCATCCGAAAAAATTTCTTCTGTAAGATTTCTTCAAACTGAATTCATGAAATAGTCTGGAATTTTCAGAGAATAATCTTTTATACTCTATTTATTTAGGTACAGAGCCCGAATTTCGAAACAAAATTTTTTCCTCAGTCGGTAACAGAGCATTTTTTTTCGAAATTCGAAATTCGGGCTCTGTAACTCAATAAATCAAGTATCAAAGATTATTCCCTGGAAATTTCAAACCATTTCTTCAATTCAGTTCAGGGAAATCTCACAAAAAAATTGTTTATTTAAATGATCAACTTGTATCCCCTTGAAAAAGTACTTTGAGTGATTTTTAATTAAATCTTGAACGCATATTCAAATTTTCATGTTATCTATAAGATAAAATAAAATTTTTAAAAACGAATGATGTATGTTTCGTTTGCTTTTTTAATCTTCCCAAAATTCCGATTGTTTCGTAGTTTCGCTTGAAAATCGAAATTTCCTTTCAATTTGCATTCAATTTCAACGTGCCAGAAACGTGGATTCACTACGTATCTGTTCCCCCGTTGCGTCCACGTAGCTGCAACGTAGAGGCGACGCGGATGGCTACCTCGCCACCACGTAGATACCACTCAGATTCCACCCTAGATGGCCCCACGCTACCACGTTGATAATTTTCAATATGGTTGGCCTTCCACGTCGCCTCGCCGTTCCTCCACTTCTGTTCCACGTTGCAGCAACGTTGTGCCCGGCGGACATTTCTCCGGCGCCTCCACGGAGACTCCCTTTATTTCTCCTTAACGGATACGTGGCCTCAACGTTGCTCAAGTGGAAGATCCACCGTTGTTCTACGGGCCTCCACGGAGGTGTGCTGTACGGGTTCATACATTCCCTGATATTTTCGTTTTCTTCATCGCTCGCGAGTTCGTTGGTAATGTGTGATTTACATCTTAATCGAGGAATGGTGTAACATGAAATCCATATGGAGAAGATTCATCTCAAGTCGAAATATTCGCAAATCGAGTGCGGAAATAGAAAGCGACTACACTGTAAAAAATCGCTTCCTAAATTTCATAGAAATGTATGTGAAGCAATTAACATATCCATTTTGTATTGACTTTTCAAAACTTCTTTGGCTTTTCGTACACTGAGAGAAAATAATAGTTATATTCTCAATGTAGCATGGGAATGATTACTATGTTACATGGTGACGAAAACTTTTAGATGGTGCGAGTCACTTGACATAGTGATGCTCCCGATTTTATGTGGTAACATTAGCCCTGTTAACATAGTCATGATTACCATGTAACATTGGATACGTGGCCTCAACGTTGCTCAAGTGGAAGGTCCACCGTTGTTCTACGTGGCCTCCACGGAGGTGTGCTGTACGGGAAAGGAGTCACTTTTTGGTCGTTTTATAGTCGTTTTGTGGTTCCCAATCCATAATGAACTCTTTCAGATTTCTGCCCGTAATTGTTATTTATGCGCGTGATTTACATATCCATAAAACATCCAGTGAAGAGCAGATTCAATTCGGGATGGTAACAATCGGAGACCTGGAACTCATACAAAAGTCATCGGTGGGTCGCTGCATAGTCGCTTTTTATTTCCGCACTCGATTTCCGATTACTTTAACTTCAGATGAATCTTCTCAATATGGATTTCATGTTGTTACACCCTTCCTCAAGTAAGATTCAAATCACACATTATCAACGACCTCGCGAGCAATGTAGAGAACGGAATATGAGGGAATTTATGAAAAAAGTGATTTTCTGGTCGTTTTGTGGTTCCCAATCCAAAATGAACTGTTTTCGATCTCTTCCCGTAACTGTTATTTATGCGCGTGATTCACATATCCATCAAACATTCAGTAAACAGCTGATTTAATCCGGAATGGTAACAATATGGAAAACAATGGAAATCCTAAAACTTATACGAAAGTCGGTAGTAGATCGTTCCGTAGTCGCTTTATATGTCCGCACTTGTTTCGCGAATATTTTACCTGCAAATGAATCTTCTCCATATTGATTTCATGCTGTTACGCCCTGACTCAATCAAGATCTATATCACAAATTACCAACGAACTCGCGAACATTTCAGAAAACGATAATATCAGTGAATTCATGGAAAACGTCACTGTTTGGTCGTTTTTAGGTCGCTTTACGGTCGTTTTCTCGTTTCCAATCCAAAATGAACTGTTTCCGAGATCTCCCCGTAATTAGTATCCATCTGTAAAATTCACATGTCAATAGACCTTTCAGTGAACACCTGATCCAATTTGAAATGATAGTCATATGAAAAACAATGAGGAGACTTGGAACTCATACAAAAGTGATCGGTTGGTCGCTGCATAGTCGCGTTTCATTTCCACACTCGATTGCCGATCATTTCAACTTCAGATGAATCTTCTTAATGTGGATTTCATGCTGTTATACCCCTCCCCAATTGAGATTCCAGTCACACATTATCAACGAACTCGCGAGCAATTCTGAGAACGGAAATATCAGGGAATTTATGAAAAAAAGTCACTTTCTGGTCGTTTTCTGGTTCCCAATCCAAAATGAACGCTTCCCAATTTCTTTCCCCAATTGTTATCCATGCGCATGACTTATATATCCATAGAACATCCAGTAAACATCTGATCCAATTTGAAATAATAGTCGTATAAAAAACAATGAGAAACCTGAAACTCATACAAAAGTCGTCGGCTTGTCGTTGCATAGGCGCTTTCTATTTCCACACTCGATTTGCGAATATTGTACCTGCAAATGAATGTTCTCCATGTGGATTTCATGCTGTTACACCCCTTCTCAATCAAGATCTAAATCACACAATACCAACGAACTCGCGAACAATTTAGAAAACGAAAATCTCAGGGAATTCATGAAAAACGTCACTGTTCGGTCGTTCTTAGGTCGCTTTACTGTCGTTTTCTCGTTTCCAATCCAAAATGAACTGTTTTCGAGTGTTTCCCGTAATTAGCATCCATCCGTACAATCCACATATCAATAGACCTTTCAGTGAAAACCTGATCCAATTTGAAGGGATAGTCATATGAAAAACAATGGGAGACCTGGAACCCATACGAAAGTCATCGGTTGGTCGTTCCTTAGTCGCGTTTTATTTCCGCACTCGATTTCCGATTACTTTAACTTCAGATGAATCTTCTCAATATGGATTCCGTGCTGTTACACCTTTCCTCAATTAAGATTCAAATCACACATTACCAACGAACTTGCGAGCAATTTCGAGAACGGAAATATCAGGGAATTCATGAAAAAAGTCACTTTCTGGTCGTTTTATGATCGTTTTCTGATTTCCAATCCAAAATGAACTCCTTTCAATTTCTTTCCGTAATTGTCATTTATGCGCGTGATTCACATATCCATATAATATTTAGTAAACAGCTGATTAAATTCGAAATGGTAACAACACTGAGAAAATTGTGTTTCGTAGACCCTGCAAACCTGGCGAAAATTTTTGTCATAATTTCTCATAGTTTCAATTCATGGAGAAAATATGAGAAAGAACAATAGAATTTCTCATATTCTCTCCATGAATTGGGACTATGAGAAATTATGACAAAAGGTTTCGCCAGGGAATCACAGAATTGTTGGCATTTGATTGTTGGAAATACCATAATTTTTGTTCTCATAGCCATGCATGTTGTCTTGTTAATGATAGAATTGTCAATACAGCAATGTTAACGGTCATATTTTTACGATTCTTATTGTAAGTTGATATATGACAGTTGTCATATCTCAACCAACAATAAAATTGCTCAATTCACAAAGTTATTGTGATTAAGACAGTATTCGGAACTCCTAGGATCGTACACGATTCTGATTGATCGTTTCTCATAGAATGTTGGAGGTGATTGGTTGCTCTATAAGAATTGACCAATAAACATCGTGTACGAGCCTAGGAGTTCCGAACACTGGATTAAGGCAATAATATAATTGCCATGAGAACAAATATATTTCTATAAGAACAAAAATTATTGTACATTCAACAATAAAATGTCAGCAATGCTCTTGTTGCTAGTTCTACGAAACACATTTCCCTCAGTGAATATGTAAAACAATGGGAAACCTCCAACTTCTCCGAAAGTCGTCGGTTGGTCGTTTCATAGTCGCTTTCTATTTCCGCATTCGATTTGCAAATAATTTACCTCGAGCTGAATCTTCTCAATAGGATTATGATGCGATTACACCCTTCCTCAAGTGAGATATAAACCACAAATTGTCAACGAGATCGCGATCAAATCAAAAAACGAAAGTATCAGTGAATTTCCGAAAAAGTCACCTTTCGGTCGTTTTAAGGTCGCTTTATGGGCGTTTTCTGGTTCTCAATCCAAAATGAACTCTTTCTGAGTTTTTTCAGTAATTAGTATTCATCCGTTCAATTCACATATCAATAGCCCTTTCAGTGAACACATACTCATGCATTTCGAAATAACAATCATATGAAAGACAAATTTATTAAACCTTAACATTATGTGAAAGTCGTTTGTTAGTCGTTCCAGTGTCGTTTCGTCGTTCTTGTTACGTTGCCGCGTCCCTGCTTCGGTAGGCGTGATTAGTTGCTCCCTCGCTCCCCTCTTCGCCACGTGTCCATGACTCAAGCTCCGCCCCTCACGCTCAACGCGTTCCGTTGTACCGAGCCGATTTCCTTCCAAAAATTCCTCTTTCTCAAACGATCCAAACAGTACCTCAATCATCGAATTTCAGCATGATGTGTATGTCAATTGATAGATCAAAGCCTCTACTTCATGATGCTTTTTTGATTTTTTCCCTACGCTCAATTATTCTTAAAAAACACGAATTTTTCTCAAAGTCGCTTTATGGTCGTTCCTAGGTCGCTTTATTGAACAAAACGACAGTCGCTTTGTTTCACCAGGGAAGAGCTCCTCCAGTTGTCTCCAAGTCCTCGTCCTCATTATGTTCATTGGGCTCATGTTCCAAAACCTTGCCCTCGTACTCTAGAGTATCAGTGTAACTCTTTTCAATTCATCAGGAAAACAGAGAAAACCGATACCCCAGAGTACGAGAGCTGGGTACTTTTGGATTTCCTTTACAATTCGTTGGATTTATAAATCCAGGATGTAGAAAGCCAAGATGGAAAGGTAGACATATTAGATCATATACTACTGGAACGAGCAAAGGCTACCCAGCTAATCAAAGCTGATAAATAACTGGTCCATTATTACCCAATGAAATTGGGTGGGATTGATCAATAATTGTTCATCTTTGTGTCCGCATTAGCGACCAATAATTGATGAATTTCTGTGGACCCACGAAGTAAGATATAAGGAGTGTCATCTCTACATAACAGACATGGTACACTTTTTGGGGCAAAATTACAAGTCAGATTCCAACACCTTGCGGCACTGTGAACGTTAGGTATGTACAAGAATGCGGGTTTGATTGGTCAATTTTTCACCATGAAGTGAAAATAAACTAAGATTCGGTATTTTCATGAAATTTTTGTACATGAGCAACGTTTACAGCGCCACCAGTGGTAGAATTTGACTTGTAATTTTGTCCCAAAAAATGGGTAGAGTATCGTGAGCCCTAAAATTCATATGCCCGAAGTTGCATAACCCCGAATAAAAAATTATGAATTTTAGTGTAAATCATTGAACTCTATAACATACTGGAATGAGCACTCCCCACATATTCTATACACTGTGAAAAATTTTGATAGGAAACTTCCAAAGCAAAGTTGGGAAATCTTTTTTTCAAATATTTTTTAGTAGATTTACAAACAATTTTAGTGAATTTTCAAACAATTTTAGCGAGTTTCCAAATAAGGTTTGTCCGTTTACACAAATTGTTTGTCAATTTACTGAAAAGTGTTTGAAAAGAAAATTACAAACTTTGCTTTGGAAGTTCGCTATCAAAATTTTTCACAGTGTACCCGAAGGGAACATGAAGCTCCGACAAATGTTCAGAATAGATCATGATAGATCAGACTGAAGCTCCGTTGGAGCTCAAGTTTAGATTCGTAAACGTTCGACGAAGGTCCGATGAACGTTGAAATGTCCACTTGAAAATAGTTTGAATGAACGTTCATAAAACGTTCATCGAACGTTTGCTAAAGGTTCGTTCGAGTTGCAATTTTTCGATCAAAGTTTCTTTCAAAGTGTATTTTTCCACGAAAAAATGAAAGATTGAGGCATTTCTAACTATAATTGTAATTCCGTCTGAAACATAAAAAACTGAAGGTTGAATGAATCTTCGTAGAATCTTTAATAAACGTTCTATGAACCTTCATTTAAGCTATTTTCAAGCGAACATTTCAACGTTCATCGGACCTTCGTCGAACGTTTCCGAATCTAAACTTGAGCTCCAACGGAGCTTCAGTCTGATCTATCATGATCTATTCGAACGAGCTTCATGTTCCCTTCGGGTAGTTCAGGCTGGTCAGCCACATACTATTGTGAAAAGATTTCTTCTCTTTCGAACCTCTACCCCTTATTCTCCTTATCTTTGTCTGATTCTCTTCCCCTTATTCTCCTTATCTTTGCCTGGCATCCCGTATGGAAATATTTCGCTGAAAAATGTCTGCAAAACTATGAAAAATCTCTGACAAAAATGAAAAAACCCTGAGAATCTCTGAAATTTTGATGAGAAATCTAATATTTTTGGGACATTCTTTACAGACTTTTTTCAGACTTTTTTCAGAGTTTCTCAGAGTTTTTTCATACTTTTTCAGAGAAATAGTAACGAAATTGCACTCTGAAAAAACTCTGACGAAACTCTAATAAATTGTTGACGTTTTTCTGATTATTGAAAAATCCTGAAATTCAATGGATACATTCATATGCCGTATTCAAATATCATGTGTGAAAAAGTGTTTGAAAATTTTTTAATTTTTTTCTAAAAGTCAGAAAAATGTTAGCAATCCATCAGAGTTTTGTCAGAGTTTTTTCAGAGTGCAATTTCGTTACTATTCCTCTGAAAATGAATGAGAAAACTCTGAGAAACTCTGAAAAAAGTCTGTAAAGAATGTCCCAAAAATATCAGATTTCTCATAAAAATTTCAGAGATTCTCAGAGTTTGTCAGAGTTTCTCAGAATTTTTTCATTCTTTTCAGAGATTTTTCATAGTTTTACAGACATTTTTCAGCGAAATATTTCCATACGGGATGTAAGGCTCGAATAATCTGGGGAGTGTTCATTCCAGTGTATTAGGTTCGTTCGTTCTACGTGCTCTGTGTTGCTCCAACATGTACCTAACCAATCATCTCGTCGCTTAAACTGGAAGTAGCGAATCCAAAATACTTAGAGCGAGTTGGGGTAACTTGGGACATCGGTGAACGAACTTAGCTAATATAGAGTTCAATGGTGTGAATCAATTATTAGATACTTTTATACAATTTGAAAGTGAAATATGCTTCTGTTGATGGTTTATCGATGCTTCAAATCATGAAAAAGTATCTAATGATTGATTTATACCAAAATTCATAATTTTTTATTCGGGGTTATGTAACTTCGGGCTCTAAAAATTCGGGCATATGATTTTAGGGCTTATGAATTTGAGGGCTAACTCTGGGTACTCATGCTAGCGACTGTCGCGCGCAACATCATTATTGAAAGAAAAAAAAGGAAAGATGTTTTCAACTCGGATCTCTTTTTTCTTCCAATGATGTCGCGCGTGACAGTCGCTAGCATGAGTACCCGGGGTTAGGCTGCCGTCCCATGGTACAAAAATTGACTACGGAACGGAACGTGCGGAATGAGCGGCACCAATTGAAGTAATCCCAGACAGCATTGAATGTCCTGTGGACGTTTTAGAAACATAACCTTAGTTTTGCGCACTTCGTCTCCGTGGAGTAGGTTTAAATACGTTCAGAGAACGTTCAATTTTGATGCACCTGAATACGTTCCCAGTACGTCTTTTTCATCTACCACGGGACGTTCTCGTTACATTTCCCAAACATACTTTCATGAAAACTAACCTATACAAACATACGCGTAGTATTGTAGAACGTCATTGACATCTTCATTGAACACGTCCCCAGAACGTCGCATGGTGGACATAAATTGAACATCACAGAACATTTGTATGTCCCTGGGACGTACATGCGACGTTTTTAGAACGTCTTGGGATTTTATTTGGACATTTTCTGTGGGAGCAAGTACGTTTTATGAACGTTCAGAGAACCTCCCGATGCTATCCGGGATTCCACTGTTTTCCCTTCCCTACTGTTCCATGAACGGAAAAAGTAGCGGATCGCGGTACCAATACTTCGCAAGTATGCCTAGTTTTATCTGGTTCATCCAACAGTCATTACAAATTCTGAAAATCTATTGGTTCCGCGATCCACTTTCCGTTACTTTTTTCGTTCATGGGACAATAGGGAAGAGAAACAGTGGAATTACTTTGATTGGTTCCGCTCAACGTTCCGTTCCGTGGTTAATTTTTGTACAGTCGGTGTAACAAGTCCGTTTACAGTTCTAACGGAAATATGTTTGAATACGTTGTTATTAATGAATTTTTAATGTTTTCTACGATTGTGTACCTTCATATATGTTCCTTCTATCATTCAGATGGATTAGAAATTCTCAGATAACAGCAATAGCGCATATTATATAAAGATATTTCCGTTAGAATTCAACGGACTTGTTACACCGACTGTACCATGGGACGGCAGCCTAAGGGTGGCATCACATGAAGTTGAAAAAACGGTGGAAAGGGGGACCCTTGATCGAAGAGAGAGGCAAATATTCACCTCTCTCTTCAACCAAAGGTTACGCGTTCCGCTTTCCGCGCTTTCTTAGCTGCATGTGACGCCACCCTTAAGGTGCTCCTACACAACGTGCGTTTTCGACAGCCATGTTTTCATGCTCGCCGCAGAATACCATTGCGCGGGATATCGAACAAATCAACAATCTGCGCAGTGGTATTCTGCGACGCGCATCAGAGTATCGCTGCCGCAAACGCACGTCATGTAGAAGCACCTTTTCGATGCTCTATCCTGCCGTTCGGGATGGGGGCCAACCAGTGATGCCAGTATTCCCTAGACAAATCTTCAGATTTTTTGGCATTGGTCATTTCTTTCTCAATTGAAAATATGATTGGCCGGTTATACAAGAAATAACCAATCATCAGATGCTGAAGATTTTTCTAGGGAATACTGGCAACGCTGCCGGTGCATACCGGACCAATGGGAACAACTTGGAACACGTAGATCGACGAATTTAAAAAATGTTGTTTCGAAACGCAACCCACACTGAAACGCACCCTTGAGTACCTCCACAGGAAAAACGAAACGAAACATAGTACAAGATGGCGGCGTTTGGGTGTTGTGGTTGTTAAATTCTGTGCAATTTATATTTTACTATATTTGACAAACAATCTTTATCATATTGCAGTTTTTATCTTTTTGTTTATGATTGCTTTATTATATTGAGTGAAGATTATTTACTATGCATGTGAAGTAGTGTATAGAGTTCATTATCAACAATGCTAGCACATCGATAAACCAGTTCAAAGCACGGGTGAGTTTATTCACTAATTTGACAACTTTTTATTCACATTTTTTGAATTATTTCGAACATCAATCAATGGTAATAAACAGAAATTTGAAATTTCAAGTGAAAGTACAATGTCGAGTTGAACTAATTAGATGATTTTGAAAACGATTGGTTATTTGCACTCTTTAACATTAGAATTATGTAAAATCCTTATTCATATCCTATATATCTTGCTGATGAATCAATTGAAAATTCAATGTTATAAGTACACTTGAGTTATATACTGGATTTTTATGGAAATTACATGACAATGTGATGCCAATTTGAATTTCATTATATTACTTTGACAGTAATTTGATTCCTAGTAACATTTTTGTTATTAATGATGCACAAATATTTTTCCCCTACTTGTATTTTTAATTGAATAAAAATTCAAATACTTATTATAATATAAGATTTAAAAATCTTAGTTATACAATACAATTTTGCTTGGTGCTTTAGCCGTGACTTGAGACCACATGATTATAACAATGTTCAACAGTCATGATTTACATTCAAGCAACATGAATTATATGTTTGAATATGCTATTGTTTGGAAATTGTTTCTTCTTCATTGAAAATAATGAAATCTTTGGGAGTAGAACAAACTCGTAAGAAATTAAGATTGATAAAACTAATTTATAATTTCAATACTCTCATTGGCCCCAATATTGTGGATTTTTCATATCATCCAACATTCAGTTTCAAGCCAAAATATACAAGTTTGTAATTTGATTGTAAAATACTTCCATTGAATATAATTGTGATTATGATAATTCATATTGCAATAATGTTTTATTGTCCCTTTGTTTTTACTTTTTTCATTATCATTTTATGATATAAGAAATTTATGTCACTGAAAATAAGGTAAATCAGGTTGGAGACTGATTTAATTCTCTTTTCTTGAAAAAAAAAAGAAAAACAAAAAAGCATGCTAGCAGCTATCATTTGTTTGTCAAAATTATTTGAATTTACTTATGGAATAACTGCGTGGTTCAGGGGGTGGATGATAGGAAATTTACTGAAAACCCAAGATTGACGCCAATCGAAACGCTGGAGAAAGACAGTGGACCATTGGAGGAGGGGGAGATGTCTGCCGGCACCCAGGGCGAGATTCGGGTTGGTCCTTCGCACCAGGTTTGCCATATATATCTTGAGAAACTTTGTTTGTTTTGACATTTTGACTTGTACCGCACAATGCATCTGATTTAGTTTCCTCTTTTGAAATACATGTTCCGAAGAAATGATATTTTATGACAATATGAAGTATAATTCCCTTTTGTACTTGGTTTTGTTTTATTAGCTTTTCTGTTGCTGTTGTCCATTTTCTGTAATTACAAATAACTTTTGCAGTTGATATAAAAATGACTAAAAACAGGCATTTGTTTATCTTGAAATATTTTTCAAGCATCAATTCAGTATTATTATTATTCATACATTCTATGATACAGTGAATTTTTCCGTAATGTTTTATCATTTTTTTCGTCTTTGACGTTGTGATATTTGTAAAATTTGATGAAAGTTGTTTTGAATATTCATAAGGAACATGTGTTTACAGTACAAGACATTATGATGACTTGTATTGTAAATATAAGATTTGATGGTTCAATTAACAAAATGTTTTGTCTGATGAAATTATTGGGCTGTAGTTTTATAACAAATTAATTGATTGGTTAATACAGTGAACATCTACAACATTTATATATCCAAATAGCTGCATGCTTTTTGTACGTTTTCAAAAAAGTGTAAATAATCAATTGTATTTTATAACATTGTACTATTATGTTTTGTTATGATATATATGTAATAATCAGAATACACCTGTAATGATAAAAACATGCTACAACTTTCTGTAATTACTTAATTCATTCACAGTGGTTCTGAGTCACGGTAAAGTAATCATTGATAGTATATACTTTATAAAACCAGATATTCGTCCAATTTGATAAGTTGTTGAATTTTATGGGTTACTTGAACCATCTATGTTTATAAATCATTCTATGTGCGTACATTTTTAATGGTATTTGTAATTTGTTTCCATCATTGTATGGTTTAAGCATTTAATCATACATATCAATATATTTGTGCTTCTTTGATCATCATAAGTATCCAGCATTTTTTACAAAGATCCACAGCCTACAGTCTCCTCTTCGTTACCTCAATTGACTTCATTTATAAGCAAGAAAAGTCAATTATCAACTATGGATAACGTTCACAAAAATTAAAAATATGCATACAAAGTGATATATAATTCACTTTTTTTATGCACTCAAATCTGTATATTTTCCTTTGAATGATGTTGGCCTTAATCAATAAAAATTAATGTGCAGAAATTGGATTCGGCGGTTATTATGAGATCGAAAGCCTTTTCTTATGTGATATTGATGTTTACAGTGTTTAATTTTGTTCGTTATTGATCACTTATTATTAATCTTTTCAATTGAATTGAAAGAGAACAAAAGAGTTCCCATGCATCCTTGAATTCCATCAGAATAAACCAATCAGAGATTTCTGTTGAGTAGTATGACTAATCAGAGAAAAAGAAATTTCAGGACGTGGGAACCCTGAACAAATAACATTCTCTCTTGAAATCAGTGTGGAAACATTTCATTCATTCATTCGTACCAAAATAATTCATAACCAATTCAAATCCAACAATTATTCATGATCTATGTTCATGTGTTCACTGACCTGCGTAATTCAATTTTTAGTTGGTTTGAAGTTCATTCTCTTTTAAATTCTCAACATAGAATTGACCTTTCTTCTTTGGAAAAAAAGCACTCGCCAGAGAAAAATATTTAGCATCCAGCAGTTACTACTCAGTTAAGAACTTGACCGAAGAAATTTTTACATTTTTATACTTGCATTAGATTTTGAAGATTCTAAGAAGCTTTAGAGAAAAAAAGAACAATTAGTTGATCATTTTATTGAAAGATTTTGTCAAAATGAATTTTGTCAACATTCAAAACGTCTCTCCAAATATATACATAAAATTCATGTTTCGAAATTCATTTTTCTAATAATATAAGATCTCTCCTTATCGTTCAATCTTCTCAATGTACACGAAGAAAACAGTATAGTATTGGTTACTTTGCTACAGCACTTGTTTCTTTTGACACGATAAAGATTCCTGTGTCTTCACCTTTACCGTGCCGAAAAGAACAAGTGCTATGCCAAAGTAACCATTACTGCGCTGTTTTCTCCGTGTCATTCACACTTGATTTATGTTACAAAATTATATTAAATTCATACGATCAGAGTGGATGTAATGCTATAGAAAACTAGTTTTAGTGAATGCTTCTTTTCCTTACTTCAAAATTAGTTGAAGGCATCGCATTTAACATGAACGGGCTGCGATAAACATAGCCTATTTTCATGAATGACAATTAAGGGCCATCCATGAATCATGTAAGACGATTGTAGGCATTTTTCTGTTATAATACATCGCAAAATCTCATTAAACCCCCCGTTGGAACAGAGGAAAAACCGCATGGACACAAATAGAGATCTAATTTCAATACGTTTTCATCTGAAAATTTCAGCATGGGGTAACTCTCCACGTCACATAAGATTTCAGTGATTCGAGCCCCGAATCTGATGAGAATTACATAATTTATGGACGATCCCCCGCATTCTTTTGAGAGTTTTACAGTACGATTTAGTGGTATATGAGTTCATTAACTGAAACACAATAACGTTGGTTTTTTGTAAATTAAGGCAAAATGCGTGTAACTGATTCATAAACCAATGACTAACTTGCTTTTGGCATCGGTGCTAACTGCGCGAAATCCCGAATTTTGGGTACAGGAATTGGTTTCTTGTCAGGCCCGTTTGCCTGAGTATCGGCCGGGCGTTCCACCTGGAGAGCTACTTCCTGATCCAGAGTTCTCTAAAGAACGTGAAGAATTAAGATGGATACCGGCAATGGCATTGGACGGAGACCTTCTGATGTACTTGAGGGCAGCAAGGTCTATGGCTGCGTTTGCTGGTATGTGTGACGGTGGATCTCCAGACGATGGTTGTGTGGCTGCTTCTCGAGACGATACCACCATCAATGCTTTGGATATTTTGCATGACTCTGGTTATGATCCAGGAAGGGCTTTGCAAGCTCTTGTCAAATGTCCTGTACCTAAAGGAATCGATAAAAAATGGTCCGAAGAAGAAACTGTAAGTTCTTTCTCTGAACATCGATTTATTTGTTCAATGAATTGAAAAACCATTAGTAATAAAACTGCATATTTTCTTATTCTCTAGAAACGATTTGTTAAGGGCTTACGACAATTTGGAAAGAACTTTTCACGAATCCGAAAAGATCTTTTACCTCATAAAGATACTGTGAGTAATCAATAACGCTTTATTAAATTTCAGTTTTATGTTAATTAGAAACATCTGAATATGACTATGATTCATTACAGCCGGAGTTGGTAGAATTTTATTATTTATGGAAGAAAACACCGGGTGCTAATAACAACCGGCCCCATCGTAGACGCCGTCAAGGTTCCCTGAGAAGGATACGTAATACTCGTAACTCTAGAGCAGGCACACCTAAAGAAGAAGTTCCCACACCGCAAAAAGATACACCGCCAAGTAATGCAAATACGAAGGAACCTATTTCAGAACCTGAAACAGCACCAGTTGGTACACCGGCTAGCAATAATCCAGGAGGAGAAATAAGCTCTGTAACAGAAGACGATAATTCGGAGGAAGATAGTGACTCTCGAGACACGAACACTAACGGGGCAACCCATTCTTGTCAGCATTGTTTCTCTACAAGTTCCAAAGACTATCAGGTATATCCCGTATACTCGAATGAATGAAAAGTTCTTAATATTTCTAAGAAGTTTCATGGTGAATTTTTCATCCATGAGAATTGATTTTAGAATAATTTTATTAATTCCGACCCAGATGAGATCATATTCAATTTTACATTCGTGAACTGTTAAACAGTAAATGGTTCAAACTCCAACGATATCTTTTACTGACCTTGTCGATTCTAAAACAAAATCACGACGATTATTGAATCTGTTCACATTGTGTTTTCTACTTGTTCTTCAAATCCTGCTTGTTTCACTTCTACTTTATGCTCTTACCCTGCTTTTCAACAATTTAAAATGATTATTTTGAATATTTGACATTCAATTAGGTTGCTGGGAAAGATAGATTACTACTTTGCACGGAATGCAGGTCACATTTGAAAAAGACTGGAGAGTTACCTCCTGCGCCGCCATATCTGTTTCGCCCGGTACCTGCGGAGTCGCCGGATAGTCCTGGTAGAATGCGCACAAGGAATAAAGCTAAGGAAACGCCGCGACCAGCAAGACCACGACGTGCAGGTGGTACTGATACTCCTGACCAAGAAAAGCAACAGCAGCAGCAACAACAAGCCCAAACACCTGAGAAGAATAAAAAGAAATCATCTTCCAACAAAACGGAGACTCCAAAGAAGGGACAAAAGAGGCCACAGGTAAATCGATTTCAAATATGTTTTTATCAAATACCTGTCATTTGTTTTATTTTATTCGAATGAAAAGTCGTGAATTCATCGATCATCTTGCTCAATCATTGTCAGAAAATAAAAACTCCGAATTGGTGATGGGAGCAATTTAATTTGAAGAAAAAAAAAAACATATGCCAACATTTTAGGGTTCAATTTTATCCCATCATCGAGGGAATATTAACACGAAGTGTTGAATTTCTCAACCACTTGATGATACATAGAGAACGAAAATTCAATGTCAAAATAACTGAACAGCAATCCCGGAAACGTTGGCATAGGATGTTTTATTTAGGATTCAACTGCTCACATCACCAATTGGTAGTTTTTGTTTTGAAAATCGCTAGGGATGTGCAAGTACTCGAAAATCTTCGAGTAATTTGTCGATGTTTTTGGAATTATCTTAAATAATTTTTGAAGAGTAGAATATTCATAGAAAGCATAAGGGATCGTTATCCACTATCCCATATGGATCATATTCATATATATTATATATTTTTCGAGCACTCGAAAATCTATCAGGTCTCGACTCGATTCAAAATAATCACTACTCCTGAAAATTGCAAATATTTGTGATAAATTTGAAATTTTGTAATTCTAGTCTCAAGTTGACGAAACGGAAGAGGAGAAAGAATCGGTGAAACGGAAAAGAGGTGATAGGCCTGAGAGTCCATCGGAATCAACGACTGATAGTAATTCCCTGATGGATGAACCTGAGAGGGATACAGAAGCAGATACAAGCGAAAATCAACCTACTCCAGCTGCAGTGCCTAATGAAGAGCCTGTAAGCCCAGCAGAGACTGCACCTGAAGAACCATCTGAACCGACACCGGTTTCTACCCCTGTACCTGTACAGGTACCAGTTCCTGTCCCAATACAGAGTCTCCCTATATCGGTACCTGTGATTCATTCTTTAGATAAAAAACCATTATTGGAGGAATCCCCTCCTGAAACAAAAGAAGCTATGGAAGAAGTACAATCTTCCATGGCAATAAATCAACCAAAATTGGAACCCTTACCAGTTGAACCTTCTGTCTCACCATCTAATGAAGACAAAGATTCTGAACCACCTCTGCCACCCCCACAGCCGCAAGTGCAGCAGGAGCAGCAACAGCAACAGCAGCAGCAACAGCAACAGCAACAGCAACAGCAACAGCAACAACAACAATCGCAGCAGCACCAGCAGCAACCACTCAATATAAGCACTCCTCAGCCATTAATAAATGACATAGGGCAAAATATTCCTCATAATTTATCACAAACAGTATCAGTTGTTGGAATTTGTGCCACTTCCGGTCCACAAGGTGTTCAGAATCCTCCCATATTGCCTCAAAATCCACAAGGACTCCCACTTAATATGCAATATGTACCAAATGTACCACCAGTTCAAAGTATGCCACAAAATCTTTCACAAAGTGTACAAATACCTCAGAACATGACAACAAATGCTCCGCCTCTTGTATCTCAAAACTTACGTACACATCCGGAAAGCTTACCTAGTGCGCAAAATCTACCTCCAAACATACCAGGACCTCCTTTAAATTTGAATATTTCACAAAATATTTCAACGAACATTGCTCAAATACCCCAAATATCTGGATCACCTCAACCCCTTGGGCTCACGGTTATGTCTACTGAAAACAGAATGGCTGAAAGAATCTCTTCTGAAGATAGGATACCCCCTGAGAGGTTACGGGATGGAAGAATCTCTGAAAGGTAAATATATTCTGATATCTAGTATTGTACATTTTTTCACATTAGCGCAATGATCCCATAATGCGGGAGCTAGCGACCCGTCATGTACCTGATGGAGACTATCACAGTCTAAACATACGTTGATGTGAAATGAGAAGAAGTACAGTGTAGTCAGTGACTAGACAATACCACAGTGTAATTTTTATTATTTCACTTAGAGATACGAGGTCAGTTTAGAATAGTCACAAAGAGTTGCATGGCGGGGGTCGTTAAATTCCACATTTTAGGATGACTTTTTAGCGATTCAAACAATTCACATCATTCCCTTAAATACAACACAGAGAATTTACACATCGATTACGTTTGACAATTGTATATTCTTAGAATACCCGAAAGAGTTCCTGAAAGATCTGAAAATGAAGCTGAACGACAGGAACCTCCCAACCCCAATTTATTCCAACCAATTCAACCAGGTGGAATCCTGTCAATGGAAAAACCTGGAATATACAACTTGGCTGGTACCCCACCAATGGAACCTCAAAATCTCAAAATCAAACAAGAGGTAATTCCTCCAGAACCGGATCCTTTGCAAAGTCTCAAAGAAGTGAAAGTACCTGGATTTCAAACTGGTTTCCCTGGTCCAAGTTTGGACAATATTAAAAAAGACCCAGATAGCTCTAGTAAACCTCCTACTCCCAGTAAACATTCTATACAAAATCAACAACAACCTCCACAAATCCAGTCTGTTGCTGCTTCACCAACTCCTACTCTACCACCACCTCCAACTTCGATTCCCCAACCTGTTATGCATCCCGCTCAACAACCAAGTCCACACATGGCTCATCCATTCCACCCTCATCATCCTTTGATGCATCATTCATTGTTTACCGCAATGCATCCGTATCATCCACATGCTTATCCAGGTTATGCTTCTGTTGGGGGTTATCCGTCATTTCCTCCATATCCTTATGGTCCTGTTCCTCATGCTATTCCACCTCCATCGCCGCAAAGGAGTCAGGAAAGTACCACTATGATGACTGCGCATCATTCGAGTACAAGTTCCAGCGTTACGACCAGAGAAGAAGGCGAAAATCTAATAGCCACTCATCATCATTCGTCTAGTATGCATCAAGCGACAACTCTGCATCATGACAAATTGTTGACTATCTCTTCTCATAGTTCCCACAGTCATTCTTCGTCACACAGGTATTTAATTTTTATGAATTATGATAGTAACATTTTTTGCTCATGAAACAATGAGAGTTGCAATGTATTTGCAATAAATGCATAATTTAATAAATAGAAGATGAATTACTCAATTTTCACAGAGCGGTTAAATCATAGTATTGTGAAAGCGAAATGAGTACGTTTGATTGCATGATGACGTTTTAAGGCAACGTAACTGGCCTCGCTCATTCTGAAGTCGAGCGCTTGAAAAGAAATTTATTCCTAATAAGAAAAATAATATAGTAATAGTATAGTACCAATATTATATCTCAAAAGAAATTTCAGAACACAAACCACTATAAATACACCTTACAGATGAAAATTGGGTGTCCTGGTTAAAAAAAGCCATTGAGTGTCGATAAATCTCATAGAATTTGGAGGTGATATGGTACGCAAAACGCTAATCAAAAGCTGTAAAAAGTATTAAAAAACGGGAATTCCTCTTCAAGGTGTGAAATTGTTTCATGTTTTATGCATGCAATAAGATATTAGAAGTAAATTCTTTTGAAAAGTTTTCTCTTCATATTGGAAACAAAAATCTCTTGGTAACCTCTTTTTGGAATAATCCACTCTTAAGGGGATACCAGTGTACCCTCTGAGTAAACATTCTGCTGATAAGAGTTTCACTACATCCATCAAAAGATATCAAATTTTCAGGAAATGATTCAAGAATCAAGAAATTTCCTTAGTACTTTATTTATTATTTGGTACCTAAGTAGTGTAGTGTACTAGTTATTTCTAATACTCTGTCTATTTTTTTTTTACTTTTTATTTATTGCGATATAGAGCCCAAATTTCGAATTTAGAACAATGTTTTTTTTTTTTTTTATTTTGACCTTATCTCATTTTTCGTAGGCGTGACCTCATTTTTGGTTTCTGCGCAGTCGTTTATATTTACGTTCAAGTTCACGAAATGTATGTGCTTAGGTCATAACGGATGAAATTATCCACCTGAATGTAGGTTCAAAAGGAATAGTAGAAGTATAATTTACTTGTAAAAACACATTCAACCCTCAAAGTGCACGCATGGATTAGCATAGCCCTGTAAGTATTTGAAACATGTGGCATTTGAAAATGGTATAAATTTCAAAGTTGACATGTTTGAAGAGAAAAACTATAGCGTGAATTGATGGATTAAGACCACTTTATCAACCAGCCAAAGAATGCGATTTTATATTAAATTTTGTATGCGAAAATATACTTCAACTTGTAGTATGCGCTCTAAGGGTCACTTATAATACTTTTAAAACTAAAATTAGATAAATGTAACTATCCGTCACCGACTCGCGCTAATCAATAAATTATAGGAATCTTCAGAATATTGGTTTTCATCGTGTAATAGTTTTTTTCTGACATTCCTTTTGACATATTTATATTGTATTGTATTGTTTCTTTTTAAGCCCTTGACTCACAAATGAGCACAGTTACTTCGCCTCGAAACGTCATCACGTAATCAAGTGTCATAAAATCCACTTTCTCTCACCCTTGCAATATCATGGTTTGACTACTATATGATTCATTCCATAACAGTACACCGACCGACGTCTTTGTCACATCCTTGTGGTCTTCACCTAGATATCATCTAGCTTCGTGGAGTCTACGTGATGGTAACGGAGACATCGGTGGGGATGCTGATAGGGTTGTTCTTTATCTTGCATGCTTAGGAAACAACATAATCTTCTCTCTTTGTCCCCTTTATTAAGGGAGTGAGTCATGTGACTGGTTGTACATTTGAAATGTGTTCACTCAGAAACGAAAATATGAATTGAATTGACATAAGATACATCGAGAAATTGACAATTGAAAATATGTGAAAAAATTTTGTTTATATTAAACAATTTGAAATGGTGGTGTAGCAGTTTTTCGAAATTGGTTCCTCAAATTCGCGCCTTCAATACCCAGGTTGCTCTAACATACTAAAATAAGAGAAAAAAATAGAATTCGTCTTGTCAAAATAGAGTCGTATGCTTTGCATGAATCCAAATTTAAAAATGTAAATCGGGAATTCAAAATTTTGGTTCATTGAAAAGGAAATTGATCCTTATTTTTCTCAATGATTGTTAAAAAAACAACGATTATGAGCTTGTGCTCAAGAGTTTAGAGGAAGAAACATCATAATCTTGATTTTAAAAGATTAATTTTTCAACGCTACTGAACTTCTATGATCATTGCAATAATTATTCAAATCAACGTGTGATTCTTAATCTAGCAGTTCGCACAATTCTCAACGAAAACCATCTTTGGTTTCGGCGACTTGTCTAACTTCCACCAGTTCAGTGCATCATCATCACCGACCTCCACAACCTCAACCTCAACAACAACCACCGCAACAACTGGAACCGAAATTGGAACAAGATATGATAGAACCAGAACCTGAAGAATCTCCAAGTCCTCGAGAACCATCTCCGGAGCCAAGAATTGAGGATTCTGAGTGCCACAGATCACAATCCGCAATTTTCCTTCGGCATTGGAATAGAGGTGAAAATAATTCTTGTACCAGGACTGATTTAATATTCAAGCCGGTGCCAGATTCGAAGCTGGCTAGAAAGAGAGAAGAGAGATCGAGAAAACAAGCTGAAAGGGAAAGGGAAGAACGTGACAGGGCAGCGGCACAGCAAGCTAGAAAGATGACCACTCCTGAAAAACAACCGGAAGTTTGCAAACCTCCAAGTCGTGGTCCTTTAGAACCTGTGGTTTCTCCGTATGATAGGTAAATTAGTATTATGATACATAAATATATGTACATTTGCGTAGTTATGATGAAAATAATATGAATCGGGTTGCGACACCTGGAATTTTCTTTTTCCCTTATTTATCATTTCGTTCAACACGTATGCGATTCTATTGGAATATCAAAGTTGTCGTCACCCTGATAAATTGTTGAATGAATCGGGCTATTGATAATTCATTTTTATAAATTTGTGTATCAAGGTACGCGGCCCGACCAGGTTCATATGCGGATACCCCTGCTCTGAGACAGCTTTCTGAATATGCAAGACCTCATGCAGCCTTTTCCCCTGCCAGACATCCAGCCCCACCTGATCCCATGCTCCATTACATGTACGGACCAGGAGCTAGGGAACGCCTCGAGTTGGAACATTTAGAGCGAGAGAAGAGAGAACGGGAAGTACGAGAGCTCCGCGAAAGAGAATTGAATGATCGGCTTAAGGAGGAGTTACTCAAGGGTACTCCAAGACCTATGCCTGCACCAGTTGAACCTCATTGGCTTGAAATTCATCGACGCTACGCTGCAGCTGGACTTGCTGCAGGACCCTCTGGGCCTCCACAAGCCTTGCACCAGTTCGGACTGTATGGCGCTCCTCCTGGACCTGGGCAACTGGAACGGGAACGTCTTGAAAGATTAGGTATTTTCGATTGATCATTTGCTTCATACCAGAACTAGATATTTTTATTGATAATACTACTGAATCACGTTATAGCAAAAACTAATATTTTATACTCGGCAAGATTTGATAATATAAATTCATGTTTTCGTTTGTAAACCAGATATTTAAAAATGTCCACTATAACTACTCTCAATTTCTACTAATTTGTATCATCAGCGATAATGAGGAGCTCATTTCTAGCAACTCTCATCATTAACGATTAGTACATTTTTTGAAAGTTGAGAGTCATTATAATGAAAATCATTTAATGTATCTGGCTTGACAAGGAAAGAGAATTTTTATTTTATGATTCTTCCCAGTGTAAGAAATCATTAAACAAACCATCCATTGGGAAACACGCATTTTAGAACTATTGTTCATAAACAATTCATCTATCCAAAAAATGCTAGTGTGCAAATCAAGTGTTTCTTCAATTTATTTGAATCTTTGCTGTTTTAATGAAAACTTGCTAGCAAACGAAAACACGAACAGCTGGTTTCAGGTTAGTTATCCTGAAGTATACATACAGGATGAAATTACTTGTTGCCTTGTGAGAAAATTCACGTACATTTCGATTTCTTGAAAATCCTTTCCAGGATCCATCCTTTGTATGTTATGTTAATCAAATCTTAAAGAAATACCAGCGATCCTTGATGCAACCCGAGTCAAATCTTTTCTGACAAATGATACGAAAATAAAGCAATAGGAGGAAAAATACTGTGCACATACCACCTTCATTGATTGAAAAAAGTCCGTACAGAGCGATATTTCAATTTCATATCATCGTTTTCGAATTATTGGTAAGAATAATTTTGGTCGTGTCCTTTCCTAACCAATAGGTCTGTTTGCATCTTTAGGGGTCGCTGGTATCACCTTGAAGAATCATTGAAGAGTCGAAATGTATCAGAAGGTTTGGACTTGAAAATTCGTTCAGTAGCCAAATGATTATCACTTTTATCTCACATTTGAAAAAAATTGAACAGGAAAAATGTCAAAATCATAGAACATTTAACATAGACAAATCCACACTTGCACGCGTTCAAGAAAACGAGTATGCTAGTGTTATATTAGTATAATAACAATATTGTTTATTCCAAGTTCTTTCTTCGCGCCTGAAAGAAAGTGCATAACATAATATTTTTCTGGCGTCGCGCCTAAAGGGTTTACTTTGCACACTGTTTTGCGTGCATAAAGTGCCACATTCTCGCACGTTTGAGAACAGTGCAATAATGTTACTCAATTCCACTTTTGCGTACCGTTGTTAGAAAAAAAATATATGCAATGAAGGCGGATTGGTATTTCTCGGAACGAGCGTGAAGTTCGTCACCCGAGCAGAGTGAAACTCTCTGCCTTCGTTGCACAACCTCCTATTTGGTCGTAAAGTTATTGCATAAATGTGTGAATTCTTAGTGAAAGCAATTTTTTCTAATTCAGACTGTAAGGAATCTTATGATTTTCTCAATTTATTTGAGTATCCTTAGTTTCAAATTCAAGTGTAAGGAACAGAATGATGTGAACGAACAAAACAGAGCGTTTGCGTATGGTGAATGAAAAAAATATGAGAGAATGAGAAAACGGAATTGGGTTTTCAGAATTAATGATGATTTGCTTGTCACTTGATTCAAGATTGTCCAATAATCATTGGAGTATCAACGCTTTGAGAGAATGCCCAGGGCATGACATTTTTTGTTTTTTTGTTTAAGATTATTTGATAATAATGAAATGTAATTCAAATATTGATTAATATCTCGATTGTTTGGATGCATTATGCTTCATATTACATAATATAATCAAAGAATGAAGATACCTCGAGATATATTACTGTTATTTCATTATTGTTGAATAATCAGAAGACATTCAGTAATGTCATGTCATTTGTATTCTCTTCAGAGAATAATTAACCGGTTTTATAAACCGTGTTATTCCATTCCTTCTGTGCTTTATGGGTTAAAAGTGTCTGAAATTCTCAACTATACGTTAGTTCGGAGTACTCTTTCTCTATTTTAGTTTAACTTTATTCACTTTCGTTTTTTTGTCGATAATACTTTTAAAATCCAACTTATAAAAGTAATAACAACTTAGAAAGTAATACTTGACTTTGAGAAGATTTCAAAATCAATCAGGATTCAATTGCTTGAATAAATTGCTCTTTCTTCCCTCCGGGCAGAAAGTGGCAACTTCCTGCTCGCTGGCCAAAACGGAGTTGCCACTTTCTGGCTCCGTCGGGGAGAAAAATCCTATACACTCCTCGCACAGTAAAATACTAATTATTTCAAGCAATCTCATAATTTTATGAGGAATAATATAGGAACATCGTTGAATTAAGCCCCCAATGATACATTAATTAAATATTCGCTCGTCAAGGTAGCTTTATTTACGAAAAATTCATCTCGATAGGAAAATCATTAATCATTATTATACTTTCCTAGAAGACAAATTATTCGAGACTCGTAGTTTTGTAGTTTCAAGAGAGAAAATTTATATTTAATTTTATTTCTCTCTCGCAAATATCTTCCCACGGAATTCGATCATCTGAAAGAGGCTTCTGCAGATTGCGAAAAGTGCTTACAAAGAAATGTTGTTTATCCTTTCATATAGTACACTTGTCATGAATATGATAATTGATTGCGATGTAGAAAAATTTGATTTATTTATTCATTTTCATCAAATTCCTCAAGTATTCTCTTAAAATTTGATAAGAGAATAACAAATCAATGTTACCATTGATATATTTTCACGGAAATATAATTAAAAATTTTGCCATTTTCTGTAGGGAAAGATGCATTTCATAGGTTATTTTCATAATTTAATGTATTACATGGTAATTTAATTTTTTGTGAAAACATAGAAACAAATATCTACAATCGAATAACGCTGTCGGGTTTAGGGATACCGACTGCAGCCGGCGGTGGGCCAGCGGGCGGAGGCGCTGGCCATCCCGTGGCGGCTCACCACCATGGCCAGCTGGACGAGCGGCTGGCCTTAGCTGCTGACCCGATGGTCCGGCTGCAGATGGCTGGCATTTCGCCCGAATATCACGCTCACACTCACGCGCATACGCATGCGCATACGCACTTGCACTTACATCCGGGACAGCAGCAGGCCCAGCAACAGGCTCAGCAACAGCAGGAAGCGGCTGCGGCTGCAGCTGGATTTCCTCTGCCTGGTAGGTGCGCTAGGGTCTCAGGGTGTCTAAGCTTACAAAACCTATTCTTTTATATTCCATTTAGAACTGCTTTTTTGTTTTTCAATGAGAAATATTCCGTTCATGAATATGACACTCATCATCTTTTTTTTCATCACCTTCATCGTTATGCCTTTTTACAAAAAAAAAATCACGAAAAATTTTATTTTATGTCTCATCAATATAATATGTTTGATGTAATGGTTATTTGTGAAGTTGAAATTCATAAGAACTTGCTGGCTAGCTAGTATCGTTTCATTTTGTTTCCTCATTCATTGCTTGATTGTAAGTTAACCTGTAGAGAGCTATTCTAAAAATAACGTCGTGGTTGAGAGGCATAATGTCACGACGGCCCTCTAAAGGTTAATGACAGTAATGCAAGCTTCTTCATTGCTTGAATTGCAATTTTCGGGTGCAAGTGCGAGTGTAGGCGTGAATGTCGTGAGAATATATATGATTGTGTGAATGAAAAGAACATATGTGTACGATTGTTAATATTTTGAGATTGTGAGTGAATCAGAATGAACATGTTCAGACAATTTATGATTCTTTATAATTATCAAGCTGAAAGTGCCACGCATTAATGCACTTATGGAAAACAATAATCATGAATTCGCAAATGTACCAGTAAATGTAGGAGAGAGTGGTCTACGTTAAAACATTTTTTATTTGTTCGCGTACACAATACAGATTTCAAGAAAAAGGCACTTTTTTTGCTCAAAATCATTAGATTCAATCCTAAGCTACCAAATGGAATCCTAATAATAATCGTGATTGTTGAACCTTTTGAATGCCAAAATATTTCATCTGAATATCGAAAGTGTCTCAACCTAGACCACATTGGTATAAGATGGGACAGTGGCAAGTTTACATCGAGACCATTTATAAAATCCAAAAATTTGAATTATTATCATTCATTAAACAGATTCAATAGTTGTTACATTCCTTAAATAACCTTCCATCCTATATGTGGAATAAACAAAAGACTATGAAGTTACATGACGTAGAATATCGAGAAAATAACAACTTTTGTTTGTTGTAATTTATTTTTAATCGTGTAACAATTCAATCTAGTTTTTTCATCCACACTGGGACACTAACAAACTTCTTCTATGTGACTACATGCAAAAATCATGCAAGTACGCCTTACACAAATATATCTCAAGGTAAACTCAATTGGTTGTTCCAACGTAGACGAACTGTGTGCACATTGAAGATCAATTTTTTCTGCCCCGTACTTGAATGCATTCAATTTTACTGTTCATGGATCCTTTTTCAGCATAAAATGAGGTATGAGGTGAAAAATGGTGTTAATTTCATTACAACAATATGCAACTGGAATTCAATAAGTTGACTTAAAATGGATTCATTGAATTTTACTTCGGTTACCGCAAAAGTAACTTTCACTCTTAATTTAAAAAATAATTAATTACATTGTGAAACACAAAAATTTGGCCACCAATACAATACAGTAATACAATTTGTGACGAATTTTTTCCAGAATTTTCACATCAACCATTCTTGAATACTTTCAACTATCTCAACTTGTACTGGTCTCAACGTAGCCCACTCTCCCGTACAGTTTTTCGATTATTTAACAGCAGATATAAATATTCCCAATCAATATGAAATAAGGAGGCTCTTCAATAAATTTTTAGTCTGTCTATTGTAAAAGGTGGGGAAATAAAATATGGAAATTCAGTATTCAGAATTTTGGTACTTTCATCTCAGTGATAGTAGACCGAAAACTTTCAGACCAAAAAACCAATCTCTAGGTTTTTAGAGACGATACTCAGCATTTTCATAGTTACCAATTCAATTTGGAACTTGGTGAATGATTTAAAAATTTTAATGTAGGATAAGTTATTGATACAGTTACAGTGCATAGGTCTAGTCTCTCCTTTTATAATATTTACTATTTTACGCATCTGCGTTCTAAAGGTTATGATCCAATTATCTCTTGCATTGAGATGATTTTTCATAAAATCATGAAAAATAATCTATTCCAAGAAAAATTGCAAAATTCCTTCTTTTCATGATGTTCATAACGATTTTTCATGTTTATAAAAACATGTTTCAAAATGAAAAATTGAAGCATTAGATGTATTTTGTAAGTACGCACTTTCATTATGAGAATACGTGAATAACATTTTAAGGTGTTAGATGGTGGGAGGAAATTGGTCTGGTTTTTGTTCCAATTATAGTAGGAACCCAAATTGTATATAGTAGGCGTTCGATTTTTTCCCGCCCAACCTTTTTTTTCAATTCTTTCCGTTTCCATCGGTTAGAGAAAGAGATCTAGTGGAAGACAATCGAAAGCCCATTGTAAATTTTTGTTGCAATATCGGAACTCATTTAAAAAAAAATGAGTGAAGCAAAAAATCTTTATGGACATTTTTTAACAAATTATCAATTGATCAATCCCAAAATTGATCATATTCACTAAGGAATATTTCATGTGATAAAAATAGAGTTCCACGTTTCTGTTCAGGATCTGTTGAATAAATATTTACAATTGAGGATCGTTTCAGACTATGAATTCAGGGATGTTCAAGTATCACATAATGCTATTTCTAATTCATTCCCCCTCCACATCACGCTTCATCGCGCTACGCTGGACCCCTCCCTTTCCCTTCATATCACGTCACGCAGTGTATGCTATACATGATAATTGCCTTTGAAACAGAAACTAAATATTGAATTTCATGTTTCTCGTTCGATAAAAATGCCCTTCAAACCCCCCCCCCTCCTCCTCCTCCTCCTCCTCCTCCTCCTTCAGAGCGTAATGTAATGCTTGAATGTTTCCCATTAAAAAATTTCAAATTCCCCCCTTTTTAACTTTACAGTGCTCACATTTCAATTTTTAAAACAAAAAAGAAACGAAGCGAAATAACAAGAAACCCCATTTGTCATACGTGCATTAGTGAATATCATATTTCGTTTCTATTTTATCTGCATAATTAGCACATGCTTTCAAATTTTTTCCATTTACTTGTCGCTTAGACACCCTGGTAACTTTGCACAAACAAGATGTAATTTTACATATTTGATAGAACAATTATCATTCAATTACTGTTTAATGAATAACAAACGGATCGTTATTGATAATTCTCCCAAATCAGAGTTGATGTATGATAAATTGAATCTATGTTTTCTATGAAGGATATTCTATAAACAATGCAAGTCTGAACGTCAAAACGAAAAGCATAATTTTATCAAATAGATATCACAAACATAATTGAATGATCATTGATTTATTTCCAATGTTTAATGTAAGTGCAATTTCAAATTGGTTGGTTTTAAATTTGATTTATGTAGCCGCAGCTGGTGCAAATTATCCTCGTCCAGGTCTGATGCCTCGTGATCCCGGTCTTGGTTTGCATCCAGCTGAGCTCCTTGGAAGACCTTATGCTGACATGGCTGCACATCACGAACAATTGCAACGTCATTTGATGATGGAACGCGAGCGATTTCCTCCACACGCTTCTATCGTCGCTCACCACGAGGAGTACTTAAGGTTTGTGCTTTAGATTTTACAAAAGTCGTTTTCTTATTCACATACGTGTGTTCACATTGATAATTTGAATCAACGATCGGTTTACACTTTATCATTCAATTCATTGATGGATTTTAGACAACAACGTGAGCGCGAGCTCAAAGTGCGTGCATTGGAAGAAGCAGCGCGTGGATCCCGACCCTAAGTATAAATTGAATTACGTACTTTAAAACACAATTTCAGAAGACTTTGTTGGTTATATAGAACTAAAAAGAACAAATTTAATAACTTAGTATGGATGAGAATGATAGAAAAGAAGAAAGAGTGTGTGTATATGAGAAATAGACAGAAAAACGCGGAAAGGTATGAGGAGAGAATTTATTGGGAGAAAAATCAAACTTTAGAGTGTTAATGGTTTTCCCTCAAGGCTGAGCATTCTGATTTTCTAAAGTTGAACATACAATATGCTAGAAATGACAAATTAATGAAAATATCTTTTCAGTGTAAATATGATATGAAGAAAAAATTTTAGAACATTTTATTAATATTATTATTATCATTATTATTATCATTGTAATTTTCTAATAGTTCAGTACAATAAGAGGTTTGCTTCAAGTGCCCCAATAAACGTTTTAGTAAATTATTCAATGAATGATGATACAAAATAAGTAGGCCTGATTTTATGTTGTACTGAAAAGTTAATCGTTTGTCCATCCATGTATAAATTATGCTTGAATGATGCAGAAAGAACTGCATTGTATGTAAAGTAACGTCATTCTCCTTCCCTTTTCTTCTTAGGAGGTTGGAAATTATTTTTACGGTATTATGATATTATGCACAAGGTTACCAGACAAAAAGTCGGACATTTCTGCGATTGGATAAGTCTCATGTAACTAACAGGGCCGGCGAAACGTTTTTCTCTGTCTTTCTCTTCGTCCATTCGCATATGCGGGATAATAAAGGATAGTAAGTGGGGAGTTACTACCCACTTACTATCCTTTATTAACCCGCATATATCAATGCACAAAGAGAAAGACAGAGAAAAACGTTTCGCCGGCCCTGGTAACTAACCATTCAGATTCCAGTTTCTAAAAGGAAGAACCAATTACCAAACTGTCCGGCTTCTCATCTGGTCACTTTGATTAAGCACCCAATGGAACGAGTGTGTTAGAATTGCGCCATATTGTTGATGTAAATATCACGGGAAGCTACTCGTATAGCGCTGCGTCTAACAATATATACATACACAAACAATATATATAGTAATAACCTTCGAGTTGGCATGAGTTATAAAATTCTGATTTTTTCCTATATGCAGCGTATTACGAGAGTTGAAAAAATGGTTTTGTACCTTATGATTAACTGTAAAAGATCATTACTATATAGAACAAACGCTTGAGATGTACAGTAAGTACAAAAAGTTTTGACCGAGTTTCGTCATGTTTGAATTATTATCCCTGCATCATTTCTGTCTCAAAACTATTTTTACTCACTGTAAGTTTGTTTCAAGATGCTAAAAGGTATTTCATAGATTCTTCCTGAATACAAATATATATGTACGATACCAATGCCAAAAGAATATTTCAGAGCTGGAGTTTGATACATCAATAGTTCTTACAAAATCTTTGCATCTTTTAATATATATATATATATTGAGCCCTTTAGGAAAGGTTGTTTCCCAACGTATTTTTGCATAGAATCATGTAGAATATAATGTTTTTATTTACTTGGACTTCAGTTCAGATCATTTTTTTTATATTATGTATTGATTTCTGCATCTCGAAGACGTTTGTATATTTTCTATACATATTTGTATTGTAAGTTTTAGTCCCGAAGGTTGCAGATTGAATTCATTTAAATGAGACGAAATGAAATTCGAACACTCACGTAGTTGGTAAAATTGAAAAGCAAAGTGACCAAAGTTATAGAAGCTTGTGAAGAAACGTTTGGTGCGATATCTATTGTTCTTAATGCCAACGAAATAATGATGTGGGAAATTGTTGACGGCATCATAATCTAATGGATTTATTGAGTTTTCATTTTGTACTAATATTTATATAATAAATATATATTCAACAATCGGTTAATATTTGATGGATAACAATGCGTTATTCTTTTAAGAAAACACGAAACTTCAGGAACGTTCTTGAAAGTTGATCTTCTCCTTGAATTTTATAAATTTATTGAACCAAATCTGTTTATTGAAAAATGGTACTTTTATTGATTTCAATGTTGTCAAGAAGTGCAACAAAATCACCATGGGTGTATCTTGAACATGCAAACAAAGAATAATTTTATAATTTAGCAATTTTGCATCACTTTCACTTTTTACAGTGTATACAAAATGAGGGAATTCTATAGTTCGTAATTTGATGAATCGTTGGAACTTTTGAATCGTCATGAAAAAAGAACAAGGATTGATTTGAAGATCGTTTTTATAGTACTTATCACAAAATATTGGTTGAGATAATACTTTAATATATTTGTCATAAATATTCTCATTTCAACTACAATCATGGTCAGGAAGTCTACTAGTTGGGAATTTCAACAGAATCAATCCATCAAAAAATCGAGTTGAATAGAATGGCCAATGAAACAAATTAAAAATTCCCGGAGTAGACACCCTGATGGTGTATCGATCAGAAGAAATTTGGATTTTTTAGATGAGTTGTTGTCCTCAATATAAAGAAAAGAAACAGATGAATTGTCTATACCCTTGAAAAATGGTGAAGATTCAAGTATAAAAATGTATAAAATATTGAAATTATTGAAATTCAGTAGGATTTAATATTTGGCATTAATAACCAGTACGTGACGTTTCTTGATAAAGCCTCGGGAGCAGGAATGTTCTTTCAGTATGATGAGTATTGAAATGTGTAAATTTTATGCTACATATACATGTATGTATAACTACTTCGATGTAACCTAGGTATTTCAGTAAGTAAACATTTCGTACAAATTTCTGAATTAAATCAATTTATTTCCTCATTTAGCCCATTTACAAAAGTGCAATTTACAAGATAATTGTTCTGAAAAACAAAAGCAAAAGCTTCCTCCAAGGATAAGGAACTTTATATCATAATTTCGTGTATTTTTCCTCCAATTTTCAGAAGGGACAATCCACGAAAAGGAACATAATTGTTAAGTATGAGGGGAAATTCTCTGTTTCTTATTCTCATAACGATGGGTCTTGATATCATATTATTGAACGGCAAACTTTTCAATATTCATAATTTGATTGAATAACTATATTTAGCAGTAGATTATCAACGATCGATGCATGGTAATCTTCATTATTCAACTGTAACCGTGAACTGAGGGTGTTTGTTCCCCTAGAGATAATGTAAATTCAAAAGAAAAACGTGTTTAAATCAGCTCTCAATTGAGAGAAAGTTAAGAGAATACCACCGATCCCCGCTGATGCAACCCGCCATACAAACTTACCGACTGGGTAAAGATTTTCTCTGCAAGGATACTCTTAATTGAATTCATGAAGGAGTATGGATTTTTTAGGAATGAATCTTCAATCCTTTATCTTTTGCTATACACCGCCCGAATTTTGAATTTCGAAAAAAAGTTAGTGTTACCAACTGGAAAAAAAAATATCTTTCCGAAATTCAAAATTCGAGTGATGTACAGCAGTAGATAAAGGATTGAAGATTGATTCCTGATAACTTCATACTTCTTCATGGATTCAGTTAGGAGTATTCTTGCCGAGAAAATTTTTACTCAGTCGGTACGCTTGTATGGCGGATTGCATCAACGGGGATCGCTGGTATCCCCTTAAGAGGATACTATAATTACCATGTGAGCAAGTTTTTTTCTTCCAAATTACTTGGAACTGAATGAAATTTTGAAAAAAAATTTTTTTTGCGAAATTCGGGCTGTTTAGCGACGTACATTAGGTCTCAAAGAATCATCCCTGGAAATTTGAAATTTTTTCATGGATTCAGTTTCGAGTAATTTGGAAGAAAAAAACCGTTCTCGGTCGGTAAGCTCGTATCCCGTTAAGGGGTTACTAGCGCTTACCAACAGAGCACATTGGATAGAAAAGGACACGCCTATACGATAGAAAGAGAGGTTTGGTACCATCGCTAGTATCCCGTTAAGGGGACTAGAGCATACGGGAGTGGAGGATAGGAGGTATCAAATTTTGGGCACCGTTGGTATATTCAAAACACCTTGTCTAACATAAAGTGTTGAACAAAGAAAAACATTCCCTTCTCCAACCCTAATTTCGGGCGAACTTTTTTCAAAAGGTACGTGATTAATACAAATTTAAAGTGAATAATAATTAATTACATACTGGGGCTTGCGCACTGCCGACTTATCTTCCACCGACTGAGAAGAAACTTTTTTCGAAATTTCAAATTTTGGCTATGTAACTCAATTTCCAAAGTATCAAAGATAGTACCCTCAAAATTTCAGACTATTTCGTAAGTTCAGTTCGGAGAAATCTTGCAGACAAATCCTTCACTCGGAAGGTATGCTGATCAACCCATTAAATTCCAGACGAACGTTTTTTCAAGGCTTTTTTCAACGCATGTCTTTTCCACAATATCGCCACAAACAAATTTTTAGAATAGGTACTCTCTAAAATTTTTAGAGTGAGATTTCACTCTTCAGCCAGCCAAAAGTGAGCCTGTCGAAATTTTGAGTGAAATTTCCACTCTTTTAGAGTGATATTCCAAGGTTTGAGGTCAGAAATTCACAGCTACTCAAATTCTAGAGTCAATTTGTCACTCTAAAAGAGTGGGGGTTCACTCGAAACATGTGAAAATCCCACTCGAAGCGAACTGGCTCACTTCTGAGACTTAGTGGAGTGAAACACGTGATTATTCACTCTTTCAGATTTAGAGAGTATGTCTAACGTAAGAGTGTCGTAACTTTTCAAATCCGTCATCAGAATTTCTCAAAAATGCGATCCAAAAAAGTGATGTTGGTTTATAAACAAAGAAAATGGATTCTTCCATTCAAACAGTTTGTTCTATTGACATTCTCGCATCGAAAATGGGGGGAAGGATATCTTTGAGGATTGAAAATCTTGCGTCCATGGACCCTAAAAACTTCAAGCAGGGCCGGTGAAACGTTTTTTTCTGTCTTTCTCTTCGTCCATTCGCATATGCGGGATAATAAAGGATAGTAAGTGGTGAGTTACTACCCACTTACTATCCTTTATCAACCCGCATATATCAATGCACGAAGAGAAAGACAGAGAAAAACGTTTCGCCGGCCCTGACTTCAAGTGTGTGCGTAAGTATTTCGAAATTCAAGATGGCGAATTCAAAATATTGGCTGAAAGCCGGAAATGTTATCCTATTTGTCAATTTTCTGAACATGAAATTTCCTTTGATCACTTTTCTTTGCAAACTTTCCATATAGGGGTTTTTTGGGTCGCTGATTATGAATCTTTCATCAGATTTTCCGAGTTCAAGGTAGCGGATGAAAATTCTCGAATTGCTCTGTTTTCCATGGAAATTTATATGCAGGGTTCTTTGGATCGCTGATTATGAATCTCTCGTCAGATTTTCCGAATTTAAGATGGTTGATCCAATATGGCGGACGAAAATTCTTCAATTGCTATTTTTTCAATGAAAATTTGTATGCAAGGGTTTTTTTGGGTCGCTGATTATGAATCTCTCGTTACATTTTCCGAATCCAAGATGGCGGACGAAAATATTGATCGCGAGTAGGCTATAAAGCAACTTTCGTCTATACGGAGTGGAAAATTGAACCCTCAAGCTGGTTGTCAGTATATTTTCTTATTCAGCTCAAGTTTTTGTTCTTAAAATGAGTGAGTGCTACGCTGAGAGAACCCTGGTTAAAAAAACGATTGATTCCGACCAAATACTATTGATCAATCGACTAATCGGAATGAATCAGAACATTGTGCAGTCGAAATGCTGATTGAATCCAATCGGATCACTGCCATGGGCTGTCTTATTCATGAATAGGAAAAGAACCCTAACAGCACACTCCTTCGCATCTCCGTGGTCTCCAAGTAGATACCACCTATCTCCGTGGAGACCACGGAGATGCGACGAAGTGTGCTGTTAGAGAAGCGAGTATGACTGATGGATTGAATAGGCTCCAATGTGTATGAGAACGATAAGCTTCGATTACACTGAATCGCAATCGATTCAGGCATTTGAGAATCTTATTCAATGAGATTGTATCAGCATTTTGACAGTTGGGTATCATGTACTGAATCCGGGTGATAACGAATGAACTTAATGAGAATGAATCCGCGTTGGCACATGGGTTTGGGTTTCATGGTCGGTGATATTAATATCGTCATCTCAATAGAATTCGTTAGGTATCCTGCCGATTCATCGAGGAGTTTCAATGAGCGAGTGGCCGGTTAATTTAGACCAAATTGAATTGGAATCGATGAGCGGATTCACAGGGCAACGCAGGGCCTCTCAATCGGATCCTACAGGTTTTGTCATGATTCGGATCGGAATTAACAAACACGATCCCACAAACTTTTTGCTGCGATTTGAACGGGTTCAATGAGGCATTCAATGATTCGATGAATGAGACTCCATCTGCATTTGAATGGTAAAATATCACATACTGAATCTGTGTAATAACGAAAGAGCTCAATGAGAATCAATGTGAGTTGTTACATGGTTTTGGGTTTGACGGTCAGTGATATTGACATAGTCATCCAAATAGGATTCAATAGGTGTTTCGCTGATTCATTGAGGAGTTCCAATCAGCAAGTGGCCGGTTAATTTAGACCGAATTGAATTGGAATCGATGAGCGGATTCACAGGGCAACGCAGGGCCTCTCAATCGGATCCTACAGGTTTTGTCATGATTCGGATCGGGATTGACAACCAAGATCCCACAAACCTTTTGCTGCGATTTAAATGGTGGTACGACGGAGAAGCAGCGTGGAGGCAACGGAGAAATGTCCGCACAAAAACACGGCCTGGAAATTCCTCCGTTACTTCTACGCTGCCTGTTTGTCGTACCACGCTGTATCCACTGCTCCCTTTCTTCTCCCTTTATTCCACGGAGAAGCCACGTGATTCATCGGTGACTGTCGCCTGTGGGTGATGACACTCCTTTTATATTACTTCGCGGAGCCAATGGACGTGTAATCAAATTTTCAATGTTCCGCAGCAGAGCTGCCAGGTGGGCATTGCCGTTCAGGGGAATAGTACCCCTACTATCGTTCATATACATATTCTCACCACCACTCGGAACCTTTACACACATGTAACTTAAATACACGGGACGATAGTAGGGTACACTTCCGCTCTGCGGGAATACCCATCTGGCAGCTCTGTTCCGCAGTAACTTCCATTGGAAACTCAGTATGTTCCTCGGGCGAAATGATCACATAGTAAATTGAACTATTTCTTTCCGTACTAGAAAGCTTCCGCACATGAAATTTTGTTAAAAACACAAAATTTTAGACAAACTCTTTGCTCAACCAAATTCGACATTGCGAAATTCGCAGACCACAACAAACACTGACTCGTTTACAAGGCAACACGCACTAACTTCTGACGAATGAGGCGCAAACAGACATTTGAGCGCTCAATAACAGATGAAATAACATGGAAAACAAAAGATTCCGACAATATCTCAAGCGCGGTTTGTTTGAATAGAGAATTCCGAGTACTTTTTGATCAGAAGGTATATAATACTTTTTAGGGTGTTCAGTGTGGTTTAGATTCCGTATATTGATATGACTCATTGAATAAGATACAATCCAATCGGCTATACCATGATCGGATCCGATTGAGTAGTAGAACCTCTCTTTAATAGAATTTCATTCGTCTACAGATTTTCTGAGTCGACTAAACCTCCATTGAATCCGATTGAGTCAATTGGGCGATTCCTGTTTACAATTTAGTTGTAATAGTATACCTTGTATACCAGCATCTCAGTATGATTCCCATCCTCTATCGTGATATGAACCAGTGAACTATAGAATACTATAGAATCCAATTGGTCATGTCTCTATCGAATCCGATTGAGTGGTACAGTCTATCTTTGATGAAATTTTATTCGCAAACAGATGTTGTGAATCGGCTAATTGCCCATTGGATCCGATTGGGTCAGTTGTGCGATTTCTTTTTACAACTCATTTTGAATAGTGTAATTTGCAAAACCATGTTTTGGCGTGATATTATTGTGTATCGTCATATGACTCATTGATTACGATAGAATTCAATCCATCGTACCCGTAGCGAATCCGGTTCAGTACTAGAGTCTGTCTCTGAAGAAATTTGATTCATAAACAACTGTTTTGGATCGGTCAAACCCCCATTGGATCCACTTGAGTCAGTTGTGCGATTCCTCTTTATAGCTCACTGTGAATAGTATCATTTGCATAATCAGTGTTTCGGTATGCTCCCCATTCCACATCTTAATATAACTTGACGAGTACGATAGAATCCAGTCAATCATATCCCTATTGGATCCGATTGAGTAGTAGACCCGATCTCTGGGAAAATTTCATTCGCCTACAAATGTTTAGAATCAGCTCGGCCCCCATTACATCCCATTGGGTCAATCATGAGATTGCTGTTCGCGAAACACTCAGAATAGTGTACCTCGTATATTAGCGTCTCAGTGTGATTTGCATTTCATACCATGATACGGCTTGAAGAATACGATAGAATGTCATCGGTCATACCTCTATCGAATCCGATTGAGTAGTAGATCCTACACTGATAAAGGTCCACTCGGTTCCAGATGTTTCAAATTGACTGAACGCTCATTGAATCCGACTCGGTGAATGAGGCGATTCTTGTGTACAACTCACTTGCAGTAGTGCACCTTGTATATCAGCGGCTGAGCGTGATTTCCATCCCGTATCGTAATGTAAATCATTAAATACTATAGAACGCTATTGGTCATGTTCTTATCAAATCCGATTGAGTAGTAGCGCCTATTTCTGATAGAATTCCAGTCGCCTACAGATTTTTTGAATCGTTTACATCCCTATTGAATCCGATGCGGTCAATTGTGCAATTCATTGAATATTATAGCATTCAATCGTTCATTATCATATCGAAACCAATTGAGAAACAGAGCCCATTCCTGATGGAATCTCACTCGCTCAGAGGGATTTAGAATTAGCAAAACTCCCATTGACTCCGACTGGGTGAATACTTTCAACCTCAGTTGAATCTACCTTGAAAAAATGAAAAATTGCATATCAGTATTACAGTGAGTTTTTGAGTCTCAATCGTATCATGAATCACTGAATACTGTAGAATCGAATCAGCTATTCTCCTAATGAATCTGATTCCGAATGTATAGCCCTTTGACAATATTTTTAACTGGAAAAACTTTCAACGAATCAAATTCGCTCACAACGTTCAAATTCCCTATTCATTGCGATTCCTCAACTCCGTACATTTACCGATTGATTCTCAAGTATTTATATTGGTTGATTCGTTGGCATGCTCAATAAACCCAATTGTATTCAATCGGGATACCGACTGCACAATGTTCTGATTCAACCTCATTCATTTCTCATTGCCACTATCCCCCGTTTATATTCTTCTTTCTCCTATGCAATCTCATTGTCTATTGCGTTTCAACATTACTGGGCAAATGCCGATTCATCCCCATTCGTCCATCCGTTGATTTCCGTATTAATTCCCAATCAATATAATTTCCGATTTTTCTATTTCCAATCCACCATTTGACTCTGAATGGATTGCAATCAGTGAAACGATCATTGAATCCTATCAAATATCATGCGAAAATCGAAATGTTTAAATGACTATTGAATCCAGAAACTTGAATATGTTCAAACCGCATTCGATCTGATTACGTTTTTCCCCCCATTTCCCTGTGAAGAAGTGTCCCTTGTTTCACCTGTATGTCCCTGATTCAGTACCATTCATCAAAGCATGTCTATTGGTTCTGATTAAATCTGACCAATTCTGATTGAGGCTCAATCGTCAAATATTGATGCTCCAAAGTACGTACTATTCATTCAATCAGATTTGGTCAGAATCAATCGTTTATTTTAACCAGGGAAAGAATTTCCGAGAATAATGAAATATTACGTTGAATAATCGCAATGAAATACTTAATTGATTTGGATACATTTTTATCGATTAAAAATCAATTAAGAATCAATCAAATTTCCGTTATCATTAAGGAAAGATTTTATAGCATAATGAATATTTATTTGACTAGATGAATATTCAATTGATTTGATACAACTTTATTCAAATCCTTTGAATGTGTTGTTGCGACTATTCAAACACTTCATTGTTAACGGGAATTTTTTCTCAGGGTATAATTTGACTATGTAATGCCAATTTCGAGAATTTGTATCGGTCATATTGGATCCGCCATCTTGAATTCGGAAAATCTGACGAGTGATTCATTATCAGCGACCCAAAAACCCCTACATTCAAGTTTTAATTGAAAAAAAAGCAATTCGAGAATTTCCGTCTGCCATAGTGGATCGGCCATCTTGAGTTCGGAAAATGTGACGAGAGATTCATGATCAGCGACCCAAAAAAAACCCTTGCATACAAATTTCCATTGAAAAAATAGCAGTTCAAGAATTTTCGTCCGCCATATTGGATCCGCCATCTTGAATTCGGAAAATCTAACGAGAGATTCATAATCAGCGACCCAAAAACATTTTTTTTTCCAAAAATTTTTTTCGAAATTCAAAATTTTGATACTGTGCAGGCTTAGATTAGGTCTCAAAGAATCATCCCTGGAAATTTCAGATCTTTTTGTTCATTCAGTTTCGAGTATTTTAGTGCAAGAAAACCTGCTCCGATGGTAACTCTGATATCTTCTTAAATATCTCTATTCTTAAATACCCCACATAGCACTGAAAGTTCTCTAAACGTTGTCAGAACCTTCAGAGAACTTTAAACGTTTTAGAAACGTTCTCAGAATGTTCTCAAAACTTTCATGCTATGTGGGACCTCTGTTTCAAAACATTTCTATCCCCAAATATTTCCATTCTCATTCATCTCTATTCTCAAAAATTTTCAAAACAAAAGAAACATTTCCAATCTGATACATCTCTATTCCTAAATTATTGTGAGACGATGGAAATGACCACCGATAATGAGAATCGCTTGTTGTGTCTTGGATATATCTGAAGTCAGTCATGATAAAATGAAAGAGAATGAACGAGTGATTCAATCTTCTTTCATGTTCCAACCCAAATACTGATTACATCGAAGAATAATGAGTTGATGCATCTCCTATGAATCACGGAGAAGATGCATCAAATCTTTATTTTCCGATGTAAGTCGTCGTTTTCGTGAAAACCTGGGAGGGAGAAATTTAGGATTTCTTGGAACTTCGAAATGCCCTCAAGGATTATTACACGGAGATAAATGTATGGTAATATTTACCATGCTAACATAGTATTCGTTCTTATTTTATTGAAAATCGTAAATGTTACTATGTGAGAGTATAGAATCCTTCGCCATTCTGCTGGTAATGATTACTATACTACATAGAAATCAGACAAATAGAACTCAAAGCAATGTAAAATGGTACTGATTACCATGTTGCAATAGCTGTCATTCCAGTTGATGAAAATATGCACGCTGTCGGCAATATCGACACGACGTGTATAGACATACATATATTATACGTATGATTACGGTAGACAGCCCACTAATAATAATCAAGTAAAAACACAGTTATTATTTAGAAGACTGATATAATTTGTTTCTGACTGTGTGCTCCCTTCTCTTTCTATTAACCATTTCATAACCTAATTTATTTATTTGTAACCTCATTCACTGAAAAGCCTTGCGTGTATATACATGTCAATAGTTTAATTTAGGTTATAATCAATGAAAAAATTATGGTCAATATTACTTTATAGCATTGGATTCATGTTTAGTTGCATAGTACTGTCTCCAATGTAACATGGTAATCATTACTATGTTAATAGGGCTAATGTTACCACATAAAATCGGGAGCACCGCTATGTCAAGTGACTCGCACTATCTAAAAATTTTCGTCACCATGTAACATAGTAGTCATTCCCATGCTACATTGAGAATATAACTATTCTTTTTTCTCCGTGTAGAATGCGAATAGAATCATTCATCAAATACTGTATTTTGGATCCACTCAAATCACATTGAAACGCTCGTGAGAGATTATTAGTCGATTCCAATTTCAATCGTGATAGTAGCCATGGAATCCAATTCAGATGTTCTGTAATTTCTTCTACATTTATCAGGGTAGCGACTGACGGGGAATTCCAACGGAATTGATTAATTATGTATTTCTATTGAATAGAATAACCAATCGGAAAGAGAGAAATTCCCAGTGATCACCATCCTGCTTATTCATAGTTTCCGATCCAATCCCATTAAACTCATCGTTATTACGCGTATTAGTACCCCAAGAGAACACAAACCTCCAAGAACGTCCAATAGACGTACTGGACGTCCAATAGACGTTCAAGTACCTCCGTTGGACGTATTTGGAGGTTTGTGTTCTCTTGGGGTACTCATTCAATAATATCAGTCATAAATTATCCATTTTTCTATTCAAGGATAAGAACCGCAATACCTTGTTATCGATTTGAACTCAACTTATTATCGCATGGGATACCACCAATACAGCGTACCAGTTCAGGAAGAATCCATAAACACTATGTTGCTGAAGTTTGAATCGTTTATTGAAATTTATGAGTGCTCGAATAACACAATATTCAGCTATGTGGGACCAAAAATCTTGCAGTACATTCTTCAAATAATGTTTTCCAGTTCCAAGGAGTTAATTCGAAGTAAAAAATAACGATTGTTCATCAGATTATGGAGTTTAAAATTTCGGTTCATTTCTATAAACGATTCAAACTTCAAGAACATTAACCCATTAAAGCCCATGGCTAAACCAGCGTAGATATCGGAAGGGTCAATATTGAATATAGCACATTGACATAGCAGAAAATTTAAGGTGGAAAAAAAGTTGGAAAAATAATTGTTTATAAAAAAATTGTTTAAACAATTTACTGAGAAATTGATTTTGCACAAAAACTGATACCGCCATTCGATTCTACGGGAGAAATCACTGAGAGATCATATATGACACTTTTTCAAATGTCATGCATTTTATTATGAAAAAAATAAATAAACAAATTCACGCAAACTGCATACCTTATGACCCACGCCTAAACCAGCGTAGATATCGGAACGGTCAATATTGGATACAGCACATTGACATCGCAGAAGAGTCTAGGTGGAAACAAAGTTGGAAAAATAATTGTCTATAAAAAAATTGTTCAAACAATTTATTGAAAAATTGATTTTGCACGAAAATTGATGCCACCATTCCATTCTACGGGAGAAACCACTAAAGGATCATATATGACACTTTTTTAAATGTCATACATTTTATTACAAAAAAATTATAAACAAATTCTCGCAAACTTCATACCTTATGACCCACTCCTAAACCAACGTAGATATCGGAAGGGTCAATATTGGATATAGCACATTGACATAGCAGAAAATTTGAGGTGGAAAAAAAGTTGGAAAAATAATTGTTTATAAAAAAATTGTTCAAACAATTTATTGAAAAATTGATTTTGCACGAAAATTGATGCAGCCATTCGATTCTAAGGGAGAAACCACTAGAGGATCATATATGACACTTTTTCAAATGTCATTCATTTTATTATAAAAAAATGATAAACAAATTCTCGCAAACTGCATACCTTATGACACACTCCCAAACCAGCGTAGATATCGGAAGGGTCAATATTGGATATAGCACATTGACATAGCAGAAAATTTGAGGTGGAAAGAAAGTTGGAAAAATAATTGTTTATAAAAAAATTGTTTAAACAATTTATTGAAAAATTGATTTTGCACGAAAATTGATGCAGCCATTCGATGACGAAAGAAATCGCTGAAGGATCATATGTTACACTTTTTCAAAAGTGATGCACTCTATTGTAAAAAAATTATAAACAATTTCTCGCAAACTGCATACCTTATGACCCACTCCTAAGCCAGCGTAGATATCGGAACGGTCAATATTGGATATAGCACATTGACTTTGCGGAAGAGTCTAGGTGGGAACAAAGTTGGAAAAATAATTGTTTATAAAAAAATTGTTCAAACAATTGATTGAAAATTTGATTTTGCACAAAAATTGATACCGCCATTCGATTCTACGGGAGAAATCACTGAAAGATCATATATGACACTTTTTCAAATGTCATGCACTTTATTATAAAAAAATTATAAACAAATTCACGCAAACTGCATACCTTATGACCCACGCCTAAACCAGCGTAGATATCGGAACGGTCAATATTGGATATAGCACATTGACATCGCAGAAGAGTCTAGGTGGAAACAAAGTTGAAAAAATAATTGTCTATAAAAAAATAGTTCAAACAATTTATTGAAAGATTGATTTTGCACGGAAATTGATGCCACCATCCGATTCTACGGGAGAAACCACTAAAGGATCATATATGACACTTTTTTAAATGTCATACATTTTATTATAAAAAAATGATAAACAAATTCTCGCAAACTGCATACCTTATGACCCACTCCTAAACCAGCGTAGATATCGGAAGGGTCAGTATTGGATATAGCACATTGACTTTGCAGAAGAGTCTAGGTGGAAACAGAGTTGAAAAAATAATTGTTTATAAAAAAATTGTTTAAACAATTATTTTTCCAACTTTTTTTCCACCTCAAATTTTCTGCTATGTCAATGTGCTATATCCAATATTGACCCTTCCGATATCTACGCTGGTTTAGGCGTGGGTCATAAGGTATCCAGTTTGCGTGAATTTGTTTATAATTTTTTTATAATCAAATGCATGACATTTGAAAAAGTGTCATATATGATCTTTCAGTGATTTCTCCCGTAGAATCGAATGGCGGTATCAATTTTTGTGCAAAATCAAATTTTCAATCAATTGTTTCAACAATTTTTTTATAAACAATTATTTTTCCAACTTTTTTTCCACCTTAAATTTTCTGCTATGTCAATGTGCTATATCCAATATTGACCCTTCCGATATCTACGTTGGTTTAGGAGTGGGTCATAAGGTATGCAGTTTGCGAGAATTTGTTTATCATTTTTTTATAATAAAATGTATGACATTTAAAAAAGTGTCATATATGATCCTTTAGTGGTTTCTGCCGTAGAATGGAATGGTGGCATCAATTTTCGTGCAAAATCAATTTTTCAATAAATTGTTGGAACAATTTTTTTATAAACAATTATTTTTCCAACTTTTTTTCCACCTCAAATTTTCTGCCATGTCAATGTGATATATCCAATATTGACCCTTCCGATATCTACGCTGGTTTAGGAGTGGGTCATAAGGTATGCAGTTTGCGAGAATTTGTTAATAATTTTTTCATAATAAAATGCATGACATTCGAAAAAGTTTCATATATGATCCTTGAGTGGTTTCTCCCGTAGAATCGAATGGTGGCATCAATTCTCGTGCAAAATCAATTTTTCAATAAATTGTTTGAACAATTTTTTTATAAACAATTATTTTTCCAACTTTTTTTCCACCTTCAATTTTCTGCTATGTCAATGTGCTATATCCAATATTGATCCCTCCGATATCTACGCTGGTTTAGCCATGGGCTTTAATGGGTTAAACACTTCAATTGGGGTTCAGTGAATTCAGTATGAATTCTTAAGAATCCTTTTCGAGTTTTGCTGCTGCGTGGACACAAGACGAAAAAAGTGGCATCGAACCACATCTCTTTTTCTTTTGTGATATGGCATGCGAGGACATGTGCAGACACATTTCATAGATGCCTCAATCGTCATCCCTTATGAAAAAACCCGATATCGGACTTTCATCGTTAAATCATCAGTTGTATTGATAATATCCGAAGTCTATTGTGTTGTTTCATTATCCTACAAGTCCGATAAGAATAGGATATCTACGATAATCATCCAATGTAAACCCAATAAAGAGATCTATTGGACAATCATCAGCTAGCCGATTGGTTTTACATCGGATAATTATTGTAGACATGGTATTTTTATCGGACTTGTCTGATAATGAAACAACACAATAGATTTCGGATAGTATTAATACAACTGATGATTGAACGATGAAACCCCGATATCCGTTTTTTTCATAAGGGATTTCACATGGTGGCAACTTTCAGCCCAGGGTTTCTCACTTTTCAATACTCTTCTTCTCCATCGCTCAAAACCTACATCCAGTTGTTATGTCTGAAGTTGACAAATTTAATTAAATATTCATCAATTCGAAGTAATTGTGAAGCCCAAAATGGTTTACATTTTCGTTCATCATCTATGCATTTGGATTGAAACATGGAGGAAGATTGAATCACTTGTTCATTTTCTTCCATGTTATTATGGACTGCCTTCAGATATCCAAGACACGACAAGCGATCTTCATTATCGATTGTAATTTCCATCGCCCCACAATAATTCGAGAATAGAGATGTATCAGATTGGAGATGTTACTTTTGTTTTGAAAATTTTGAAGAATAGAGATGAATGAAAATGGAGATATTTAAAAATAGGGAAGTTTGAAAACAGAGATATTTAAGAACAAAGATGTGTTGGAATAGAAATATGTTTTCAAAGATTTGAGAAGAGAGATATTTCATCATAGAGATTTTTAAGAAGAGACATATTTAGAGATAGGAACTTTATGCTTGAAGCATAAAAGTATAAATTCAGATAATGCGATCGAGGCTTAATATCGCTATTATGCTGGACTACGCAATTAAATTGAGACCGAAATTCGCAAGCATAATGAAGCATAATTTCCGACTCGAAGCAGCATAATGCACTTTCAGCATATATGCTGCATAATCATCCTATAATTCAAAGAATTTTGCCGTATTCTTCAGCGATTAGGAATTGTTTAAAGTGATTACTGCTTTCATATTTGCGTACATTATCGTGATTCAGAAGAATTCAGAGACAGGTTATTTGAGAAGATTATGCGTTAGAATTTTCAAAGGGATTTAAAAGAATTCAAGAAAATTCAAAGAGGAAAAATTTGAGTGAAATCTTTCCTCTCTGAATTCTTGGAAATATTGAGGAATTCAAAGAGGTTTAGAGATATTCCGAAAATCCCAGAGGAATTTCTGGAAACTTTTTGAAACTCAGTCCGACTGATTTAGAAAAAATCAAAGGAATTTAGACAAATTCAGAGAGCTTTAAAGTCTAAATAAATGAAATTCTAAGAGGGCCAGGGAAATTTATAAAAATTCAGAGGAATGTGAGAAGATTCAGACAAATTCAGAGAAAACTGTGAAATTTGTATAAACAGAATTCTGAGCCATTCAAAGGAATTTATAGAAAGTCAGGCGAATCCAAAGAAAGCTTTGAATCCTACATACTCGAAATTCTGAGAAATTCAGAATAATTCACAAAGATTACGAGGAATTCCAAAACAAATCCTTGAATCTTATTGAGAAAAATTGCAAGGGATTGAAAAAAAATCAACGAAAGTTGGAGGAATAGAGATTCAGAATTCACGACTATGTAACAAGGTTTTAACTTCCTCTGACGCACTCTAAATCTCTTAAAACCATGTCCTAAAATATCGAGACATTCAGAGAGATTTTTCCATTAGGAATGCCAAAGGGATTCGGGGAGAATCAGTATGATTCACAGACAAGTAATTTAGGGAAAATTGTGAGTTGATATCTGGAAAGGCATTCAAAGAGATTGAGAGAAATTCCAGGAAAATTGTAACAACTCAGTTTGAATGATTCAAAGAAACTTACAGGAATTCGGGAAGATAAGATTCAGAAAGACTTGAAGAAACCTTGGGAATTTGAATAAAGTGAAATTCTGAAGGGTTCAGACCGATTTAAACAGATTTAGGAAAATCCACAAGGATTCGAAGAGACTCAAATGGATTTGAAGAGTGCTTTGGACTCTAAATAAATCAAATTCTGATGGACTTGGATGGATTCAAAGAAATTCAAAAGGATTCAGTCAAATTCGGAAAAATATTCGGAATCGAAATAATTTAAATTCTGCGCAATACAGAGAGGTCTAAAAAGATTTCGAAGAATTCCGAGGAATTTTTAAATGTAACCATAAATTCAGAGAGAATCAAAATACCTGACAACACTAAATTTTTCTGAATTACTTGAAATTACTCTGAATCTCTCAAAAAAATTCCAAAGAGATTCAGGAAGATTTTCTTTCTTCGACAATAATATCAGTCTTTTGCCTGGAGAGCTCCAAACAAAGTAAAGTTGGGGGTGAATGAAATAGGCGATGATATGCCGTGACAATCAGTATATTGCTATAACTTGGAAATTAAACCATCGCGTGAATACCATGGAATGAAAATGGAAATACAATTGTGATCGAAAATCACAGAGCGAGTATGAGCATAATTTTAGACAACCAAGAGCATAATTGGAGCATAAAATACTCTATTTTGAAAGCATAAATCACCTTTCAAAAAAGCATAAAGTTCCCATGTCTAGACATATTCAAGAACAGAAATTTTTGAGAAGAGTGATATTTAAGAATAGAGATATTTGAGGAGAGAAATTTCAAGAATAGAGATATTTAAGAAGGGAGATTTTAAATAAAAGAAATATTTTTCAACATATTGAGGGATAGAGATATTTGAAAAGAGAGATACTTAAGAAGAAAGATATGTAAGAATGGAAAACTAAAGAATAATAAAGTTGTTGTTCTGCCGATGATTCTTTGAGACTTCATCTAGGTCTTTACAGAGCCTGAATTTTGAATTTCGAAGAAAAATTTTTTTCCAAAGTAAAAATTTGGGCTCTGTACAAACAAGGGCGTATCCAGAATTTTTTTTGGAAGGGGCCTATGTTAAGGATGTATATCTATATATACGAAATATATAGATATATAAAAACGAGAAAATGCTGGATTTGGGGGGGGGGGTCCGGACCCCTCGGACCCCTCCACGGAGATGCGACGTCGACATCGGTGGGGATGCTGTTAGGGAATATTTCAGTGCAAGAAAACGTGTGACGATGGTAATTTTGGTATCCTCTTAACCGAAAACAAAGCAATAATATCAAAATATCGCTCTGTACAGACAATTTTTATATATTGATTGAAAAAGGTCTGTATACAGCCATATTTTGATTTTATCGCTTCATTTACGCATAATTTGTCAGAATAGTTTTGACTCTGTCTTTTTCCAGCCAATGGTTCTGGTTGCATCTTCAGGGATAGCTGGTATCCCCTTAAATGAAACAAATTACAAACTAAAAATTGCAAATCTCTATTAACGTATACTTTTATGAGATTCATTCTATTTGTGATTGGAATTTAATTCTTGACATAAAATAATGACCTATTGTCTACATCTGCAACGTTACAAAAGTTAAGAACTAACCGACACGCTGGACACTCGATTTCTAAAAAAAAAAAGAACATTTGTGTGACAAGTACTTCTTCAATTTTACTTTTCGCATGGAGTCTTATTTTTTCAGAATCAATATCGCTTCTGAACTCACTATAATACCCCTTGATATGAGGCGAAAGGCTCATTTTATAACAGCCCTTGTTGAAAAAATCCATAGAATCTGATGAAATTAAATTTAATGGGATTTAATAAGAACATTGTGCAAGGTTTACTCATTACATTGGAAAATACACTAACCTGATTGAATCTTATTGAAAATGGTTGAATAGGATTTGGTCAGAACATTGTGCAAGATTCAATGAGATTTGGCGGGAATCAATCGGTTCGTTCAACCAGAAAGGGCAATATTGGATTGGATACTCGATTAAAAAAAAGAAAAAGGAAAAAATCTCACTAAAAATTAGGTCATTTTTTAAGAACTAACCGTTTTTACGTTTTAGAACTGATCGTTTTTTTCAGAACTAACCTTTTGGTAAGAACTCACCCTTATAATGAGCCCTGCCATTTGGAAAAGATGAATGGATATGCGTTTTTCTGCAACCCCCAATATTTTGGATCTCAAAAAATGATTTCATATTTTTGAACATGACTCAAAATTCTGGTCAACGAAAATTAATTATATTTTCACATTGGAAATGGTTTTTGGAAATCTCCTTGATTATTTCCATCACATATTATACATTGAATATCATCGCAGTGGAATAATATAATTTTTTTGGAGATCAGCATTCTTACATTCAATTCCAACCTATTGGTTGATGTGTTGGTTGAAACTTTTATTTTGAATTATTTTCAAAAATTCTTCAATCCAAGGTATACCCATCAATGGTAAAACAATTTTCAATACAAGATAAAATCAGCGTAACACAAATTCACATTTTTTCAATTGACAATATGAAATACTAATTTTTGAAATTTCAAATATTTTCTGAATGTATTTTATAACTTCATCTCCAAAATATCAAATTACTTTTTCCACTTCAGGTTTAATCAAATGACTGAAAATAACATCATTTTCTGAAAACAGGAAATATAAAGAATGAGATCAAAGCACAAAACGGAAAAACGGATATCCATCGTTATTTGTGAACCGTACAAAAAGACTCTAATTAGTTTTACAGATGAAATTTGTTTTTCTCGTTCTTCCATCAGCCGACCGCTTGGCTTGTTTTTATTAAGCGTAATGCGAAACCCAGTCACAGGCATACATGGGAGCTGTGCTATATGCACGAACATGTGTGATATATGGAAAGTGCTATACACGATGTAAATGAAAGAAGGTAAATTGGTTATTTACAAATCATTGAAACACCAAATGTGGTGTCAAATTATTTCACAAACCTTGAAGAATGCATGTTCCCAATAAAAATCATTACTAACTTGATTCAAAATTAGGCAAAGAAGTGTAAAATTTTTTTTTTGCCATTGTAACCGAACTTCCGGTAATGAATTTGGAAATCGAACTGGTTTTTGTCTGTTTCTTTTTTAAAAATCATCTGTTGTCGGTTAATTTGATTTAGAGTTTTTAACCACGTGCAGTTCAGATGTGTAAACTTCGCTGTAAGGATGTGATGGTAAAAGTTTTCTAATGAAAACACGAGAGAGGGAGAATCTCCGAGGATTCAAGTCAGGGAAAGGCGGGCTTGCTCATTCAGAATCATTTCAAGTGTTGACTTCTTTGCGGATACTTTGAAGTGCGGGATCAGGTCAACAAGATTCTTAGAAGAAAATGAGCATAGCCACGCGAAAAAGAGATGAGTCTACAAAGCAACGATATCAAGCTAATGCTCGGGAAAGAGATCGAACTCATAGGTGAAATACAATTTTCCTCCTTTTTTTCAATTGTGTTTTAGGCGATACATTGGTTCAATAATTCATAGTTTTAACTTTCTCGAAACTTGTGTAAAATTGTGATGAAAATTTGTGTAGTAATGGTGAATCATTATGATGAAAATAAATGTGGAAAGATAATTTGAATTTTTATGTTGCTGAAGTTTGAATCGTTTATTGACACTAATTAACAATCGAATCACATAATATTCAACTATTAAAGCTAACAAATCTTGGAGTACATTATTTAAACGATGTTTCCAGTGGCAAAGAGTTGATTCGAGAAGATATGTAAACGATGATTTATTAGATTTCGTGAGTTTTGAGTTTCGTTTTGTTTCTATAAACGATTCAAACTTCGAGAACATGAATATTTCTATATTACACAATTTTTTAAATTCGGAAATCCGTGACTGATAATATACTTGAATGGAACGAATACAAACTTGATTGTAGGATGTGATCACATTTTCACAGAACATTATCATTCATTATAAAAATATTTCAGTTCTAAATACACAATTATGAATTATGAAATCTATTCCCCTCATAGTATTCAGAATTGTGTATGTTATCTATTAGATTGATTAAGCATTTTTTACGGATGAACACTTTGATCCATTCAATTGATATACGTAGCTCAAGAGAGCACAACCCTTCTGGGTTAAATTTACGTCCATTGTACGTAGATTCACGTTCATGGGATGCCCAATGGACCTTCAAATGTCCGGACGTTGAATAGACCTGCATTGAACGTTCCTTGAACCTTCATGTTCTCTTGGGGTGTAGTGAATTTCCCCGAATGGAAATATTTCCATCTCTTATAAAAAATTATTATTAGCTACTCATTACAAAAATATTATTGAAAAGTACTGAAGGTAATACTGTTTTTTATAAGGGATGAGGAGCATTAGTATTTCTCATTTGTTGAATTAGTAAAAAGTGCAGTCAGATTTTGGTCACCTCTATTTCATATTTCAAGGATGTAAATCAACAAATATCTCTCTCGAGGATGTCTTGAATGCAGGTGCACGACTCAAGAAACCGAATCTTCCATGCGTAGCGTGAACACGGCATTCAGCGCTTTGAGGACTCTTATACCAACGGAACCAGCGGACAGGAAATTATCCAAAATTGAGACATTAAGATTGGCCAGCAGTTACATTAGTCATTTGGACGCTGTATTGATCGTGGGTGCGATGGATCAACCCTGTTTACGTGTTTTGGAAAAACAGTGCACGGATTTGTATACTAATAATCAATGGAATAATAATCATAAGAGACCTCAAATCTGCACATTCTGTCTTGCCATGCATAAAAAATATGTGAGTATACATAATTGAATTGTCATTGCTCTTGAAATTTTGAAATAACTAATTACAGGTCAGCGTATTTTTTTTGTAATAGTTTAAGATTGAGGGGAGATTAGCGTGTGAACGCTGGCCAAATCCTTCGTGAAAAATTTCTCAAAAATACTTTGAGGAAATACCAGCGCCGTAACATGAGCCAAAATGAATTGATAAGGTCAGAATATCACTCAATATATTTTTATTTTATCAACCCATTTTCGAACAGTTGGAATAAACGATTTAGCTGATGTGACTGTAGCTGGTATCCCCTGATTACGAAAGATTTGGCTAATGTCCCGACGTTAGTATTCCCTCAATGAATTATAGAATTGGTTTGTAATGTGAATTTCGAGGAAACGACTTTCCAACCAACATTCAGAACTTCCATAATGTTATCGAAATGATCTCTGATGTGTCGATTTCTGCCATCTTCTTGATGTCTTTCCCAAGAGTTCTGAATCCTATCTAACACTCTAATATCTTTTAGATGGCATTTTGGAGAACTTTTTGGAGAAAACATGGAAAAGATGACAGGAATTGACGCACTCAAGATCGTTTTGTCATTTTTTAAATAATATTATAAAAGTTTCCAATGAAAATCTTAGAATGTTTACTGTGCTATGTCGTTTCCAACGGTCAATTTTTATAAGAAGCAATGAGAGATGAATAAAAAATAAATACCCTGGTGAAAGAAATTTTTCTGAATTTCACTGAAAAACTCTGAAGAACATTGAAACTCTCTGAAAAATTGTGAACACCTCTGAATTCCTCTGCACTGAGAAAAAAAAAGAGAGAAATTACAGTTTGTTCTGTAATTTTTGGCTCTATACCAAATTTCTTGCAAATACAGCAGAAAGATCTGTAATGTTTTATATCATAAGATGTAATAATAGAAGTAAAGTATTTATTTCGAAAAATTACATTTTCTTTCAGGAAATGTCACCGAACAAATTCTCTACTTCCAATAGTCAGTTTCATATTGAAAGATTCAGAGTTACCACGATAATAATAGCAATCAAAAAAATGTAAATATTGCGTTATGAACGCGATAATATGAATAGCGTATGTTCTTACTGTGAAGTTTACATTTTTTCTGTCGATGCTAAAGACTCTTTAAACATTACATTTTTCTTTTGTGATGTATTCAGCTTTGTGGGTAAATCTTACGGTGTTTGGTTGTTACCGACCGATTCCATTGCGACGTTGTCAAAATTACATTTTCTGGTCGTTAACGGCTGTTTGAAAATATAAACGCTTACACATAGAATAGAGTGACCAGTGAACAACGAACGGGTATATGACAACACACGAAAATTTAATTGCAAGTGCTTTCAAGGTGTTTGTTTTCAGTGTGTGCTTCAGTGAATGAGAGAATTTTCCCATCTTTGGAAAACATAATGAATGTTTCAAATGTTGGAGGAAAAATGTTCACTGGGCACTATTATACAGGGTGATGGAAACTTTTGGGTTATATTCCACGGGTAAACTTTTCAGGAAGAAAGTAACAAGATTTATCTTTTCACATAATGCTGTGATGAGCTGAATTCTTAAGTTATCAGTGAAATAAGTTAGTCATTTAATTAAGAGACGAGTAGCTTCTCTGAAGATCAAACAGTATACGTATGTAGTTGTCACTACCCATGCAGCAAAAATTTTGCTTCGTCTGAAAGATTTCTACCGAATGTGTAGAAAATGTCTTATGCGACAGTCTTCACTGCATACGTCTTCGTTTCAGGAATCTAGATGAGAGATCTAAAAGAAATCTGAAGACAGCTTTCAGACTTTTGAAATTGAGACATCTTATTAAAGGCAGCCAAAACTGCTGCATAATATATTGTATATTGCAGTACGAATCTTTTAGACAAAGCAGAATTTTTGCTGTAAGGGTAACTGAAATCAGCACCAAATTAAGCATTTCACAAGATAATCAAAGGGAGAAGCCTTTCATTTTCTTCAGTATATACCCGTGCAGTACCTTTCGCGGATTTTCAATCACCCTAACCTGCTAAAAATTCTCAATAAAGAACCATTCAAAACGATAAATTTTCTCTATAGTTTTCAATAAGGTTTTTGAATACGGAATTTACTATGTTGTAATCTTCTTAAACGGTAGAACTTTAATCGTTCCTTATCGTGTCGTATAAAATTTAACAGGATGTATGTGGTTTTATCAGCAAATACGTACAAAAAAAGTACCACATATTTGAAAAATAATACTCATTTATTCTAAATCAAGTAGTACTTTTTCTGTAAAAATTTTACGATAACACCACTTACGTTTTATGATAAATTCTATAGAATACGATGAGGAAAGATAGAGTTCTATCGTTCAAGAACGATAAAAAATTGTAAATTCCGTATTCAAAAACCTAATTGAAAACTATAGAGAAAGTTTATCGTTTTGAATCTTTCTGCATTGGGAATTTTTAGCAGAATGTATTCAGAAAATAGTTTTAATTTATATCATTCATGGAAGCATTGATTGCCAAATTCTCGATGCATTGTCCCTTACAGAAAAATGTAAAGTTTACATTCTGACGAAGCAAAGAGTACATTTTTCCTGCTACTCACATTGAACAAAGTAATGTCTGCGAAAAATGTAAACTTTCTTGGATCTACGTTGAAGTTTCTATGTTGCATACTGAGAATGTAATATTTATTGTGGCTGCATTCAATTTCCTGCGTTGTCTCTCGAAGATGTAATGTTTACGGTGTGGTCTTTAAATTTTCTTCGGAATATAAAATTTACAATTTTTTTCGCACCACGCCGAAAATTCCCTTAGAAAATGTAAAACTTGTGCACTTCCATATGAATTCCTCTCTTTTTTTTTCTCAGTGTGAAAAACCTCTGAAATTGTCAGAGAATTTTTTTCCACGAGAGTATAATTGGAGTTGAATTGTTAATCAAAACCACACTGGAACGGTTATTGTATGAGCATTATTGAATAATTGAAAACATGTAATTAAGGGAATTCAAACACTAGAAGAAGCGGGCCAAATTTGGCGTCAACTTTTTTTATAAATCACCCATTCAATGGAAATTTTCAGCAGGGTGCCCAGCGAATCAGGGAAAAGTCAGGAATTTTGCTACAGGACCCAAAAATCAGGGAAAAGTCAGGGAATTCCTAAGAGGGAATATTGAATTTTTCCTGGATCCATTGTGTACAGGACGGAAAGTTTGATTTCTCTATGAAAATTATTTATGGTATTTTCTAGACTTTTCGGAGAGCATATTGGTTTCTTTTGTAATTTTACATGCCGCCAGGACCCACAAGAACCTAAATGATTTCTGAAGCATCTTCCATAACGTAGTTGATGCATTATCCGATTCATTAAACATGATGGCCACTCAACCTTGAAACCTTGAAAACCTGGAAATAGCCTGGAATTGAATCCTAGAACCTGGAAACCTTGAAAAAACCTGGAATTCCAAAAATTCTCAGAAAAAACCTGGACTCCATTTCACTTTTCGATCTTCACATTGCAATTACATAGTGAAATAGAAAAACGAGATTCAAAATAACTTCCAGAGCGTAATCCTGAAGCGATTTTAATGATTTTTTTCAAAAGATTCAGCATTGAATTCTTGAAAGACCCGTGAGAGTCGATTTTTGAACTTTTTCTTATTCAAACTTTTATGTTGATGCAAATGGCAAAAAAAATGTGAAATTTTTCAAATCTTCAATTGAGGTGCCGGGAAGAATAACTCGCTTAGCGCTCGGAACGCATCACAAATTTGATCCAAACGGTCCCGTCGGAGGTCGGAAAAAAAAGTCGAAATGTTGAGAATTAAAAAATACTAGGTCATAGAGCTTGAAAAAGCAAGGTCAATGTTCCTTCACCATGTTTTTCTAGGATTGATAGTTTTCGAGAAAAAAAATAAGAACTACACATTTTTTCATACCAAAAATCAATGTTTTCCAATATTAAACTCGTTGGATCTCATTCATTTTTCGGCGAATCGGAATAAAACTTACAGATTCTGATTTGTGAGACTTCACCGAAGACGACAATGTCGAAGAAATTTGCAAAAATTAACAATAAATTAATTAATTTTTTATTCGAAGTAAAAATCACGTGTTTTATGCTTCGCATTAAAAAAGTGTCGGGGAAAGTATGAGCTACAAAAAACTCCCAGCGACAAAGTTGTTCGCTAAGGTATGGACAAACTTTTTGGAGAGTTCCAGATCGACTGGATTATTAGTTTGCAAAATACAGGGATCAAGAGACGCGGTAGCGTCTCGACGCCAAGTATATGAAAAAACCCTGAAAAAAAGATGTATAAGTATTTTTTTTATTTTAAGTGAAGAAAGCAGAAGTCGTCCGCTACCGTGTATCTTTTACTGCTCAACCGAGATTTAACCTCCTGAAAAAATGTTCAATGCACAATAACTCGACACATATTGTGTGTCACAAAAAAATAACTACACTTTCATTATATAATACGATTACACACTTTCGATTAAGCACACTACGAACTTGATCAGTTCATCCGTTACCGAAATATAAACGTTTCAAGTTTTCATACGATCAAAACATCTTTTCGGAATTTTTGATTAATCGGTTTCTTCTTAACACGAAGACCTGTTATCCTTAAGGCGATTTCCAATGCTACAAAGATTTATTCTGTCTCTTTTTCTTTCTTCGAACGCCCAATAGTAGATTATTTGTTCTGTCTTTCTTTCTTCGAATGTCAAATAGTGGATCATTTGTTCATTAGTATGTAAAATATAATAACGTATAATAAGGTGCTTCCAATATTGTCCAAATGGTTTGTCAGTCTTTTGTAACCTGTACAATGATTGGTAGATAAATTTTTTTCCCTATAGAGTATATACATTGTAAATACGTAAACAAATATAACCTGTCAATGAGGCGATGTGTTGATAGGTTATTAAAATATTGAAAGAATAATTAAATTACAGGTGACTACATTATTACAGATTACTACAGGTTATTCAGAACAATGAAACATAAATAAACAACTTGAAATTATATATACTCTTATATATTACTTCAAAAAATTCATGAATTAATGAATGAATAAATGATGAAGAGGTTATTTGTAAAAAAAAACAGAAAAAGTTTGAGAAAGGTATAAATAAATGTATTTGCTACATTCAGAAAATTGGAATATATACAGGTGAGCTCTGTATGATGGATTATTCATAAAATGCAAGATTCCTTTACAGGCAAAAGCATAGCGGATATATCATAATCCGTGACGGATAGTTTGCTACTGGTGGTTCTAACCGGAACCAGAGACGAATCATAGAAAATCATACAAGGTTTAGTCATGGAAAATAATTCAAATTTATAAATTCTGAGGCGAGAGCATATCGGATACATCATAATTCCTTCATGGACAGTCCGCTACTGTCCTATCCTCCTACTGGAGTCGTTGGCAGATGATCGAATGGATCATACGGAGTATGCTCAAGGGGAATGATTCAAATTGATTCGCAATCATTCTATAGGCCAGAACATAACGGATATATCATAACTCCTGACGGACAGCCAGCTGCTGTCAATTTCTCCAATTAGGATCGTAGACAATTGATGGAAAAGATCATACCGAGCTTGCTTGAGAAGTATTCAAGTTTATTCGCTATTTCTTTACAGGTAAAATTATAGTGGATATACCATACCCTTGATGGACAGTCCACTGATCTATACTATTTCCCAATAGAATCATGAGCAAATAATGAAACAGATGATATTGAGCCTGCTCCGAGAGAAGTGAATGAATGAAACATTGTCCTCCCTGCATACCCTGATCGACAATGACTATACTTAAGCTCAACTAAATAATTAAGCTCTAAAATAACTGTTCCAAATCTTTTTTATCTCTCTTCAGAGAGAGAACCATAAAGAGTTGTCTGGTAAGAAAAGGTACGTTTAATATAATGTTATTGTCTTTGTAGTTTTGATGAAGAGTATTATCTAATGGAACAGTCCATTGAATCTAACCAAATTTGATTAAGAATCAGACATCAATCAACTACATTGACTACAACAACAACAACAACATGAACTACATTCTACTGCATTGACTTCAACTAGAACATTGTACAAGATTCAGTAGGTTTCTTTGACAAAGGCTGTTATCGGATTCTTGAATATAAATGAAATTGATAGTATTGGTAGCTAACATACAGATCTATGGTATGTTTGCTTCATTTTGTTCCATCCTCATTCACCTGTGATGCTATTCAAAGAATCTAATAATAGTATCGGATAGATCTGTGATATATTCACTGCACTCTTGCCTTTGCTTCACTCGACTAAGAGGCCACCAAATGGAATTGATAGTGACAGCTATCGTCTAGCTAAATAGCTAGCGTACAAATTTATGATTTGTCTGCTTCATTTCTGCTTCGTCTCCATCCACTTGTCATTCTACTCCGAGAAACTGACAAGTCCAGTATGTCGTCAAGATCTGTGGCATATCTGCTGTGCTTTTGCCTCTAGAGAAATCGTTTTGTTCAATTAATAGTTTTGATTTAAAATATTTGACATACTTCAATGTAACTGAAGTGCCTGGAGACCAACCTCAATCTTCAACGTTTTTCAAACTTCTTATATCTCATTGAGGTTGTGTCATGAACTTCTCATTCTAAAAATTTTTTATACTGCATTGGGGTTTTTGGATGATTCCACGTTCTGATTATATTTGATATTTGATAAATTCCACTGTCTGATGATAAGCGATGATTTAGTTGTTGATTCGTTACATAATCTTTAATAATCCCTTTCATGCCATTCATTATCAATTGAATCCACTTTATAATCTGTAGTTCATCCATTCAATACAAAATTGCCTATGGAATTACCTAAATGAAATGGATAGTGGTGGTAGACGACGTACAGATCGAATGGTATATTTGCTTCGTTTTTGTCTTTCCTCGTTGGCCTGATACTTTCTTGACCAAGAGTTGTTATCAGATTGCTTGAGTAGGATCACAGGTGTGTAAGAAAACACGAAAAAGAAGCAAATATACCATAGACCTGTACGTCATCTACCACCACTATCAATTTCATATAGGCGGTCTTGTGAAAATTTTGTATTGAATGTATGAATTACAGATTACAAAGTAGATTCAATTGATAATGAATGGCATGAAATGGATGATTAAAGATTATGTAATGAATCAATAACTAAATCATCACTCATAATCAGGAAGGGGAATTCATCAAAAAACCCCAATGCAATATAAAAAGTTTTTAGAAAGTGAAGTTCATGACAAAACCTCAAAGAGATGTAAATAGTTTGATCAACGGTAGAAGTTGAAGTTGGTCTCCAGTTACTTTAGTCACATTGAAATATATCAGAGCGATTTTTTCAAAGGCGAAAACACAGTAGATATGCCACAGATTCTTACAACATGCTGGGCTCATCATTTCCTTGGATTAGAATCATAGGTGGCTGGAAACGAAGCAGAAATGAAGCAGACGTATCACAAATTTGTATGCTAGCTATTGTCACTGCCAATCTCATTTGGTGACCTCATAGTCGAACGAAGAAAAGACAAAAGTGCAGTGGATATATCACAGATCTATCCGATGATGGTATCAGATAGGGGTGCACACGAGACTCGCGTCAAGAACTTGGAAAATGATGTATATTCATCATTCTACTGTTAGTAAGACATGGTTTACTAAACTCAATTGAAGCTTCGCATCAGACGGAACAAATTCGTGACAGGTTTTGATCTTGCAAATGAAAATGATCAAGATCTATATCGAGATCTGCATTGAGCGTTGCACCGAGACGAGACGAGACTGACAAACGATACCGGAAGCATATCTTGGTTGATCTTGTTTATGAAATCGGAATGATCGATTATTCCGTTTCATTAGATACGAAGTCGGAATTCTGTGCGGTGGATACCTGATTGGAACACGTTTAAATTAAGATGATGTATTCTTTTTCAGTCTCGACGAGAATATCGTGTGCACCCCTAGTATCAGATTCTTTGCGTAGTGTTTCAGGGGGATGAGAAAGAAACAAAATGAAGCGAATATACCATAGATCTGTGAGTTTGCCATCACCACTATCAATTGGCATTACAGATTACAAAGTGGATTCAATTGATAATGAATCCCTAGATTCTTCGAGTAGAATTACAGGTGGATGAAGGAAAAACAGGCAAGATGCAGATATATCATATATCTGTATAAAAGCAGTGCCAACCACAAAAATCCAAATTGCATGACACTTTTATAAAGTTATAGCCGTTGTTTTTCATCAGGGAAGAAGTATTTCCGAAGGTAACTTTACGTGCATGTTACGAAGTAAAGGTACAAAGTGGATATTTATTCATGATCTGCGAGTTGAAGAACGAAATTGGCTACGTAATGCTAAAGACTCATACATATATTTCTTCAAAAAGCAATAATTTCACTTGCTCATCAAATAACAATCCAATTACTATAATCTTCTATAGGTGATTTTGAAGAACATCGTATACGTTTATAATACCACAGCCGACTAAATATTCTTGAAGAATTTTTCAGAATGATTTTGATGGATATTTCACAAAATTCTAAAAAATTTCTTGTACAGTACTGAAAACTGCTCTTGACCAGATATTTTGAAGATATCTCTTTTTGTTGCATGATGAATGAATATTTGATATCTCTTTAAGATACTCTTTAAAATAATCCTAAAGAGTCATTGAAACATTTTTGCTGGGAAACTGTTTTCAACTTCATGCCAAATGGTACAAATTCTCGTTTTATCAAAAAAATTTCTGTTGGATACCTTAAACATATTGTGTGCAAGTTTTCTCTGTTCGTAAAATCTGTTTTGTTTCGTTTTCCTAACAATCATATTTTAAAAACAATGGGAATTCTTGCACAATACATGTTTAAAACAAAATCGTGGGCTGCTTTGAGCGCCAACTTATCGGTCAATTAATATTTACTTTTCGGAATCCTGCACATATGTATTGATTTATGGGAATTCACTTTTCTTTCCTTCTGTTCTTCATTCTTTATGTCGATTATCTATTGCTGTCCAATGATGAGATGACTGATGGAAACCCAAGTGAGTTTTTCATATCACAAATGATCTAAGGACATTTTCTTCATCGCTACGATCGCTATTAAATTAGACATGAGCATTCGAATTTTATTTATGTTCAGTTAAGGACACATCCAGAAAAAGAAGTGGAATCCCAATAAAAAAACTTCAAAAAAATAAAAAAATCACGCCAAGTACATGAAAATGCGGTCAATCCTAAAAAAAATCTAAAAATACATTCAAACGAAAATTCTCCTACAATAAGAATTTCGATAAGATACAACAGGATATGCTTCACTTGAAAAAAAAAGATGTGAAATCAATATGAGCTGCCAAGTACATTCGGTTATTCAAATGGTATGTAAACGATTTCTTATATATTGTAACTTCAGTTTGTTTAAATTGTATTCAAAGCGATTTATGATTGTATTGAATTAACAATATATAGTGAGGTGAAACAAAAATTAGGTTCAACCATTTGACATACTAGAAACAACTCTGACCTATTTGAAACTCAACGTGTTGATCGTTTCTAATATGTTTTGAAATTGTTCACATACCAGAAACAGCGCTAAGTTATTCCAAACCAAACGCGTTAGTCGTTCCAAATAGATTTTGAAATCCACGTCAATGCGGAACACTTGGCGCGGCCGATTACGTGAGTTTTGAGCCTCAAGTGTATTCAAACAATTCTGTTGAAAGTATGTGATCAAAACGTTGGATAATAAAATCTTCAAGTCGTCGACTTATAAAGTTCATCAAGTGCTGGAACATAGAAAAAAAGTTGAGAGAATAATCAAATGAAAAATTCGGAAAAACATTGGAGAAAAACCATGCAGTATCTTGTGTACATGAAGCCGTGGAAATAGTCGTGATAATGTCTTCCTGAGTTTTTGTGCTGTCAGAAAGTGGTTTCAAAAATGTATTAAATATTTTCGTAGTAAATATGACTTTGGATGATATCAGCAACATTACCCATGTGTGTTACGAGTATCATTTGAACATCGAATAGATGTTTCGCGAGTATGGAATATGGACATTTCAGTACATGTACAGAAATTTTGTTGGTACGGTATTGAAAATTTACCAAGCATAACTGAAAATTCAGTCCTTATACTGGAATTTTCGAGTTTGGAATTGTGTACTGAAATTTTGCCATGATTTCGCGAAAAATTTACTGGCTCGTACTACAGTTTCACAGTTCTTGTGCACCAGAGGAAAAGTATCCCCACAATAAGGACTTGGAAAAAATTTGGAATTAGACAAAAAAACCTAATCGTGGGTATACTCGAATTATACAGGTTTTGAACTGCAATTTTTAAGTTTGTGTGATGGAATTTTTCAGTTACTATGCAATTGAATTATACAAGTTTCGAATTGCAATTTTCAGGTCGTGTGATGGAATTTTTCAGTCCCTATGCAACTGAATTATACAGGTTCTGAACTGCAATTTTCAGGTCGTGTGATGGAATTTTCCAGTTGCTATGCAATTGAATTATACAAGTTTCGAACTAGAATTTTCAGGTCGTGTGATGGAATTTCCCAGTTGCTATGCAATTGAATTATACAGGTTTTGAACTGCAATTTTCCAGTTATGCTGAAATTTAATCACTGTTGCACTGAAATTTTCCACTTCTATTGGACTTCGTCATTTCTGGCAGGAAAAATTTCAAGTCTTCATATTAAAAATTTCCTGATTGAGGTTTTGAATAATAATTGTAATTGTAGCCAATAAAATTGATATGAGGTTTTTCAAAGACTTATGCTCTTCTGTATTCTAGACATGAAGCATATGCAGTAACCCAAGCTGGCCTTCCAACATGTCGTGCTATAGCTCATCGGTTAGGTCTTAGGTTCCAGTTGGTAGGCAGGTAGAAAAGTGTAGGTTCCAATTCCGTTAGGTAGACATGACTTTCTGTCCATCCACATGAACGATCAAGTTTCTCAATCATCTTGGAACACAAGAACCCTGCAAAATCACTTTGCGTGAGCAATTTTTTTTCAATTTTCATGGATGTTTTCAGCATTAATTTTCCAGTACATGTCCTGGAAAAGTCCAGTTCGTGTACTGAAAAATTCCAGTACTGAGGCTCAGAAAATTTCCAGTTTTGATGCTGAAATTCCATAACGTTTGCACTGAATTTTTGCAGTACAAATGTGCTAAAATTTTCCGGTACATGTACAGGTTAATTGCTTCCAGTACATGTACTGGAATTTTCCGGTGAAAGTTTTTACAGTGTAGATTTTACTAATCCTTGTTATGAACGGAACATTATTAGATCCCATTGAGACAGCAATATCCGACAACAGTTTCAGTCGAGGTTATTTTGGTGATCGATTCTAATTTAAATTTCCGTATGTTCCCATCGGAACGAAATTCAGAATTCTAAATGAAAAAAAATTCAGTTCGTTAGGAATCAAACTTGGATTCTTGGGATTACGGAGTCAACTTTAGCGCCACTCTGCTACGGATCTGTATGAACGTCACCGTCCTTATATATCAAATTAACCTCGAATAATCATCAATTATTCGAATGTAGAATAACCAATTCAAAATAATAATACTTTTTTACACTGTGAAAAATTTTATCGGAAAATTCCTATATATTTATGTGAAGTAATTAACACAACATGCGTTAGGAATTTTCCCAACTTGTCCGGAAATTTACTGTGAAATGTTGGGAAAAATCCCATAAAGTTTGTAATTTTCAGATAAATGTATGGGAAATTTCATATAAATGTACCAGAAATTGATTTCCTAATCAGTGATTGGAATTTTCCGGTCGATGTACACAGGAAAATTCCGATCATTTTTTACAGTGTACTGCTTTTTATTTTTCTTACTATTTATGTACGTTATGCAGATGGCTTAATTCTCCCGTAATTAATCAACGCCTCCGCCCGTTTCCTTATGAATAATAAGCAATATAACCCTTTGACATGCGGTAATTCATAACATCACGTTTGTTATTTCCATGGTTTCCAAATTCCGTCTGAATCTCATTTATGTCAAAAATTCATATCATTTTGTCATTTGCTGGATATTGTAATTGAATATCCATAACGAATGCATGTTGGATATCCATATGAGGTTATCATTTCCAACATTTTTTCGATACTCGCGGAACATCTATTCGATGTTCAAATGATACTCGTAACACACATGAGATCTCATATATATATATCTGAAAGATTACAATCGCAAGGTATCAGAAATTTAATCGTTACATTTCCAGGTGATGTAAGCAACCATATACTTGGGCAGAAAATAACGCTAGTATAGGAACACCACAAAGAGGCCAATCGGATCCAAACTATTTTGTTTTAATATTATGTTTAATAACACTTTCAATATTTGATTTCTCTAATTTGATTTAATTTTGTTTGATTTGTAATTAAAATGTAATCATTATTTATCAAATTAAACAAATATGTTATTAAAATTCAGAAGGAAATTCTCAACATTCAGAATGATATTATTGAATTCAATATCTTATCATGAATTCTGTTTAATAAATTGTTTATGAAAAAAACTTCATAATATTTTATCAAAAGTCACAACAATCGGCTGCTAGTTTTAGCATTGAAATTCGTTTCAAGATTATTCATTCAAGTTTATGCCCCGTGGTAATAAAGTGAAGCGAGCAGGAATTGATAAAGGATCCATATCAGGCCTGATGTGGACCTTATATCAATTTCTGCTCAGGAAGATCTCTCAATAAGAACACGGAAAAAGTCCCATGTGAATTCTACATTGATTGTTGTTGTTAATTTAACATAACTACTCACATAAATGCAATTTTTACATTGGAATAGTGATGGGGATCTTTTTCGAAATCGATCTAAAATCGATCCTTCCGGCGAGAAAAAGATCGATTTTCCACCGATCTTAAGTCGCGTCGATCTATTGTAGATCGATCTTTATTTTCCTAGGATCGATCGAAAAAGATCGAATATCACTCGGTGTCTTTTTTTTCATTTTATAATCGTGTGCGATCATTGGATGCATGTAATAGGGATTTAAGGTTGCCCAACGTACCCCTCAATCGCGTGCCAATGGGTGCGTTCGACATGTTACGATCCTATTTTCTTGTAGTATTTTTCCTATAATTATCACAAATGATCTGGGAATTGAAACAAGATTGCAAGAATATGTTATGATGTGGAAAAATTAAGAACACAGTTGCCAAAATAAAAGTCATCCAGAAACTATTTTATATGAAGTAAAAACAATCTTCGAAACTCATAAAATTTGCAGCATTATTCACATTTGATATCGAATGAAATATAATATGAGGGGATAATGTCTTGACCATTTAAATGTTTCAAAAGAAGAAACAAGATTTTTTCAAAATATTCCCACCATTAAGACGAGAAAAACTTTGATATTTTTTCCGCTGAAGTAAATATTATAATAACTGAAATATGATTATTTTCGTTTTCGAGTATTGATGACATACTATGTCGAATTTGAGATGTTGATATATTGATTTTTCGTATATTTGCTTCATATTACAATAATCCATGAATAAAATTGCCCGTCAGTATGAATAAATGTTATTTCGTAATTGAGATTTTCAACTACAAAACCGGCATCCTCATTGATTGATTCATATATCGCCAACCATTCATTCATGTTGTAATCTCTAAGAGAATGAACCAATTCATGGAGGAACATGTTCGGTAATTGACAACTATGTTAATCATTCACTCTTATATGCAAGACATATTCAATTTGATTCTACTCAATCCACACTGTAAAAAAATTTTACCGGAAAATTCCAGTATATGTCCTGGAAGCAATTAACCTGTACATGTACCGGAAAATTTTAGCACATTTGTACTGCAAAAATTCAGTGCAAACGTTATGGAATTTCAGCATCAAAACTGGAAATTTTCTGAGCCTCAGTACTGGAATTTTTCAGTACACGAACTGGACTTTTCCAGGACATGTACTGGAAAATTAATGCTGAAAACATCCATGAAAATTGAAAAAAAATTGCTCACGCAAAGTGATTTTGCAGGGTTTTTGTGTTCCAAGATGATTGAGAAACTTGATCGTTCATGTGGATGGACAGAAAGTCATGTCTACCTAACGGGATTTGAACCTACACTTTTCTACCTGCCTACCAACTGAAACCTAAGACCTAACCGATGAGGTACAGCGCGACATGTTGGAAGGCCAGCTTGGGTTACTACATATGCTTTATATCTAGAACACACAAGAGAATAAGTCTTCGAAAAACTTCATATATCAATTTTATTTGCTACAATTACAATTATTGTTCAAAATCTCAATCAGGAAATTTTTAATATAAAGACTTGAAATTTTCCCTGCCAGAAATGACGAAGTCCAATAGAAGTGGAAAATTTCAGTGCAACAGTGATTAAATTCCAGCATAACTGGAAAATTCCATCACACGACCTGAAAATTGCAGTTCAAAACCTGTATAATTCAATTGCATAGCAACTGGAACATTCCATCACAAAACCTGAGAATTGCAGTTCAAAACCTGTATAATTCCAGTATACCAACGATTAGGTTTTTTTTTTCTAAATTCGAAATTTTTCCCACGTCCTTTTTGAGGGGATATTTTTTTCTGGTGCACAAGAACTATCAAATTGTAGTACGAGCTGGTAAAATTTTCGCGAAATCATGGCAAAATCTCAGTACATCATCTCAAACTTGACAATTCCAGTACAAGGACTGAATTTTCAGTTATGCTTGGTAAATTTTCAGTAACGTACCAACAAAATCTCTGGACATGTACTGGAATATCCATATTCCAGTACTAGCACTGGAAATTTCCAGTCCAGTTGCACAGTAAATTTCCAGTTTTTTTTACAGTGCGGTTATTAACAAATCCATCTATCTATATCTTAGAATAATATCTCAGACAAAAAGAGCTCATCAAAAAATTCTCCACTGTCTGGATTTGGTAGGGGTGCACGAGACCCGAGATTAGTATCGATACTCTCATTATTGGAATCGAGACGATACCGAGACTGAGGACTCGATACTCGAGAATATCGTCGATACTTTGGAATATTTTTTGATAAAGGAGAATGAAAAAAATTAATTAGAATTTTTACATATGACATAATTTATATTTTTTTAAGCATTACATTTCTTCACTCTCGATCTACATTTGAAGAAAATGAATGAATATTAAACCATTTAATAATAATATAATTATAATGACAGAATAATAAATGATATACAAATCAATTCAACAATTATAATAATGAAAAATGAAAAAAATGAAATCCACCTCTGAATAAATTCAACCAATTTTTTCTTTTCTCAAGTCTTAGAAATCAATTTCACAAATCTTCAACTTAAGACTGGATCGTACCCAGCAATCGATGCATCAATTATAACAGCAATATCCGATAATATAATTGAGATATTTCATACATTGTAATCATCAATAGAATATTTCAATGACTTAGGATTGTCAGACATAGAAAACAGTAAGAAAGTGTTTTGAAACGTCAAAATTTCATAAATTTTTGAACAAGATTGATACTCAAACTGAATAAAAGTTGAAATTCTTAATAAAACAAATGAAGTTGAGAGTCGATATGAAGATTGAAAACTGACAATTGACAAATTGCGTCGTAGAATAGGAATGAAATTGAATTATTCAATAAAAAATAATCGTATATAACATGAATCAAATTTGTGATCAAGGAGTCACCCCATATATTAAAACTATCCAAAAATAATTCTTTATGGATTCTTTTGAACTATGTTAGAATTCTTGTAATTTATGGGATATTATATTGATATTTAATTAAATCAAGTGAATTTCATTTCTAAGACGTACAAAAATAATACCCATACGGCATACCAGATCAGAAAGAGTTTATAAATAAATCAATTGAGACTTGGAGAACTCATTATGAATTCTTTTCGAATTTTCGTTCTGTGTGGGCATGGTTCCAATCTTGAAATGAAAACGTCACTAACTATAATTATTGACGTTCATAGAATAGAAACATATATGTTCCTATTCATGCTCAATTCTGTGGTAAATTCGAGATTTAATGATCTGCTTCGATAGAATTGATAATCTAATACGAATGTACTTATGTAACTAGAATATAAATGCCTAAAGGGTCTCGAGCGACAATCATTTATAATTTTTCCATACATGAGTTCGTCTCTTTTTAATATGTAAATTAGCGACGAATAAAATTATGATACGCTCGAGTACCCTTAATCCAAGATTTATAAATCTAGATTTAGTATTGCTTGAGATAGTCAATGAAGTTAAGTTGGTCCAATAGTATTTGTGAATTGTCAGTTCGCAGTCTTTATAACCGACACTTTGAAGACGATTCACTTCATTAATAAAATTTTTATTCAATTTAAAAATTTTTTTAGATGTGAATATTTTCACTAAAGTGTGTCAGCAAAAATGATCGTAAATTATCATTACTAAAATTTAATTGTATGCAATTATATATGAACATGAATAGAATGAATCCTTTGGTTTCGAAAAACTTCTAACATGGAATGCTCCATTAATTCTTTAGTTTTTTTTTGCATCCTTTTGAATTCATGAATACTTTGATGATCTCGAAGTTTATGAATATTTGTTGGGAATTGAACTGCAGTCCTCTGAACTATTCATTTTATGAGTGATTGTTGAACAGAATATTTTCATGTACCTAGTTGAAGTTTGAATCCTTCTTTTGGAATGGAATGAAAATTCAATCTAATGAAGTCTGATGAATACCGGATATCCATCTTTTTAAATAAACTATTTTGAGCAGGAGAAAGTGTTTCAAGAATTCACTGAAAGATCTTAGGCTTCGAACTATCGAGTGTTTTGTTATTCAATTACTAATTTGTTTGAATAAACGATTCAAACTTCAGAAACATATATTTTGTCGATACCGTCGAGACGATATCGAGACGATACCGAGACGATACCCAAGTCTTACCATATTTTTCGATACCGAGACGATACCTTTAGAATATCGGCGAGAATATCGTCTCGTGCACCCCTAGGATTTGGACATCTGAGATTTCTATTGGAAGATATTGAAGATACTCGAGCGCGCCATAATTTCTCTTTTTTCGATCTGTGTCTCAATCTGTTTATCATAAAAAGACAGAGTGACATATTGGGAGAGAATAAATAATGTGACGTCCAAGTCCTGTCAATTTTATCTATTATGATTGTTTGTCATTAGGTGGATAGCTTTGTGTAATTTTTTCCGTAGTACGAAATGAAAGGTTATTTCATCATGCATAAATGATATAGGAATCATAAGAAATATGTAACATGAATTTCTACTAAAGAAACCATTTATCACAAGACAAAGATCGATCTTTGAGGATCGATTGTTTTTTCAAACGATCAATCGGTCTATATGACCGATCTTTCATACAAGATCGGTCTTGAGGATCGATCTGATCTTTGTCAAAGATGCCCATCACTACATTGGAATCAATGCTATATTTACATTGTTACCAAAGTAAATGGGAGAAGCGTTTCTTTGAAGGATGATAACAATGTGTAATCCAACAGGACTGTGTAGTAAATTTTACACGAGATGCACCCTGTTCTCGTTACCTCACTTTTCATCTAATTTTTACATGGGTATTTTCTTCCGTGAACGATTTTCCTCTTTCTCATTTGAACGGTTTTCTGCTTTGCGGTGAAGGAAGAGAGTGAGCATTCTTATTCAGGGGTCATCTTACCGTATTACACTTTCATGCATTTTTGTTCATACATATTCATATACACGGAAAAAACTGTTTAATAGAATTTACCAACGAGGGCGGTAAAATACGGCACTATTAGAATTTCTGTTAATATTTACTAGAACTGTAGTCAAATCTACTACTGCGGTAGTAATTTTGACTGCGACCATCGTAGATTTTACTAGAACTCTTATAAATATTACGAGAAATTCTAATAGTGCTGTATTTTACTGAACGCGTTAGTAAATCTTATGAAACATTTGTTTCTGTGTATCTTCATCATTACAATTATCACTAACATCAATTTTTTTTTTTGGACGATGCAATCACTGTCATAATCATTGTTTATCCAATAAATTTCTTCCAATAAATTATTTTTGAGCACATTTTGAAGTACTTTCGGAATATCAGGGAAAATTCAGGATACTGGTCAGGGAAATCAGGGAAAAGTCAGGGAATTTTTGAACCACATATCGCTGGGCACCCTGTTTAGTGCATAATAATGAAATCCATGACCAAGCTTGAACTCTGAATATCAATTTCAATGTTTTTCTGATTCCCTGGTGAGTATGAGAGGTCTTTGAAAGTAATAACCTCAAACTGAGAAAAATTCTTTATAATTTCGTTTCCCAGTATCTACCAAACATGAGGGAATCCAAATTTATATTTAGCCTCCAATCTTTGGTATGCACTTGATTATTATCCATTATCTACTTATCTAAGTTTAAATTTATCAAATAATTTAGAAATAAATTTGGCGCAAGATTTTATGCGCTTCTTCTGATGCTTGAGTACCATTATCTCAGATAACATGCCCTCATGAAGCGACGCACATGGTTAAGCTTCTGCACGCAAATTCCACGCGAACCTATGAGGGAGGTTCAAAATGTTATCTGCCCAGCCAACCATGGATTGGTTCCAATCATTGGTCAACTTGATTGATTCCAATGACATTCGCTAATAATTGATCAATTATTTGGGAATTCCTACACAGCACGCAGTTCTTGAAGATATCTGAAAGAATACTCAATCAAGAGACCTTCAAGAACGTTCTTGAAGAGTCCTTAAAGATATCTTTCAGAAGTGTTGGAAAGACATCTTGTAAAAGATTTCTAGAAGATGTCTTGATTCAAGACATCTCCAAGACGACCATGCAAGATATCCTTCAGAAGCGTTTGAAATATATCTTCTCGGAAGACTTCAACAAGATATGTTTATGAAGATAGATTGTCAGCAGGTTTAGGTTATGAATACCTGATCATATGAATTGACATGAATAATAGGGTGGGCCGAAAAAACCTTTTTTTTTTCTTCGAAGTTGTAATAGTGCGGAAAAGTTGCGAATTAAGAAGACAAAAAAATGAAAAAAAAAATAATTAAAGTCGGTTGAGATCTTCCGGTCGCGCACAGGCCCTGAAATTTTACAAAATATGGAAAAACGTCATTATAGCGATTATTTTTGGAATTTTTCATTCTAGCTGTTTTTGTGATGTAATATTTTGAAACGTTTTCGACTAGGGCCTAAGAACATTGGGTTCTCATTTGGTTTGGATCAGCTGATATCTTCCGGTCGCACATGAGCCCCAAAATCTGCCAAAATATTGAAAATTTCACATTTTCATGTATTTTTGTGAGTCTTTAATTTACTTTTATTTTAACGTGACAGCTCAGGTATTTTTATTTTAGAATGTACGAATACATTATTTTATTGATTAGTGATTAAATCAAGGACTTCCGGTCGCACAATGACCCCAATGCCACAGACAAACTGTGCCTAAATAGGATAGGTAGGCTTATGACATGATAATAGCAGTAACAACGGGTATGGTTCTTTTTGACTTGTTTTATATTTGGAAAGCTTAATTAATAAAGTCACTGTGTACTTGTAAGAATAAATATAGATGACTTTGACAAAAACAGAGTTCTGAAAAATAGTGAATGTTAGTTGAATCTGTTCATTGGCACTCTTTTCTATTTTGTAGCTGAAGGGACTTTGAAATCTGATTTGCTGGTGAAGTTAGGCATAGATGATCTGGACAGTAGAGTGGTTCTTATGAATCCGTCTCGAGATTCAGCTCCACAGACCTTCCTTGAGGCTTCCGTGACGAGTTTTACACAGCGTTCAACAGCCTGCGTGTGTACTGGGAATTCCTTGAAAGTTATGTTCCAGTCAGGATTGAATCACTTACGATGTATGATTTAATCTCCTCGTCACTAATTTCTGCCAACAATGGGGGAGAAGATAACTCACAGTCGATCCAGTCGATCATGTCTGAGTATTCTTGTGCATTGAAGTTTATTTTTGGTGGCACGAATTTTCGTATGGTTTTCCTTCTTGCATCTACTTGCCTTGCCTTCAGAATTTTCGAAGTCCGAGCTCTCTTATGTGTCTCTTGTCATCTTGCGTCATGGCTAACAGTAGGTGTTCAGGGTGGGCAAAAAAACCATTACGTTGGATCACAGGGTCAACAACATCGAGCAAACGTTTTGGCAAATACCTGGTAGATTGTATTGCTTGGTAAACAAGGCAAGTAGATGCAAGAAGGAAAACCATACGAAAATTCGTGCCACCAAAAATAAACTTCAATGCACAAGAATACTCAGACATGATCGACTGGATCGACTGTGAGTTATCTTCTCCCCCATTGTTGGCAGAAATTAGTGACGAGGAGATTAAATCATACATCGTAAGTGATTCAATCCCTGACTGGAACATAACTTTCAAGGAATTCCCAGTACACACGCAGGCTGTTGAACGCTGTGTAAAACTCGTCACGGAAGCCTCAAGGAAGGTCTGTGGAGCTGAATCTCGAGACGGATTCATAAGAACCACTCTACTGTCCAGATCATCTATGCCTAACTTCACCAGCAAATCAGATTTCAAAGTCCCTTCAGCTACAAAATAGAAAAGAGTGCCAATGCACAGATTCAACTAACATTCACTATTTTTTCAGAACTCTGTTTTTTGTCAAAGTCATCTATATTTATTCTTACAAGTACACAGTGACTTTATTAATTAAACTTTCCAAATATAAAACAAGTCAAAAAGAACCATACCCGTTGTTACTGCTATTATCATGTCATAAGCCTACCTATCCTATTTAGGCACAGTTTGTCTGTGGCATTGGGGTCATTGTGCGACCGGAAGTCCTTGATTTAATCACTAATCAATAAAATAATGTATTCGTACATTCTAAAATAAAAATACCTGAGCTGTCACGTTAAAATAAAAGTAAATTAAAGACTCACAAAAATACATGAAAATGTGAAATTTTCAATATTTTGGCAGATTTTGGGGCTCATGTGCGACCGAAAGATATCAGCTGATCCAAACCAAATGAGAACCCAATGTTCTTAGGCCCTAGTCGAAAACGTTTCAAAATATTACATCACAAAAACAGCTAGAATGGAAAATTCCAAAAATAATCGCTATAATGACGTTTTTCCATATTTTGTAAAATTTCAGGGCCTGTGCGCGACCGGAAGATCTCAACCGATTTTAATTATTTTTTTTTTCATTTTCTTGTCTTCTTAATTCGCAACTTTTCCGCACTATTACAACTTCGAAGAAAAAAAAAAGGTTTTTTCGGCCCACCCTAATGAATAACACTTGGAATGTGCCTTCCCATACAACAAAAGTTGCTGTGCAACCGTTGCTCTTATGTTGTTCATCAAGTTGACACAAGGTTGCTGGGAATTTGCTACGCATGTGATTGAGATTTCATGAGATTGAGCAACTTCCTAGCAACACGATAACAACTCAAGCTAAAATCCTAGATTTACCGCATATTGTTGCGCATTTGGCGACGCAACGTCTCTACAAATTGCTTCAAACTGTTGTTGTACGTTTTCAACAATTTGCTGCACACCGGCTCAGCAATTTGCTGTTAGGGTTTTATTATAATCGAATTACAGATGTGATAAATTCGTTCACAAATCGAAAGCTCGAAAAATCTATATACATGCCAAGAGATTTTTAATTCTGCAAAAAGTACGATTTTGTAACCTTTTAATACCCGCTCTGGAGTTAACGAATCTCCAAGACACAAATATTTTACAAATTACTGAACTTTTTACGCTCAATTTTATGTACGGCCATCAAGTGAATTTAAAAAAATTCTCATTTATACTTATTAATAAGTTATTCTTGATTAACGATGAGATAGAAATAATTTAAGAAGAATCTGTGTTACACTGAGAAAAAAAAAAGAGAGGAATTCATATGAAAGTGCCCAAGTTTTACATTTTCCAAGGGAATTTTCGGCGTGGTGCGAAAAATTGTAAATTTTATATTCCTAAGAAAATTCAAAGACCACACCGTAAACATTACATCTTCGAGAGACAACGCAGGAAATTGAATGCAGCCACAATAAATATTACATTCTCAGTATGCAACATAGAAACTTCAACGTAGATCCAAGAAAGTTTACATTTTTCGCAGACATTACTTTGTTCAATGTGAGTAGCAGGAAAAATGTACTCTTTGCTTCGTCAGAATGTAAACTTTACATTTTTCTGTAAGGGACAATGCATCGAGAATTTGGCAATCAATGCTTCCATGAATGATATAAATTAAAACTATTTTCTGAATACATTCTGCTAAAAATTCCCAATGCAGAAAGATTCAAAACGATAAACTTTCTCTATAGTTTTCAATTAGGTTTTTGAATACGGAATTTACAATTTTTTATCGTTCTTGAACGATAGAACTCCATCTTTCCTCATCGTATTCTATAGAATTTATCATAAAACGTAAGTGGTGTTATCGTAAAATTTTTACAGAAAAAGTACTACTTGATTTAGAATAAATGAGTATTATTTTTCAAATATGTGGTACTTTTTTTGTACGTATTTGCTGATAAAACCACATACATCCTGTTAAATTTTATACGACACGATAAGGAACGATTAAAGTTCTACCGTTTAAGAAGATTACAATATAGTAAATTCCGTATTCAAAAACCTTATTGAAAACTATAGAGAAAATTTATCGTTTTGAATGGTTCTTTATTGAGAATTTTTAGCAGGTTAGGGTGATTGAAAATCCGCGAAAGGTACTGCACGGGTATATACTGAAGAAAATGAAAGGCTTCTCCCTTTGATTATCTTGTGAAATGCTTAATTTGGTGCTGATTTCAGTTACCCTTACAGCAAAAATTCTGCTTTGTAGACTTTTTGTGGGTTAAATAAACGGTTATTGCACTTTTTATAATTTGAGGGCATAAATTTATTAATTTGCTTTCAATTTTATGAACGCGGAGTACAGGTGATTAATACGCTTTACGAATTCCACACTCATTCGACATATCGCGTCATACTAGATTAAACAATTTACGAGGATCTCTGTAATCAATATTAAAGAATTTTCCTGTGCACAAGCAGGGTTACGCTCACATACACATATACACAAAGTGAACCACTTAGATTCTTATAAACTGAGACACGGTACACTTTAATTAGATTATTTCTTTATACATATTTGTCGCGACCACGTTTTCTATATCAACCGGCACACGTACGTGCCTATACGTGTCGATACGTCGCACGGAGAGAAGCTTCTGCCTTGCTTTTCCGCGCATCGCAGTTAATTCCTTATTCTAATACTATAACAGGTGGCGTTCAAGGAAATTGCCAGCCTAAGGCCCGAAATATGCAACGTCAAGGCGGTCCTTTCAAACTGATGTCTACAGCTTTGTCTAAAAGATTCGTACTGCAATATACAATATATTATGCAGCAGTTTTGGCTGCCTTTAATAAGATGTCTCAATTTCAAAAGTCTGAAAGCTGTCTTCAGATTTCTTTTAGATCTCTCATCCAGATTCCTGAAACGAAGACGTATGCAGTGAAGACTGTCGCATAAGACATTTTCTACACATTCGGTAGAAATCTTTCAGACGAAGCAAAATTTTTGCTGCATGGGTAGTGACAACTACATACGTATACTGTTTGATCTTCAGAGAAGCTACTCGTCTCTTAATTAAATGACTAACTTATTTCACTGATAACTTAAGAATTCAGCTCATCACAGCATTATGTGAAAAGATAAATCTTGTTACTTTCTTCCTGAAAAGTTTACCCGTGGAATATAACCCAAAAGTTTCCATCACCCTGTATAATAGTGCCCAGTGAACATTTTTCCTCCAACATTTGAAACATTCATTATGTTTTCCAAAGATGGGAAAATTCTCTCATTCACTGAAGCACACACTGAAAACAAACACCTTGAAAGCACTTGCAATTAAATTTTCGTGTGTTGTCATATACCCGTTCGTTGTTCACTGGTCACTCTATTCTATGTGTAAGCGTTTATATTTTCAAACAGCCGTTAACGACCAGAAAATGTGATTTTGACAACGTCGCAATGGAATCGGTCGGTAACAACCAAACACCGTAAGATTTACCCACAAAGCTGAATACATCACAAAAGAAAAATGTAATGTTTAAAGAGTCTCTAGCATCGACAGAAAAAATGTAAACTTCACAGTAAGAACATACGCTATTCATATTATCGCGTTCATAACGCAATATTTACATTTTTTTGATTGCTATTATTATCGTGGTAACTCTGAATCTTTCAATATGAAACTGACTATTGGAAGTAGAGAATTTGTTCGGTGACATTTCCTGAAAGAAAATGTAATTTTTCGAAATAAATACTTTACTTCTATTACTACATCTTATGATATAAAACATTACAGATCTCTCTGCTGTATTTGCAAGAAATTTGGTATAGAGCCAAAAATTACAGAACAAACTGTCATTTCTCTCTTTTTTTTCTCAGTGTATCCACGACCAACTCATCTGACATTTGTTTATATAATGACAGTTTTGTCAAAAGATCACTTCCACTCTGAAAATGTACACCACTGACACCATTTCACTATGTCATATTGACAATTATAAGCATTAAAATCAAACTGTCTGTATAGCCAAGGTCACTCAAGCGCGAGTACATCTTCAGACGCGCGGGTTCGATTCCCGCAACCTCAAGGATCGAGATAAAGTAAATTTCATAGGAGTGCGAGAGCGATAACGACAAACATGGAGGAGAAGGGAAAAGAAGACGTTGGATTTTTTTTGTGAATAAATTCAAGCTTCTTGCAAGACATTTTTATGAATTTTTCAAGACATCTTTGAGAAATTTTGAAGAACTCTTTTAGATTTCTTAATTTCTTCTTAAAGATATCTTTGAGAAGTCTCCGAGAGATCTTTTAGAAATTATTCATGTTGCATAAGACATCTTTTCGAATACGAAACAATATCTTTTAGAAAATTCTTCAAGACTTTTTGTACTCTCGGGAGATATCTTATGGAATTCTAAAGGATATCTTTGTGTCCGTCTGGGATTATGTAGGATCTTTATACGCATGTCCATTCATTGGATAACGATTGATCGAAAATTAATCATTTCTGAAGGACCAATTGTTGGTCGCCAATGCGGACATAGAACAGGACAGTTTTATTATTGATCAATCTCGTGGTCCATAGAATTGACCAAAAATTGATCATTCAATATACGTCGATAATCGAAAATCTGGAAATTTAAAACATCACTTCCCAATGAACATTATGAGGACGAGGACTTGGAGACAACTGGAGGAGCTCTTAAAGAGATCTTAATGCACGGTAAAAAGAAAAACTTGATTTCAGTTAAAATATAAGCTGAATTTAAGATGCAGCCGAAAGAAGACTCATTAGACTTAAAGTCAGCTACTGGAAAACTTTCTCAAACTCAAACAAGAATACAGCTTACATTGATCCCTATTGAACTGAAATTAAAACTGATTTTGAACTGAAATTCAAAGCGAATTATTCCTGATAAATGGGTTCGTCCATTGTTTTTTGTTTTGTTCTTCTCAACATAGCGTTACCTATCGACGATGAGGAAGTTGTTTGTGTTTATTCGGAGAATGCAAAATGAAAGTTCCCTGTTGTGTGAATTTATTCACTTAACTTGTTGACTATTCAATTATATCATGATCGTAGTTTTTGAAGATTGAACATCTTTAACCCTCATCGGGAGATTCGAACCCACATTGTTGCTGGAATAACCTGTCCTAGTCCTTTGCGTTTAACCACTTCGCCACGGTACCGTTTCGATCGACGCATGTGATAAATAATTTCATAATAGTATAATTTGATGGTATGTGTAGTGTGGAGTCGAAGATAAATTTGGAAAACATTTCACGGGAACTGAGAATTAGTGGAAATGTGAATACCCCCAAAAGTTTGAATTAATTCCAATTTGTGTTGTAATGTTGAAGTGAAAGTGTCGACATAAAAAATCCATTGACAGCGCGGAAAATCCAATAACAAGCTTTTACGAAAGTGATATTACAAACTGCTACCGAATTTGTTAGACACCTTGAATAATAAATAAAAAACCTGAAATAATTTGACTGAATTGAAACTGTCATTAATTATATGCAAATATATATGTGTACGTATAAACAATTGTAACACTGAAAATGAAAGAATTCTAATCTCATTTTCAGATATTTTTTACTGAATTATCCATCAAACTCTACATGGCTGCCTATAAGATATGCATTGCTGATAATCAGCATATTATCCGGTTTAATTGAATTTAATACGGCCATAACTGTTTTTCATCCCATATTACGGCTGAAATCGTAACATTGCTGATTTTGAGCCTCATCTGAAAATCAGTCGATCATGGAATTAAGATTTACCTTTTACTGTGTGTCATCCAATGCGTCGATTTAGGAGATCTTACAGAGCTCTTGTTTAAGACCACTTTATGTTATTTTTATGTTATAAATGTTCACTTTAAGATAACATAAAGTGATCTGAAACAAGACCTCCACAGGATCTCCTAAGCCAACGCATTGGATGACATAAAGATCTCTTTGAGAGCTCCTCTAGTTGTCTTCAAGTCCTCGTCCTCACAATGTTCATTGGGTTATTTTCTATCGGTAATATGAAATTTTGCATTGGTCATATGTCATGTTAATAGGATAGAATTATTCAGTATGTATTGTTCATTACGAACAATTGTTGTAGTTTATCGATTCATTCATCTCCGTTGTATCAGTGATCGCAACTTATTCGAATTTTATATTATTCGTGGCGCGGTAAAATTGTCGCGATGAATTCCCAGATAGCAATTTAACCTTGCTGCAATGTTTTCAGGCAAGCTTGTGACAAGGTTGATATAAGCCTCCTAGTTGACACACGACAAGGGTACAAGCTTACAAAACCCTTGCAGCAGGGCTGTAGCAACCTTACACTGACAAGGTTGTGAATGACAAGCCAAAAACAATCGAATGACAAGTGTGACAGGGTTATGACAAGCCTACATGTTATCTGGGTTAAGGTTATTCATAACATCAATTTCGGTTCGAATTTCAATTTCGGAGTACGGATGTAAATTCCTATGATTATTATATATTAGTATTTTGAAGTGATTAAAGTTTTATAGTATATATCAATCAATAACGAGTTATTGGTCAATTTTCGATCATTCTCGAACCAAAATAATTGTCCAATAATTGCCAAATTATGGGTCACGTTATTTCACAGCTGATGGCAGCACTTATGCCCATCCCTCTTTTCTATCGTTTTGTATAGGGTGTATCGTAACATCAGATTGAGCCAATGAAGAAATTTGTCCCAATGGGGTTCTATAGTGATAAACCGATACAACGCGAATGGGTCTTTATCGGATTTTTATGGGTTTTATCGTTTCTTTTCGGTTATGGACTATAAATTGTTCTCACCTTCTTCAGTTTTATATGGTTTAATCGGAAGTTTCCCATACATTTGATACTATTTTTTGCTTATACGAGTTTTATCGTAATGTATGGGGAAGGCACGAAAGGATACCTATAGTTGTCTATCGTGGAATTCCTTTCAATAATTACCTTGTTTTCACCAGAAAATTAAATTTGAGAAATGTATCGGTATTCATCGTGTTTTCACGATACACATCATGTCAATGACTTCAAATATGATTTTTATCATTTTGGATAGGGGAACACACGAGAGGGTACCTATAGTTGTCCCTATAGCTGTGGATTCATGAGTACATTTAACAGTTTTTCACACAAACATTTCCTCTAGTGGATTTTCAAACAGAATTTGAAGAAAATCAAACCTCCTTGGTTCTTTAGCCGAAACTTTGATTTTATTGTTCTTGTGTAAAAATAAACTAGCAATTTTTCTGTGAATCCATACAAAAATTTTCCACGGTCATTCACAGATAGATCGTGAATGATCTACACAACTAGAGAAATTCCAGATTCAGAAATCACGTAGCAAGTAATAGGAAAAAATCTCTACTAATTTTTTAGTAGCAACTGTTATCGTGAAACTACGATAGAACCCTATAAACAGGAGTACAATTCTTCTATCGTGAATGACCTATGGAACAACGGGAATCCCAGTTTCAGAAACCACATACAAAAAAAACGATAGAAAAATTTTTCTATCGAATTCTATGGGAAATTTTTAGTGGCGATTGCTATCGTGAAAATACGATAAAACCCCATAAATAGCCGTACAGTTCTCTTATCGTGAATTACCTATGGAATATCGGGAATTCCAGTTTCAAAAACCACATACAACACGATAGAAAAATTTTTCTATCGGATTCTATGGGAAATTTTTAGCAGGGATACCATTGACCTAAGATTGCCCTGCAATTGGGAAATCCAATCTTCCACTTAAATTGATCAATTATTGGTCGCCAATGCGGACAACAAAATGGACAAGTATTGATCAATCCCACTCAATCTCATTTGGTAATAATTGATCAGTTATTCATCAGCTTTGGTTAGCTGGGTGGTTATAAAATTCAAAAAAGACATTCTTGAAGTTTGAACTATTTATAAAAACGAAACGAAAATCCAAATCACAAAATCTGATAAATCATCAGTATTTATGTTCTTGATTGAACAACTTGGAATTGGAAACATCGTTTGAAGGATGTATCGCAATATTTTGGGTTTTTAACAGTTGAGTATTCATTTCAATAAACGATCCTAATTTCAGCAACATGAAAAAAGCGTAGCATTCATTGAAAGGAATGTTTTGAATCTGAACCCACGGCGAGTTTGAATAATCCGCGACGAAATTGGATTGATTCTATATTGGATGGGGTAAACTGTACCAGTTCTATCATACAAAAATATTTTCTGTAGATTCGAATCTCACAGCGAGTTTCGCCGTGTTAAAACACATATCGCATTTTTCTTGGTCTTCTAATGGGTACCGCGAAATTTATTCAATTGAAAATAAGAATTTATGTAAAATTCTTTCAATGTTTTTCACTTCATTTTCAAAGTTTTTGAAACACTCAAGTGATTAAGGAGGAACTCTACTCTAGGAGGCTTAAAAAGAGTGTTTTTTTGAGAATTTTTTCAGGCGCAAAAAAATCATTAAATAAAACTAACTTTTAAAATTATTCTCATATACAATTACCCTGGTAAAAATCGAACGTGCTTGAAACACCGTCAAAGCGTGCAATAAAGTGACCGAAGCGTTTGTGAAAAGTTTCGACCGCCAAATGACTCTAAGGCAAATTTGGTTGAGCGTGCTATCACATTTCATCGAACGTCCAACGCACCCTTCTTACTGAACACTCTCCTCCAACTCTTCAATAACTCTTTCCTGATGTTTACGATGTTTCGGTAGTGAAGGTTTTCAACACGCTTATAGGACTTCCCTTGTGTATATGTTTTGATTGATTGAGAATTATATGATTTTGAGGTTAGAATGTTTAGAGGGTATTCTTTACCTTTTATACCAGTTGTTAAGCTAAAAAATTTTATTCGTATTCAAGATACATTTACCAATATAATTACTAAACAACAATTGTTTTGAATTATCGAACTGTAATTTGATGATGTTTGATATGTGCAAGTTAATTAAATTCTTTTGCACATTTAATGATGACACATGGAATATTGAAATTGATTTGTAAACTTTCAAGATGAAAAATCATTTTAACTCAATGAGAAAGATTGAATTTAAAGCACATTCCCTTAAGACACAGTTCATCAAGGAAATAAAGTTCCAATTTTTCAATCACCGATGTTAGCCTAGCAGTAAAGGACTTTCTCCCGAGCTCAGAAGTTCTTGGTTCGATTCCCCTTTGCAAATTCTTTTTTTTTACTTTCTTTGGGCTCACTTTCATGCACGCTTCACATCCGCCAAATGACTCCTCCGAAACGCTTCTGATACTTTGAATTGACCCTTCGATTACTCTTATAGGACTCTCTAATAACGTCTTTGTGACTCTTCCCAGAACGCTCCAGTTTCACCAGGGTAGAGTTAACAAAATAATTTTTTCAATGTGAATTATGAGATACATTTGCTATATTCCTAGGGTGCCTTGCAACTGAAGTCTCTTATCGGCGGGCAAGATACAGGTCGTATTTTTTATCTAAAACAGAAAAAAAGCAATTCCAATCTTCATACATTATTCTTCGAAGTAAACTAAGAAAACCCCGAAGGCATTGTGAAATCTGAAATTTACTCGGGGTTTGAAAGAAACCTTCTTTTTGGAGGAAAAATAATTACTTGAACTTGCTGTAAAAATAGCTGAAAAATGATTTTTCATAAATCTCTTCAGTTCACATGGTTGGAAGAGTTTTGTAACAAAACTGAAGATAACAGGCCTCGGTTCGTTTTTCAATCGGACGTTCAGTTTTTTTTTTGCTATCACGTCCACCAATTTGTAATCACTAGAAAAATAGAAGCTGGAGAAAACGCGCCTCATTTAATTATTTCGCGTAGACGAAATTTTTTTTTGTCAATTTCAAATATGCATGAAAATACCCCAAAAGGTTCGCTTCATTCAATTATTTTTTTCGTACTTGAAAAAATCCTCGAGCAAACGCTTTTTTAGGCTTCTTCCCTGTTGGAAAAGTTGGATGGAAATGGATAGGATTTAATATGCATCCATTTGAATCCTATTTCTGTTCCGGTTTTTTCCTGATCCAATGTCATCCGCAGAACGCATAGGATTCTAATCAATTTCAATCCGCAAAGTGGATAGCAGATTATTGGGCCCCATAGAAATTGTATCCAAATGTATCCATATAATATCCGGGGCCTGAATATAAATCGCATCCGGTTTTATCCGGTGCTTTACGATACCCCCCTAATAAGGTTTATCCGTTTCTATCCCGTCATGCCTAATGTTGCTGGAATGCAATTTATCCATTCCAATCCGGTTCTTTCCAGAATGTGTATCATCCATTTTTATCCATTTCCGTCCGATTACTTCGGAGAAATCGTATCCATTTCTATCCATTGACATCTCTGATAGTCCTCCTTTACTTTTATCCATTTCTATCCACGCCTGTCATTTTATAATGTATCCGTTCCCCATCCGAACTCGATGTTTCCAGCTCTATCCGTTTTCATACATTGCACCTTCACGATAGCCGCGGTTTCCTCTATCCAATTCCGTCCATTTCAATTGTTTCATAATAGATTCGTTCCTTATACGTGCCCTAAGCTGCTCCAACTTGTACCAACCCAATCACATCCCGACTGTCAATTCCCAGTCATGGATTCCCAAATTCGCATGGGTCTCGCATGGGAATCACGTGGGTCGACCCACTCGCTTCGCATGTGAAGACCCATGCGATCCACTTGATTCCCATGCGAGACCCTTGCGAATTTGGGAATCCATGACTGGGAGTTTTCAGTAGGGATGACTTTTATAATTGGAAGCATCGAATCACAAATATTTGGAGCAAGTTGAAGCAACTAGGAACGTGCTTAACAAATCCAGCTCATAGCTGAATTTGTTCCACGTGTTCCATGTTGTCTCAACCTGCTCCAAATATTGTTTATTCACTGATTTCAGTTATAAGAATGATTGGTTTGGCAAAAGGCGGAACAACTTAGAGCATATTAGAACAAACGGACCTGATATATCTTGCGTCATCCGGAATAGATATTTTCAGGGTAACATTTCAATGTCCCAAAGGTTTAATATCTTGAAATTTTGTATCTCAAGATTTCTAAATTTGATATGTCGAAATTTTGAATTTGAATTTTGGCACATAAAATGTTTTGATATAAAATTTCGGGATAAGTCACTTCGGAATGACGAGATATCAGTTTTTATCTCATCGGTCTAAATGAAGCTTGCCTCTTCCTCCAGGATGAACAAAAATGAAACATTAAAAAATGGATGCGGAACTATTAGGTGTACAAATAAGTTTCCGCGGTTTGTCAAAAGATGGCCCCACCAGAAGGTTATGGAGAAATTGTCAGATGTAAAACGTAATATCCCAAGTTTAGTCATCTGGCAACACCATAACCTTAAAGTACTAGTGATTCCGTATCAGCATCACGTAATTTTTTTCGTGCAAAAATGTCAAGTTTTATTCCGAATAAGCATCATTTGCGGGAACTTTTGATTTACTTCTTTAATGTGAAAAGATCTGCAGCTGAGGCGCATCGATTGCTTCTAGAAGCATATGGTGAAGCTGCTTTAAGTGAGAGAAGTTGTCAGAAATGGTTTCAAAAGTTTAAGAACGGTGAGTTTGACGTTAAAGACAAAGAACGCAGTGGAAGGCCGAAAGTGTACGAAGACATGGAATTAGAAGTACTATTGGAGGAAGATTCGTCCCAAACGCAAAAAGAACTTGCACTTACTCTACAAGTGACTCAACAAGCAATTTCACATCGTTTAAAATCGTTAGGAATGATTCAAAAACAAGGAAATTGGGTTCCATATGAACTAAAGCCGAGAGACGTTGAACGCCGATTATGCATGAGTGAAATGCTGCTTGCCAGGAATAAAAAAAAGAGTTTTTTGCATCGTATAGTCACTGGTGACGAAAAATGGATTCACTACGATAATCCAAAGAAGAGAAAGTCATGGGTTAAGTCCGGCGAACCATCAACATCGACAGCTAAGCCGAATATTCATGGAAAAAAACTCATGCTGTGTATTTGGTGGGATCAGCTTGGTGTCGTGTATTATGAATTGCTGAAACCAAGCGAAACCATTACTGGAGCTCTCTACCGAACACAATTGATGAGATTGAGTCGGGCACTTAAGGAAAAACGCGCCCATTACTACTCCAGACACGACAAAATTATTCTTTTACACGATAATGCTCGTCCACATGTTGCGGCGCCGGTAAAAACATACTTGGAAACACTCAACTGGGAAGTTTTACCCCACCCGCCGTATTCACCAGACTTAGCCCCTTCTGATTATCACCTGTTCCGGTCGATGGCACATGGTCTGTCTGAGCAGCGCTTCACATCATATGAAGACACCAAAAATTGGGTAGATTTGTGGATAGCGTCAAAAGATGAAGAGTTTTTTCGACGGGGTATCCGAATGTTGCCAGAAAGATGGGGAAAAGTAGTGGCAAATGATGGAAAATACTTTGAATAAAACGTAATGTACTTTTCCTTTACAATAAATTCCTAATTTTTTATAAAAAACCGCGGAAACTTATTTGTACACCTAATATAATTCCGCGACAGCATACACAGAGAAAAGAGATCTTGAAAAAATAGTAAAGTTCACTCACATACGTAGCAGGGCCGCCCCCGATATGTGATATGGGAAACTTTATTACGTCGCATACTGATTTGTAGCGCATAAAAATTCAAATTCAGTGATAAAAATTACAGAAATCCAAAATTCTTATAGTGATTCATAAAGATACTACGTGACGTTACGTTCTTCAATATTTCACATCGCATGATCAATGAATTACATAGTTCATTCTACTGAAAATATATTAAAGATACTTTTTACTACATAAAATAGTGAACTATACTATTTTCCAAGGAGGCACTTTTCTACGTGTAATTTTGGATTCAGACGAATTCAAATTTGACACATTTCTTTGATGGAAACGGATACAGGTCATTCATCGGATACATTCGAATCAAGTCTCTATGCGAAAGTCTGGATCAAATTGGATTGAGTGCACTGACATGATGTCAAGAAAAATCCTCATTTATTCTGATTGAAAGTTCATACGTCCAACGGATGAAATTAGACGAGGCTCTGAATTCGGATTCAATCGGATAGGATTCTCATCTCTCCTCACGGATGAAAATGGATTCAGCAAATATAATTCCGCGACAGCATAATTGTGGATTCAGACGGATTCAAATTTCACACGTTTCTTCGATGGAAACGGATACAGGTCATTGATCGGATACATTCGAATCCAGTCTCTATCCGAAAGTCTGGATCAAATTGGATTGAGCGCACTGACATTATGTCAAGAAAAATCCTCATTCATTCTGATTGAAAGTTCATACGTTCAACGGATGAAATTGGACAATGATCTAAATTCGGATTCAATCGGATAGGATTCTTATCTCTCCTCACGGATGAAAATGGATTCAGAAATATAATTCCGCGACAGCATAATTGTGGATTCAGACGGATTCAAATTTCACACGTTTCTTCGATGGAAACGGATACAGGTCATTGATCGGATACATTCGAATCCAGTCTCTATCCGAAAGTCTGGATCAAATCGGATTGAGCGCACTGACATGATGTCAAGAAAAAATCCTCATTCATTCTGATTGAAAGTTCATACGTCCAACGGATGAAATTGGACAAGGCTCTGAATTCGGATTCAATCGGATAGGATTCTCATCTCTCCTCACGGATGAAAATAGATTCAAAAACAAATTCACATCTCAAAAATGTAATGTGATCCGTTCGTATAGGAAGTCCATCCGTTCTCTGGACACGAACGAATAGATATTGTAGTTCAGATCATTATGGATGATCATTCTATTTTGTTGATGGACAAAAACGGATCGGCAACGCTTCTGGATCGGAAAAGGATGCAAACGGATTGGAAGCTTTCAAAAATCCCCCAGTTCCGCATTAAAACTGATAGAAGTTCTCTCTGCATGGACAGAACTGGATACTTATGGATCACTTGTCTCACTACCGGACAAAACCGGATTGATATGTATAGAAAATGTTTAAATTCGGATCGAAGTCCTATCCAAATCCATCCATTTCAATCATTCTTTCCAACAGGGTTAATTCAGATTCCCCCTTTAATTAAGAGCCATGGAGCATCAGAAAACGGATAAAGTCTTACTACACGGAGAAAAAGGTATCTTAAAAAGTACCATAATTTATGGATTTTCTGCGCTGGTCTGACCGAGTCTAAATATTTACCTGAAAAAACCTCTAAAAGTACCATAATGTCTTGGACTTTTATACGGAAGGTACCATACTTATTTCAAAAAGTCCAAGAAATTATGGTACTTTTAGAGATTCATGCAAGTGAATATTCCGACTCGGGTCAGACCAGCGCTGAAAATCCATAAATTATGGTATTTTTCAAGATATCTGTTTTCTCAGTGTACGGAATTTTCAAACAACTAAGCAATTATCACAAATTTTAAATATGCAGTAACAAAGGGCATTGCTACACTGAGAAAAAAAATGGTTTTTTGTCAAGTGCGCCGGGAATTTGACAGGTATGCGGTTGAGTCAACAGAATAACGTTTGGCATAAATTTCCCGTCATTTGGTACAAATATACACTTTTGGTTGAGTCAACGCCGCAGCGATATTGTAACTAAATAAGATGCGCGTTCCAATCCATCACTACGTCATTGATGTAAACACAACAAATTTTGAACGTACCATCCTCAGCAGTTGTTTCAATCACGTACTGAAGTAATCAAAATGCATGCAGATGTAATTGGAAAGAATCAACATTTGAGATAACATACTCATCCGATTGTTTCCAGTGAATTGGTTAATCGAACAAATATTCAATAAGTTTGACTGAAAATCGGCGGACTTGAAACAACCTCATCAATGTGATCGCTGTTAATGTGTCATGAAATCTATTTCAACCAAAAAAATGCATACAGATACAGACAAGTGTTCGTTGAATACAGAATTGTTTCCTATTTGTTGAGAAAAAACACCCGAATTCATGTAGAATGATATTACATGATTCATTTCGATTTACAAATTCGATATGAATTTTTATCCATTTTATGAGACATCATGTCAATTGTATTTCCTGGATCTGATGAATCATATTTAAAACGGCATTTTTGGGTGGAACGTATCAATTAGTCTCTATAGCTCAGTGGGTAGAGCGCTAGTCTACAAGACTAGGAGTTACGAGTTCGATTCTCGTCAACGGTGGAGCGAAATTTTTATTCCAGAATTCCTTCATAAAACATTGTCCAGCGAGAACATTTGATCAAGTAATTCATGCCTCACGGACGGAAGCAGCAAAACGACTCCCATCAACAAAAAAACGGGCGGAGATAAAAGATGACGGATGAGGGTAGAGGAGCCAACAACCATTCTGACAACAGCACTTAAAGCAAATTTCAAAAAAATTGTGTGAATTCAGTCGGAAAACCCGACTGAGGAATCATTTTTTTTCTTCATTTGATCATTGTATTGAATTGCTCTACTGTATTCAGCGAATAACTTATGGAATTGATGAATTCAAGTACGGTATTGATGTCAGGGCATGTAACATCCAAACAAATGTTGAATATTGTCATTTAAAAGTGTTTTGATTCAATACAAATATGTTTTACGTCGTTTCGAAACAAAGAATCAATTGAATCAAGTTTTTAAGAATTACAATTAAATCCTCAAGATTTGGCTCAATTTCTCGCGGAATTGGGACAACTAATTTTCCAAACCCGCAAGGCAGTTCAATCAACTCCTAGATTGATTTCGCCGTATCCAAATGCGCGGCGGACTTGAGGCAACTGAAACTCGATTGAATCAAACCATCCTTTTTCTCAGTGTACACTGTTAACAATTTCTTGGATTTTCATTCATTTTTCGAGTACACTTGTAAATTAAACTTCCAATTCATGGTGATTGAATTAGGATTTCAATCACATGTAATTGAATTTTCAATTTCTGCTATATTATATTACTGATAATTGTACAGTTCATTAACTGAATTTTCATTCGAATGTTATTGAAATCTTAAGAGCTTTTTCAATCACGTGAGTGGAAATTGGTTCCATCACATGTGATTGAAGTTTCATGCAGAAATTCCCATTAGTGTAGGATTACGCTTTGAAAATGACTTCAAAGCCTAGAACATCCCAGGAAACAAAACGAACGAGTCCACAATCGCTCAATCTGATGGACATAATGATGCATGAACAATTGACCAATGGGTGTACTATCAGAATGGCTAATGCGTGAATACTATCAATTATTGTACAATCATTGATGCACAACAGTTGCAGTGGTCTTCACCCTGGTTAAACAATCCGATTGAATCCGATAACAAAACTTTTATCGGAATGAATTGAGTTTCTGCATCGGAAATTTCCTATTGATACCAATAAGATAATTTTTAATTGGATTTAATCGGTCTTTCCCCTGGTTAAAAAATCCGATTGAATCCAATAAAAAAACATTTCATCGGAATGGATTGAGTTTCTGCATCGGAAATTTCCTATTGATACCAATATAATAATTTTTAACTGGATTTAATCGGCATTTTCCCTGGTGAAAAAATCCGATTAAATCCGATAAAAAAAACTTATCGGAATGAATTGATTCCTGCATCGCGATTTTCTTATTGAATTTTATTGGTTGTTAACCCAACCAACGAACGGTGTATATACATTATATACGCGCATTTTATATCAATCCAACAAACACATATATCATTCATTCAATCATTATGTATGACAAATTATTGCTGAAATAAATTCAAACGATCATTTATGTGTTATTAACATGGTGATCACCCATCCACCTTGTACCGCAGTTGTCGTTGCTTAACCTAGAAGATCGATCTGGAACACCCGCTCGCTCGATGCCGTGGTTCGCTTCCTATCAATGTGAACTAAATGACTCTCTTATGTCCGGTATGGGTGTCCTATAGTAATAAGATTCAATTGGACATATGAGGGATTGTATCGGTCTTAATGAGAGCATGGGAGTTCATTAATAATGAGAATCCCAATGAAGACCAAGAAAATATTTTCCAATTGGATTCAATCGGTATTTTATGATGGATGAAAAATGCCGATTGATATCAATACAATATTTTTCGATTGGATTCAATCGGTATTTTATCAATTATGAAAATTCTAATTGATACGAGTCAAATATTTTCCAATGGGATCCAATAGGTATTTCATCAATAATAAGAATTCCGATTGATATCAATGAAATATTGTGTAATTGGATTCACTTGGTATTTTATGATCAATGAAAATTCCGATTGACGCCAATACAATATTCTTCAATTGGATTGAATCGGTATGTTATTAATCATGAAGATTCTAATTGATAGCAGTCAAATATTTTTCAATGGCATCCAATAAGTATTTTATCAATAATAAGAATTCCTATTGATACCAAGAAAATATTTTTCATTTGATTAAATCGAGATTTTATTGATTATTGAAATTTTAATTGATATCAGTGAAATATTTTTCAATGGAATTCAATGGGTATTTCATTGATCACAGAAATTCCAAATGATACCGAGAAAATATTTTCTAATTGGATTCAATGGGTATGGTTGATAAAAAATTCCGATCAATACCAATAAAATATTTTTTAATTGGATTGAATCGGTATTTTATTAATCATGAAAATTTTATTTGATACCAGTCAAATATTTTTCAATGGGATCCAATTGGTATTTTATCAATAGTAAAAATTCCGGTTGATACCAATACAATATTTTTCAATTTGATTCATTCGGAGTTTTATCAATCATGACAATTCTAATTGATACCAGTAAAACGTTTTTCAATGGGATCCAATTGGTATTTTAGCGATAGTAAAAATTCCAATTGATGACAATAAAATGTTTCTCATTCGATTAAATAGGTATTTGATTGATCATTAAAATTCTAATTGATATCAGTGAAATATTTTTCAATAGAATTCAATGGGTATTTCATCAATCATAAAAATTCCAATTGATACCAAGAAAATATTTTCTCATTAGATTCAATGGGTATTTTATGGTTGATAAAAAATTCCGATGGATAACAATAAAATATTTTCTAATTGGATTCAATCGGTATGTTATTGATCATGAAGATTCTAATTGATATCAGTCAAATATTTTTCAATGGCATCCAATAGGTATTTTATCAATAGTAAAAATTCCGGTTGATACCAATACAATATTTTTCAATTTGATTCATTCGGAGTTTTATCAATCATGACAATTCTAATTGATACCAGTAAAACGTTTTTCAATGGGATCCAATTGGTATTTTATCGATAGTAAAAATTCCAATTGATGACAATAAAATGTTTCTCATTCGATTAAATAGGTATTTGATTGATCATTAAAATTCTAATTGATATCAGTGAAATATTTTTCAATAGAATTCAATGGGTATTTCATCAATCATAAAAATTCCAATTGATACCAAGAAAATATTTTCTCATTAGATTCAATGGGTATTTTATGGTTGATAAAAAATTCCGATGGATAACAATAAAATATTTTCTAATTGGATTCAATCGGTATGTTATTGATCATGAAGATTCTAATTGATACCAGTCAAATATTTTTCAATGGCATCCAATAGGTATTTTATCAATAATAAAAATTCCAATTCGTACGGACACAATATTTTTCAATTTGATTTAATCGGCATTTTATTGATCATTACAATTATAATTGGTACCAGCAACATATTTTTCAATGGGATCCAATGGATATTCCATCACTGATAAAAATTCCGCTTGATACCAATGAAATATTTTCTAATTGGATTCTCTTGGTATTCTGTGATTATAGTTTCCTATTCCAGCAACTTTCCCGTTAGTTCCAATACATCGAGGTCACCAGGGATTCCGATAAAAACCAATGATCTGATGCAATGAAAGAAATTTCAAAACTGAATCGGTTATTGCCGGTACATACCTATAGGACTTTAGAATCTGTAAACTTGCCTATTATTTCCAATAAATTTGAATGTTGGAATAATCCAATTAAAACCCATTCATCATTCAATTTCACAAATTTTCACATCAGTTCCAATAGATTGAAATTGTGGAAACTTCCGATAAAAACCGTTTGCCTGGTGGAATGGAGAAAATTTCAATCATCCAATCAGATATCTCTTATACAGACCAATAGATTATGTGAAGTCTGATTAATTCCCATAAAATGCAGATTTTTTAATTGGCGAATCCCCGATTGAAACCTATAGGAAAGAGATTCCGATAAACTCTTATTGATTTTGAATCGGGGATTGAACTGTTCCGATTGATCCTATGCAGTCCGATTAATTCTGAATCGGTTTCTATCGGATCTTATCGGATTTTTTAACCAGGGCTGATGCGGTGGAATAAAATCTAAAATTGAATTGGACATTGCTCATTCAATGCTATTGAATATTCAGTCCCGTAAATATCCCTTCTATTTCCCATAAATTGCACTGAAAAAAAAATTTCATCGAAAATCAATTATATTTTGTTGTTAGGGTAACTGAATATCATAGTCAAGTCAACGAATATACGGTCAGATTGACAGTATAATCGTTGACTTGACACCATGATGGTTGATTCAACTGCATATAGTTGAGTTAACAGTGCATGTAGTTGAGGCAACAGTCAGATTCAGTTGGATATATCCAATCGTATTCTACTGTTGAATCAACTATATAACCGTTGCTGTACTCACCTTTTTTTCAGTGTGGGATGATCGAATAATCCAATTGAAACCTATTGACCAATAAAATAAACAAACTCAAATCGAATTGGATATTCTGGATAGAAACCCAGTAAGTCTTGAATTTTGTACAATTTTCCCATTGGTTCCGATAGACCGAAAACACCGAAAATTCTGATAAAAACCGATGATTTAATCCGCTGAAAGGAATTCTGAATTCGAATTGGATATTTCTCATTCGATCCTATTCAATTTTCAGATCCATAAATGGTCCCATTATTCCCCATGAATTCGGATAGTGGAATAATCCGATTAAAACCTCCAGACCGATCAAATCTGTACGAACTCTAATCAAATTGGACAATCTTCATAAAAACCGATTAAATTTCCCATTACGTAACATTTACGATTGGTTCCAATAGCTTTAGGTCATGGGAATTCCCGATAAGAACCATTTGCCTCATGAAATGGAGAAATTTTCAAACTCTCAATCAGATATCTCTCATACAAACCGATTGATCACTGAAAGTCATATTAATTCCAATAAAACAAATATTTTTCTATCGGTAAATCCTCGATTCAATCCTATATATACCACGTTCCAATTAATTTCTATTCATCTTGAATCGGTAGTTGAGCCTCTCCGATTGACCCTATTCATTCCGATTAATTTTGAATCGGTTTTTATCGGTTTCTATTGGACCTTTTAACCAGGGCAATGCATGCATCATTGGTCAATAATGTGTTAACTTATCATATAGTTAATTGTAAAATCGTGAAAGACTTGAAAGTGTCCATGATTGTACAATCATTGAACCACTTTGTTTGCTGGGATATTCCTAAACATGAGAAATTAAGTTATAAAAATTATTGACATTTGTAGGTTAACCCGCATCCGTCCCTCGTATAAATTTGATACAAAATGCAATTTTGTTCATATCTATACCAACGATTCTGTTCATCCAATCATGATACTATCCAAGTATAATACAAAAAACAGTTCATAGACTAATCTTTCACAATGTCCAGAGGTTGGCGACCTATGCATCAATTCATACATAAAAAATAAATTTAGTTGAAAAAATGAGGGACGGATGCGGGTTAATATGTTTATAATCGTTCGCATTGTTTTGAGGAATCATTTGCATTTCCAATTTCATATTCTAAGCTCAATTTTAGCAATGTACTTTATCACTGTAAATTAAAAATTTGTGTTGATTGCTTAGTTGTTCAGAAAGTACGTAGCAAAATTCCGCCCATTTCCTCAAGGACTCAATGGCCCATGAATGATTGGTAAAAGAGCACCAAACGATTACTTTGAAAATCTGAGCCAAATTTTCCACGTGAGATGTATGAAATGCATTGTACATAATTAATATAATATACACATATGTATGTACATATATGTATGTATATATATATATCAATTCTTTATTTGAATTTCTAGTTCGATAGCTTTTCCTCCTACCGATAATTTTCAATCCACACCATGATAAAGGATATTATACCTTGTTTAAAAACATCTATTGAGTCTGACAAAATAAAATTTCACGAGATTTTACTTGAACATTGTTGAATTTCGTTGAGACCGAGCAAGATTCGATGAGATTGCTGTGAAAAAAACTGATAAAATCGACCAAATCAGATGAGATTCAACCAAACTTTTGTTCAATTTTTATGTGATGTTACAAGATTCAATGAGTCTTTCCAGTCAGGGTAAACGATTAACTTTTAATGTTTTTATTTCGTGAGGACTTCTCAGTTTTTTCATTAAAATTTATTTATAAAAATCAATTTTGAGCTCTTTTTTTCATTATTACTAATTATTGTTGCGTATAGAGCGAATTCATTTGTTTGTTCTAACATTCAAATTGAATTTAGTATAATTGCTCCGGACCAATATATTAATTTCAATAAACTGTATTCTTGTTTTCTTTTTTGCGTAGAATATGAATGCGACTTCAAGAATGATACCAGATTATGAAAGTCAAGATGGAACAACTTATCCCGTAGCTTCAACCGATTCTACAACCTGCTTTTCAGTATAAATAACAATTAAGGGCACTCAAGCATCAGGAGAAGCAGATAGAATTTTGCACTCACTTTTTTCAAAAATCACTCAATGAATTTGAATTTGAAATTTGGGTTTCTCCATGGTTTTCAGATATTAGGAAATGAAATTACAAAAAATTATTGACAATTGAAGGTTATTACTTTCAAAATCCTCTCATATTCGCCAGAAAATCAGTGAAAGACTGAAACTTGTATTTGGAATCTAATCCTAGTCGTGGATTTCATGATTATTTATTAAAAAATTTCGGTTGGATGCATAATTTATGAAAAACGTTGACGCAAAGTTTGACTTGCTTCTTTTGGTGCTCAAGTGCCCTTAATAAGAATTGTAAATGTTACACATAATATTGACTATAGAATATTTGTAAATATCTTTCTAATAAGATCTGATAAACTTGGAATAAATATTGTATTGCAAATTTTATGAAAGTTTATTGTATTTTCTCCCAACTCTGGTTAAAAAATCCTGTTCGTTCCGATTAATTTCTATTAAACGTGCAGAATTTTCGATTCAAATCTAATGAGTAATGATCGGTTCCCAGTAGACTTCAGCACGTTCAATCGGAATGTATGGGATTTTTTAATCAGGAAAGTAAACATAATTTTAAGATGTCTTTTTCCATCGTTTCCAAATATTTATTATTTTCTGCAATCCATTTACATATATGTATTAAAACATATAAGATTGAATTAAGATTGCTCAGATAATGCTCTGTGCAAGCCAAGTTTCAGTCTCAGAAGTCGTGTCTTCATGCATGAAGTTTGCCAGTGATTTGCTAGCGAATAATGCTGTGACTCGCCATCTGCACACAAATAGCAATCACGTTCGTGGACAAATGTGACGGCTGGCAGTTCTGGGTGTTTCCAACGACACCTGCGGGGTGTGCACGGGGCACGAAGCGGTGCTCAATCGTTTGAGATTTCTATTCTGGACCAATCAAATCAGAGTATGAAATGAATTGAGCACCGCACTGTGCACTCCGTGCAGGCGCTGTCAGGAATACCCTCTGTCAACAGAAAGTGACGGACATGGATTCGACTGTGCTGGCAATTCGGTGGCTTGATTCACACGTGAATCGTTCAAGTTTCTGCGCAGAATGCTATCAGGATACTAGTACAATGCCGTCCCTGGTGGAACGATGAGTAGTAGAAAAGTAGTGAGAAAGTAGTCCTAATTGTGCGAAAAAAAGGAGTGGATGAGGAGTGGAAAAGTAGTAAAGAAAAATGCGATTTTCTTTGGGGAAAAAGAGATACGGAAACTAGAGACTATAATCTATACATTGAGCACAAAATCAGAGCAGTATTCGGTGATTAGGATGTGTATTGAGCGATTTTAAAAAAAGCTGATTTTCGGTAAAAATCAATTCCGCACGCGTGTCGGCGTCTAGCGGAGAGGCGTGTTCACATGACGGAGAAGAGCGTTGGCCACGCCTCCAACGTCCTTGACACAGGGAGGAAATATAAGTAATAGAAAAGTCGTGAGAAAGTGGTGAATAAGTTGCCAATGAAAATAGAACGTTTTTGTCTGAATCTACCAGTTCTTTGTTAATCGAATTCTGTGAAAGTCATAAAATGGTTATTACCAAAACATTATTCAAAAATCATCCAAGAAGAATCTATACTTGAAAAATGCCAGGAGATACAGTAAGATACCACATTGATTAAATATTAGTAAAAAAAAGATTTAGAAATTAAGTGAAAAGTTGTAAAACTTATCCAGGTGCATACATACTATAGATAGTGATCACAAAATGTTAATTATGGGATGTTCTCTGAAATTCAAGGCTCTGAAGAAGGAAAGGACAATGCAAAGAAGACGGAATTTGAAGAGTCCCAAACAAAAACAAACACATGGGGCATTCAAAGGGATGTTGGATGAAAAATTGGAGGATCAACAAGAGAAAGACTTGAAAATAGAGAGTACATGGACAAATATACAGGGAAACATAGAACAATGTGCAAATAAAATTTTGAAGAACGATGGAGTAGAACCTGAGAAACCATGGATAACGGAAAGAATTCTCGATTTAATTAATGAAAGGAGGAAAAAAAGAATAAGAGTAGCGAACGAGACCAGCAGACATACAAGGCAATGAGGAATAAAATAATAAGAAAATCAAGGAAAGCAAAAGCACAATGGTTAGAACAAAAATGTCAGGATATAGAAGTAAGATCACATTTAGGGAAAACAGGTGAGGCATAAAGGATTGTTAAGAGATTTTGTGGACAAATGAAATCTAGAAGCAATAAGATTAAAAATTCTCTATGGAAACAATTGGGCGGCTGGATCGAAAAACTCGCCGGGCGCTCGAACTTGGGGAAAAGTATTGTCCAACCCGTGACGTCACACGCCGAAATCAAAAGTTGGAATTTCGAAAATTAAAAAATACTAATCAACGTGAGTATCCCTTAACGATTTTTTCCCTTGATCAATAGTTTTCGAGATGAAGAATAAAAACTACACATTTTTTGTATCAAAAATCAATGTTTTTCAATATTAAACTCGTTCTAACTCAGTCATTTTTCAAGATATCAAGGGAAACATGATCAATTCTTGTTCGTAAGATCTGTGCGAAGACGATGACGTCCATAAAATTTGTAAAAGTTAATAATAAATTGATAGATTTTTTATGCAAAGTGAAAACCATGTTCTTGATGCTTTGGATTCAAAGAGAGGCGGGGAAAGTATGAACAACGAAGAACTTCCAGCGACAAAGTTGTTCGTTAATGTATGAACTAACTTTGTGGAAAATTTCAGATCGATTGGACCATTAGTTGTTAAGATATAGCAATTTATTTATTAGCGCGTAACGGAAATTTATCATGAGTTCGCGTCGTTTATCGAATGAATGTCAGCGTCCGCAGCAAAGAATGTATTCGCTCGATTTTTCGACATACGTTCAGTTTTTTTGAGTCGGAGAATCCGCATAACAAAGGATTTCTGCACAATTCATAATCGATTCTTCATTATAAATAACTCAATTGTTTACAACGTCTTTATGAACGAACTATTGTTATTGGGAGAAAATGATTCGGGCAAAGAAAGTTTCTCATTTCTGAGGAATAAATGAATGTTGTGATATTCAATTATTGATTGATTTTATGACTAATGATTTTCTCCCAATATCAATAGTTGTTTTGTAAGCACGTTTCAAACACTTGAATTGTTTATAATGAAGAATCGATTATGAATTTTGCAGAAATCCTTTGATATGCGGATTGTCCGACTCAAAAAAAATGAACTTATGTCGAAAAATCGAGCGATTACATTCTTTGCTGCGGACGCTGACATTCATTCGATAAACGACGCGAACTTATGATAAATTTCCGTTACGCGCTAATAAATAAATTGCTATATCTTAACAACTAATAGTCCAATCGATCTGAAATTTTCCGCAAAGTTAGTTCATACATTAACGAACAACTTTGTCGCTGGAAGTTCTTCGTTGTTCATACTTTCCCCGCCTCTCTTTGAATCCAAAGCATCAAGAACATGGTTTTCACTTTGCATAAAAAATCTATCAATTTATTATTAACTTTTACAAATTTTATGGACGTCATCGTCTTCGCACAGATCTTACGAACAAGAATTGATCAAGTTTTTCTTGATATCTTGAAAAATGACTGAGTTAGAACGAGTTTAATATTGCAAAACATTGATTTTTGATACAAAAAATGTGTAGTTTTTATTCTGCATCTCGAAAACTATTGATCAAGGGAAAAAATCGTTAAGGGATACTCACGTTGATTAGTATTTTTTAATTTTCGAAATTCCACCTTTTGATTTCGGCGTGTGACGTCACGGGCTGGACAATCCTTCTCCCCACGTTCGAGCGCTCGGCGAGTTTTTCGATCCAGCCGCTCAATTCTTATTACATAAAAAATTAGATTGAGCCCTTTTTTCGCTAAAAATTATTCTCAACACAATCACTCATATTCTGATCTTCTCGTATCATATGAGATTTCCTCGTTCAATCAATTCTACCATCCAGTAAAATATCCTGATTCAACTAGTTACCCATGTGGAAATTGCCGGAGTTGACAAATCGCCCAGTACTGGAAAGGTTGTATTTGCCAGACTTCGGCAAAAACAACTGTTCCTGTTCCGGCCCATTACTGTTTTTCAACTGGCTGTACATGTTCGACGGAGTTGAGACGGTATTGGTTGGCGTGGACAGACAGTGTTGGGCCAGTAATGAATCAATACTGGCCGGAAAATACACGGATCGTAGTGTAACAGAGCCGCGCCAGTACTGTGCCAGAGTTGGGATAACCATTCGACATATCCAATAGGCGATCGAGTGCCAGGATCGGTAAGGCAATGGCTAACTACAAAATCGGTAGTCGAACTACGTTAAAACTTTGTCTATGGAAATCCGGCTGTTATGGTGAACCAAAGCGGCGCCAGTACTGAGCCAGAGTTGGGATTACCATTTCATATATTTGATAGCCGACTATATGCCAGTATCAATATGGCACTGGCTGACTACGAAATCGATGTTGTATTTTCGTTAAAATCAATTCATTATCACAAATGGCGTGGTACTGGCGAGGTTGTATTTGCCAAAGTTCGGCAAAAACAACTGTGCTTGTTCAAAATCATTACCGTTTTTCAACTGTCGCCGAACATTCGCAAAATTTCAGCCGGTATTGGCTCGCGTGGACAGACGGTATAGGGTCAGTATCGAATGAATACTGTCTGGACAATACCCAGGATTTTGAGAAACGGTACCGCGCCAGTATTCAGCCAGAGTCGGTATTATCATTCCATATGTACAACAGACGGCAATATGCCAGTAATGATATGACTCTGGCTGACTACAGAATCGATAGTCGATTGATGTTGCAATTATGATCTTGGCAACTCGGCTGTTACGGTCAGCCGGAGTCGCGCCAGTATTGAGCCAGAGTTGGTATTATGATTCAATATTTTCGATAGACGACATGGTACCAGTATTGGTGGGACTCTGGTTGACTACGGAATCGGTAGTCGATTGACATTGAAATCACGATCTTGGCAACTTGATTTTCGTAGTGAGCCGGAGTCGCGCCAGTATCAAGACAGAGTTGGTATGATCATTCAATACGTTCGATAGAGAACAATGAACCAGTATTGGTAGAATCTTGTTTCACTACGGAGTCTATGGTAAATTGCGTGACTTCAAGGGAATTGGTGCAATAAATGGGAATTTAAGTGGTCCGTTGTCAACTCGGAGATTAGCTGATGTGATAGAGACTCTGTTTCTCACTCGCAGGTCCCGGGTTCAATCCTTGCTCAGTGAACTTTCATAAAACCACTTCCAAAGCGTCTTTCTCAGATAACGGTGATGAGAAAAATAGATTCACAAAGTTTTGAAAGTTCAAATTCAATGTATTTTTGTTTTTACTTGAAATATAACTCCGGGGATCTCTAATTACCAGCACTGTGCCAGTCCTGGGTCGGGTCTGAATTCCTACGTAGGATGTATTATTTTGACCCTCTACCACTTCTCATCTAGTACTGGCCGAACAACTGATTCTGTTGCCATGCTAGAGTTCCACCATAGTAGGCACACACCAAATATCGCTATCGACGTGGTGGTAAATGTTTTACTGGCCCTTATGTAAAATGATGTTATCATTCCGACTCCTTGCCAGTACCGTCCAAACCACTGGCCCCATAAGGGCAAGGTTGGCTTTGCCAGTACTGGCAACTCTGGCAACAGTACCGCGCCAGTAGCGGCCCGTGTGTACATTTCCACGTGGGTACTTTTCCCATGAACTAAGAACTTTCGCTGTGGGCGCAAACGGTGACGAAGGATTCGAAATTGTTTATATTTCTTATTCGCAACAATCGCGATGGCCAAAAATTCTCCGAACCACCGATTCTTACATGAAATTTTTCGTAGAATATGAGTCCGGGATTTTCATCAACGTGAATTGATATTTTCCACGAATTGTTTAAAATATAATTGTTGTTATAATTGTTCAAAGAAATTGTAGGAAAATGTTTTTCCCGCGGATGTTTATCTTCCAACTAGATATCCTATTTCCAATAATTACTTCTTCCGTGAGCCGAGCAGTTTCGCAATGAGCATTAATGGGTTAAATAAAGGATATTACTATTAGAATATTCTCACAATATTTCATTTGCGACGAAGTTTATACATTCCTCATCGTACATTCTGAGAACATTGCAAAATATCAAACATACAATGCTTCAATTGGAAGATTGTCAGAATATGTCATACAAAATATTGTACACACAATATTTATATAATATCGTAGAAATATTTCAACCAGAATATTTCAAATGAGACATTTATAATATTCTGGGAATATTGCTGAGACATTGTGTGCTATGGCGGGTATGTTCCCCGCCCTGATGCGCACTTTGGTATATCATACAGCTTTATGGAAAGCGCAATGGGTCGAATTTTGAAGGGGTATCCTGAATTAGAAGGTACCAAAACAGGGCTTTTTCATGATTTTATCAAGAAAACAAAAAAATAAATCAACCCATTCGGCTTTGAGGTATATTTATTTGTATATTTCAATTATATAGAAAAATTTTTTTAGAAGTGAAATAATGCATGACAGCAGGTTTACTGAGCTATTTCATGAGTATTGCTGCAGTTTCGAACTGTCGCAAAAAATCCAGTTCGTAATTTTTGACTGAACCAAAAAAATCGAAAAAAATTCCAATTCCCATATATTCTTCTTCTACATATACCAAAAATCGTGAGATTAATAACTTTTCTCGGGCTCAAACAAAAAAATGTAGTTTAAAAAAAAAAAACACTTCAAAATGCGAGAACAATTATTTAAATAAACTTTTCAATCAACTTTGTTGGTGCATATGAAAAAGAATTTAATATCAAAGAAGAAAAACTTTGGTTTGATTCAATAAGTCATTTAGTTTTTCAACTATCATGCCAGCCAATTTAGAAAAATTACGCTCATGGAATAGACTAATCAATCCACTGTAGTTTATTATTTCACCTCCAAACAAAATTTTCCATGTCCGCTGTTTTTGATGACCTTGTGACATCGATCGAGCAACATACACATACCATCGCGAAAAAAACTTGCAGGCTTTGAAGCGATAAAGTGATCGACGAATTTCTTTACGTCGTCCAGAGTTTGGAAGCGCCTATCCTTCAAGGCATGCTGCATTGATCGGAAGAGATGATGACCAGATGGAGTCCAGTCCGGTAAATATCCCGCGTGGAGGATAATTTCCCAGCCCAAATTTAAAATGGTTTGCCGAGTCGCGCGAGCAACATGCGGTCGAGCGTTATCATGGGGCAACATTTCGGATCCCTTGCCTAGTAAATGGCCTCTTCTCCTCAAGAACGTCGTGCAATTCGTTTAATTGTCGGCTGTAGCGTTCTTCAGTAACTGTTTGACCTTTTTCTAACAGTTCGTAATACAGTACACCCTTCATATTCCACCAGATGCAGAGGAGAACCTTCATTAAGTGGATACTTTATTGAGGAGTGGATGTCGACTGATGTCTGGGATCCACCCATGATTCTTTGCGTTTGGGATCAGCAAAAAGAATATATTTTTTATCTCCCGTCACTATTTTCCACAAAAAATTCTTCCCCGGTACTTGGCGACCGGCGAAAGACACGTGATGACCACCCTGCTGAAAACTGCTGTTGAAGACGCTCAAGATTTCGAACAGTATCAGTGAGTATCTGAGTGTTTCTGCGAGTACGGCTGCCAAGGAAAATGAGTGCAGATTGGGAAAAAAGCAGTTCCTGACAGCATTTGTGATTGTCAGAAACAAACAGAATGCACAAGCTTGAAAAATGTCAGTTCCTTGCAGCAATCGTGATATAATGAAGAATGATTAGACTGAGAATGAAATGATTGTCTGAAATGTTGATAGTTGTAAAACGTATTCTGAACAATAAGTTGATTTATAGCATGAGACTGTATGTGGTTGGAGAAGCTGTTCGGAAATTTGATTGAAACTGATAGGATTCACATGTTGAACGACAAGTCTGCTCTTATACGTTGTTACAGATCCAATATCTGAACGAATCAATCCGAATTCCGAGAAACAATATTATTGAACGATTTCGTTGGTATCGGCTGAAAGAAAATCATCACGTTGTATACCGGTTGAAAAAAATAAATGATTTATTGAATGTGAGAGTTCCTGACGGGAAATGCGGTTTGAAATGTTCGTGGGCTTTGACAGGGTTTACATGTTGAACAATGAGTCTGCTCTTATACGCTGTTACGGATCCAATCTCTGAACGAATCAATCCGAATTTCGAGAAAAAAAATTATTGAACGTTTTCGATGGTATCAGCTAAAAGAAAATCATCACGTTGTATACCAGTTGAGAAAAATAAATGATTTATTGAATGTGAGAGTTTCTGACGGAGAATACGGTTTGAAATCAAATCCACAGTTAAAATGAATCCTTTTATGCAAAGATGGTGATTTACAAAATCTTTATAAGTATAATGATGATCCAGTTCTTTGTACTCAATTTATCCAGTACAGACACCTCGTTTATGGATAGGAATCTCAAAGCAACTTAACGTTAAAGTAGTTTACTGATATTTTGATTAAACAGTTCAGTTTTCAAAATCAAAACCCCATCAAGTCGCATTTTTAACGGAAATGTCTTTCTGATATGAACTAATTCTGTAAAATCTGCAATATCAATTGATATTAAAAAAACTCATTCTCGTAAAAAATGTAGCGTAACAAGGTTTTCCCGTTGTACAGCAGGGCTGGGGTGAAGTTTTCATGCGTCAAACCTCTGGCTTCGTACCGAAATCAAATTTTATTTATAAAAAGTTCAAAATGTAACTAAAATCAGATGAGTATTTAATTGTTGAGTGCAATATCAATATCGTAGAGATGGATCAATAAGTAATTCTACTTTCGATATCACATTACGAAGTATATAATTTCCAAACTAAAGAACTCAGAAAATTGATAATGAAATGTGTAAATCCTCTAAAAATCTGTCACAATTTTGAAGCGGGATTCCAAATTGATTCTGGCTTTTTTTTAAATATGATGATCGCAGTTGGAAACTTTCATCATTTCGATCAATCCATGCTGTAGGATACTGGATTCGCCAATACTGTCAGGAACTATCACATTTCTACGAAAACTGACAAAAACAAAATGATTTTCAATGTGTCACCACCATAAAGATCTATCAAAATCATCGTGGTGAAATCCATACTACTGCGCGTGAATCATGAATCTGTAATTTCGCGTAAGAACAGACTACTAATGAAATATGTAAATCCTCTAGAAAACTGTCATGATTTTGAAGCGGGGATCCAAAGTGATTCTGGCTTCTTTCAGATATGATGATTGCAGCCAGAAACTTTCATCTTTTCGATCAGTCCACGCTGTAGGATACTGGATTCGCCAATACTGTCAGGAACTATCACATTTTGGATCTAGTGATCGGATAACCGTCCTTCCAGATTCTGACTCAAATTTCAACTGTTTCCAACAGGCGTTGCTTATAAATAGAAATGCCAGTCAAAAACGCTCAATGAAAATCTTTGACCGGGTCTAAGCGGTGCAAGCCATTCCCAAACGCAGTCAAATACTAACTAAATATTTTTTGAGTGTTCCAATGCGGCTATGCGGAGTCAAAAACCGCTCTAATACTGTCAGAAAATTTTTTTGACTGTTTTTGACAGCAATTTTCAGCACGGCAAGGTTTTGTTTAGCAATTCATGTGGCACCCATCTTCCTAACTTTTGTATTTTTCCCATCGCGTGTAATCGTTTGGAGATGGCTACTTGAGTAATTCTTAGCTGAGCTAGAAGCTGTTTTTGGGTTTGCGTTGATTCGTCGAGTAATTTTTGCAATTCAGCATCTTCAAATTCCGGAGGCTCTCTAGGACATCTTCGATCGCCCAGATCGAAATCACTATTTGCGAATCGTTTATACCACAATTCACACATACCATAAGACACAACATTATCACCAAGAGTAGAACAAATCGAATTGCATGCTTCAATGGCATTTTTCCCTTGTTGAAACTCGTAGAGAATGCAGTGCCGATGCGAATGTGCTGCTTATCGGTCGCCATCTTATATACTACCCCAAGTAACACAAGAAGTTCTAAGAATGTGCTCGTAGATTCTGAGAATGGTCTGGGACATTCTCAGAGGGTACGAGCACATTCTTAGAACTTCTTGTGTTACTTGGGACTGTCTTGTGAAGTTATATAGCTCTTGCAGGTATGATATATAGAGAATAAGAAACTTTGAGGTTAACTCTTTAAAACCACAAATGTGGGCGAGAATATTCAAATTCCGAGTAGGAATTCTTGCTTGATGAGAAAAAAAGCAAAAATTAGGTTATACACCTAATACATACCTTGGAGTTTAATTGATTTCTTTTTTGCCCTTTCAGAAAAAATTACAGAGAAACGCTGTTGTAGAACACTTTCAACACCCCCTTATTCCTGTGCATCATTACGTTCTTTGCGTTCACGTATAGATAGATCATAAAAGAAGCGCAATCAATTATATGTGAGTATGTTCAGTGCAGTGAATCAAATTTGTTGTTCGACTTCTATATCGAGAACAAAATCAACTTCACACCCTGGTGAAAGGGAAGCGTGTAATAGAAAGTGTCAGGAACGTAGTTGGAAAGTATTTGGAACGTGGATTTAAGCGTATACCAAGCGTCAAGTGGAACATTAAGAGTGGTTCGAACGTATATTTGAAGTGTGTGAAGCGTATCCGAAGAAACACCAATTTCATAGAAACCGGGCTTTACGTCCGGAAGCGTAGTTAGAGAGTGGATAGGAAGCATATGAGAAAGTATTAGGAAAATAATCTGAAACATGCTTACGCTTCCGTTACTCTTTATGACACGCTTCCCTTTCACCAGGGCAGTAATGTGGCTATCTTAGAAAATGTGTTATTCATCACATCAAAGTGAATGAATCCATAGTAAATATGAAGCAACAGTGAAAAACAACGGACTGAGAATTTATTTTGAGAAATAACTACGCGTATGAAAAAATATGTTGATCGTTCGCTTATATTTAAAATCAATGTTGTGACATATAGAAGAACACCTCAAAATTTTGAAGATGACCTCAAAAATTTGAAAAAGGTCATTGTAACAATCGGTAGGGGGTGAATTTACCGAATAAACATTCCGCCGAATAGACATAATTTGACAATCGCTAGTCACTTTTCGATTATCCCTAGCGATTGTCAAATTATTTCTTCGGCGAATTCACCCCCTACCGTAACAACCAATTGCCATTGATTATCGTATTTATATAAATATCGATTAAATATCGATTTAATTTCATATGATTTTCGTAAACGAAAATACTGTAACATAATATACAGTAATATTACACCGTTAATTAGGTAAGTGAATACCAATTATTTATTAGGTATAAATTGAACATGAATTTTAATATGAGACTGAATGTGAATGGTGATGTTGAACACGAATACACAGAAGAAAAACGTACTTTCCCAATTCCAATTGTATCATTACAGAGGTAAATGTTGTAATATTACTCCCTGCTGGAAAAATTGGATAGAAATGGGTAGGGTTTTGAAGTGCATCCGTTTGAATCCTATTTCTGATCCATGTATTTCGGGAACCAGCATCATCCGCGGAAAGCATAAAAGACTCGTCAATTTTACTCCACAATGTGGATAGGAGATTATTGGGATTATATCCGAATGTATCCATATTATATCCAGGGCCTGATGCGAATCGTATCCATTTCTATCCGGTGCTTTACGATATCACCTTGATGAGTTCTGCATGATTCTGCTGGGAAAAAATCTATCCATTCCAATCCGATTTTTTTCAGAATTGTTTTTTCTTGGGAATTTTCCCACAGGGAACAACAATGAAAAAAATTATTCCGAACTCATTCAAACATTCGGAAGATTCCGTGGAATCTTCAAAATCTGTATTTCTATTTTCGCACATGACTTGGGAAATTTATTCCTACCTGCAAGGGGTTCGAACAATCATCGCACTTACCCTGTTGGAAAGAATGATTGAAATGGATGGATTTGGATAGGACTTCGATCCGAATTTAAACATTTTCTATACATATCAATCCGGTTTTGTCCGGTAGTGAGACAAGTGATCCATAAGTATCCAGTTCTGTCCATGCAGAGAGAACTTCTATCAGTTTTAATGCGTAACTGGGGGATTTTGGAAGCTTCCAATCCGTTTGCATCCTTTTCCGATCCAGAAGCGTTGCCGATCCGTTTTTGTCCATCAACAAAATAGAATGATCATCCATAATGATCTGAACTACAATATCTATTCGTTCGTGTCCAGAGAACGGATGGACTTCCTATACGAACGAATCACATTACATTTTTGAGATGTGAATTTGTTTTTGAATCTGTTTTCATCCGTGAGGAGAGATGAGAATCCTATCCGATTGAATCCGAATTCAGAGCCTTGTCCAATTTCATCCGTTGGACGTATGAACTTTCAATCAGAATGAATGAGGATTTTTTCTTGACATCATGTCAGTGCGCTCAATCCGATTTGATCCAGACTTTCGGATAGAGACTGGATTCGAATGTATCCGATCAATGACCTGTATCCGTTTCCATCGAAGAAACGTGTGAAATTTGAATCCGTCTGAATCCACAATTATGCTGTCGCGGAATTATATTTCTGAATCCATTTTCATCCGTGAGGAGAGATGAGAATCCTATCCGATTGAATCCGAATTCAGAGCCTCGTCCAATTTCATCCGTTGGACGTATGAACTTTCAATCAGAATGAATGAGGATTTTTCTTGACATCATGTCAGTGCACTCAATCCAATTTGATCCAGACTTTCGCATAGAGACTTGATTCGAATGTATCCGACGAATGACCTGTATCCGTTTCCATCAAAGAAATGTGTCAAATTTGAATCCGTCTGAATCCAAAATTACACGTAGAAAAGTGCCTCCTTGGAAAATAGTACAGTTCACTATTTCATGTAGTAAAAAGTATCTTTAATATATTTTCAGTAGAATGAACTATGTAATTCATTGATCATGCGATGTGAAATATTGAAGAACGTAACGTCACGTAGTATCTTTATGAATCACTATAAGAATTTTGGATTTCTGTAATTTTCATCACTGAATTTGAATTTTTATGCGCTACTAATCAGTATGCGACGTAATAAAGTTTCCCATATCACATATCGGGGGCGGCCCTGCTACGTATGTGAGCGAACTTTACTATTTTTTCAAGATCTCTTTTCTCTGTGTATGCTGTCACGGAATTATAGTTCCGAATCCATTTTTTAATGTTTCATTTTTGTTCATCCTGGAGGAAGAGGCAAGCTTCATTTAGACCGATGAGATAAAAACTGATATCTCGTCATTCCGAAGTGACTTATCCCGAAATTTTATATCAAAACATTTTATGTGCCAAAATTCAAATTCAAAATTTCGACATATCAAATTTAGAAATCTCGAGATACAAAATTTCAAGATATTAAACCTTTGGGACATTGAGATGTTACCCTGAAAATATCTATTCCGGATGACGCAAGATATATCAGGTCCGTTTGTTCTAATATGCTCTAAGTTGTTCCGCCTTTTGCCAAACCAATCATTCTTATAACTGAAATCAGTGAATAAACAATATTTGGAGCAGGTTGAGACAACATGGAACACGTGGAACAAATTCAGCTATGAGCTGGATTTGTTAAGCACGTTCCTAGTTGCTTCAACTTGCTCCAAATATTTGTGATTCGATGCTTCCAATTATAAAAGTCATCCCTACTGAAAACTCCCAGTCATGGATTCCCAAATTCGCAAGGGTCTCGCATGGGAATCAAGTGGATCGCATGGGTCTTCACATGCGAAGCGAGTGGGTCGACCCACGTGATTCCCATGCGAGACCCATGCGAATTTGGGAATCCATGACTGGGAATTGACAGTCGGGATGTGATTGGGTTGGTACAAGTTGGAGCAGCTTAGGGCACGTATAAGGAACGAATCTATTATGAAACAATTGAAATGGACGGAATTGGATAGAGGAAACCGCGGCTATCGTGAAGGTGCAATGTATGAAAACGGATAGAGCTGGAAACATCGAGTTCGGATGGGGAACGGATACATTATAAAATGACAGGCGTGGATAGAAATGGATAAAAGTAAAGGAGGACTATCAGAGATGTCAATGGATAGAAATGGATACGATTTCTCCGAAGTAATCGGACGGAAATGGATAAAAACGATTGATACACATTCTGGAAAGAACCGGATTGGAATGGATAAATTGCATTCCAGCAACATTAGGCATGACGGGATAGAAACGGATAAACCTTATTAGGGGGGTATCGTAAAGCACCGGATAAAACCGGATGCGATTTATATTCAGGCCACGGATATTATATGGATACATTTGGATACAATCTCTATGGGGCCCAATAATCTGCTATCCACTTTGCGGATTAAAATTGATTAGAATCCTATACGTTCTGCGGATGACATTGGATCAGGAAAAACCGGAACAGAAATAGGATTCAAATGGATGCATATTAAATCCTATCCATTTCCATCCAACTTTTCCAACAGGGTACCTATCTTACCTACAAGACCTACCTACTTAACCTCCAAGCTATCCTGACACGCTGCTCGGAGAGCGCATATTGCACATTCGTAATGTATTCGCGGCCTCACATAAAATTCTATGCACTTCTATCCCTTTTTGTTCCGATGATGCTTACACTATTCTCATGCATTCTCGTCCATATCTATCATTTGGAGAATATTCATCCAATCTTTTCCCAAATAAGCGTTCTTACGTCTATCAATTCATATCCGATAATTTTACACAAACGATATCTGTTTCGATCCAAATCGATCTCTATTTTCATCCATTCCTATCCATGTGTATCAAGAATTCATATTCTCGTATCTATCGATTTGTACCCAAACAAGCTACGCTGATGTAATTTATTTTCATCCCTTGAGTATCCAAATCAATTTCCTCTGTTTTTATCCATTCCTACCCAGGTATATTCGTGTTCTCGCGGCTATCGATTTGTATCCAATAATCCTGCGTTGATGTTATCCATTTTCATCCATTGTCTATCCAAATAAATGTAATCTATTTCCATCCATTCCTATCCAGTTGTGTCCAAAGTTCATGTTCTCGTATATATAATTTTGTATTGAATAATGCCGTACTACCAAAGTCGAAATTCAAAGCCTCCCATACTGTAAATTCCCAGTTTGGGACTCCCAAATTCGCATGGGTCTCCACATGGGGAACGCATGGGTCGTATGGGTCTTCACATGGGAAACTCATAGGCCGTATGGGTCTTTACATGAGAATCACATGGGTCTTCACATGGGAATGGCATGGGTTTCACACGAAAATCACATGGGTCGCATAGATTTCACGCGGGAATCGCATGGGTCACATGAGAATCGCATGGGTCTTCACATGCGAATCGAGTGGATCGACCCATGTGATTTCCATGTGACACCCATGCAACTCATGCGATTCCCATGCAAAGACCCATGCGACCCATGCGATTCCCATGTGAAGACCAATGCGACCCATGAGTTTCCCATGTGAAGACCCATGCGACCCATGCGTTTCCCTTGTGGAGACCCATGCGACCCACTCAATTCCCATGTGAAACCCATGCGAATTTGGGAATTCCAAACTGGGAATTGACAGTAGGGTCCTGTCCCTCTACATATTGAAGATCAGGAAATTCTCACCACTTTAAAGGGCAAAGGAAGAGGACTCCTGTCACAGATAGCGCAGAGAGTCCTCTACACGTTGCGGAAACGTACTTTTGGTTCCGCATGTTTTGATCTCTATGGAGTAGATTTTTCAAACGTTTAGAGTACTATCCCTGAATCCGTTCTGTGCATGTTCTTTTTATCTACTACGGGACATTCTTTTTAAGTCTTCTAAACGTACTTTCATGAAAACTAACCTTGAAAAACACAAAGTCACACAGTGAACATTGATGGAACTAAACGGGACATTTGCATGTCTCTGGGACATGTATGCGACCTTTTGAGAACGTCCTGAGACGTTATTTGCACGTTCTATGTGAAACCAAGCACGTTTTGTGAACGTTCAGAAAACCTCGCGGTGCTCTATGGGATAGTTCTTCCTTTGCCCCTCAAAGTGATAAACATTTTCTGATCTTCCATATGTAGGGGAAAAGAAGGTTTTGAATTTCGACTCGGGTAATGGTCTCCATTTTTATTCGTGAAGTATCCAAATCAATTCTGGATGAAACTGGATTCAGGATCACAACTTGATGGAGGTATGACTTCGCGTCCAGGTGGATAGAAATTCCATACCTTTCCCTATAATAACGGATGCCGCTTTTTGATGGGATACATTCGGATCTAGTCTCTATCCGAAAATACGAATGAAATTGCATGAGGCGTAAAGGCCTGATCTTACGGGAAAGTTTCAATTGATTCTGATTCAAAGTTCATACGTTTAACGGATGGAATTGGACCCAGGTCTGAATTCGGATTCAGTGGGATTGAATTCTCATCCCTCCTCGCGGATAAAAATGGATACAGGATGATAACTTGATGAAGGTATGACTTCGGATCTGTCTATTCTTTGGATGGACAGCAATGGATCCGCAACGCTTTTGGATTGGAAATGGATGCAAGTGGATTGCAGGTGTTTGATAATTTCTCACTTTTGTATTGAAACTGTTAAGAATACTCTTTGAATGGATGGAATTGGATACTTGTGGACAATTCATCTCACTTCTTAACAAAATCAGATTGATTTGTACAGAAATGTTCAAATATGGATCAGATTCCTATCCAAACCCATCCATTTCAATCGTTGTTTTTCAACAGGGATTGATTCTGATTCGAAGTTCACACGTTCTACGGATGAAAGTGAATCAAGCTCTGAATTCAGATTTGCTTGGATTGAATTTTCACCCATCTGAACGGATGAGAATGGATTCAGGATCATAACTTGATGAAGGTATGACTTTGAATTCAGGTGGATAAGAATCTCATACATTTTCAGATAGTAACGGAAAGCGCTCCTTGGTAAGATAAATTTGGATCCAGTCTCTATCCGAAAATACGGATGAAATTGGATTACCCGCACAGGTGTGATCTTATGGAAAAGTGATCGTTGATTGTGATTCAAATTTCATACGTTCCACGGATGAAATCGGACCAAGCTCTGGATTCGGATTCGCTCGGATTGAATTCTCGTCCATCCTAACGGATGAAAATGGGTCCACAACCCGATTCATAATTTCAAATCGGAATGAAATTTGTTTGAATAGAAATTCTATCCGTTGCTCGGATGCAAACGAACCAATATTGTAGCTCAGATCATTCTGGATGATTTTTTGATCCTCTGAATGGACAGAAGTGCATCCGCAACGCTTTTGGATTGGAAATGGATGCGAGTGGATTGCAGATCTTCAATAATATCTCAATCTCGGATTGGAACGGATTGGAATCCTCTTTGAATAGATGGAATTGGATACGTATGGACAACTTATTCCACTTTTGGACAAACCAGATTGATTTGGACAGGAAATTTTCAAATACGGATCGAAATCTTATCCAAATCCATCCATTTCAATCGTTTTTTTCAGCAGGGCTGCTTCAAATGTAACGGAACCACGTTTTGGAAGTAGGAAAATTGTACTTTGTTGTGGAAATTTGTACAAAATTCACATGAGTATTCACAAATTGCATTGATTGATGGTATGTAGGTAATAGAGTTACTCATGCTGAACATAAACCAATCACAGATAACGGTGAAATCACAAATTTTTGTCCAACCACAGATAACGGTGAAATCACAAATCCAACCACAGATATCTATATTCCAACTTTGAACGTGGGGAATTCACTATTTTTATGATAAATATCCTACGTTGAGTGGTGAAAGAGCAATTTTTTCAGAGTACTTGAAAACAAATGAATTTTCTAATTACTCTTGATATCTTGTGGGTGATGTGACTTTATGAATAGTTCTTGATACAATTTACGAGAATGTGACTGCTGATTTCAGGAAGAATATCTTATATCTGCTCCTGAATGGAGTGAGATCATTAGAATAACAATATATGAGGGGATAACAAAAGTTTAATGCAAACATTGTTCAACAAATTTGAATTCAAAAATTGAGAGAATTAGAATTCATTCAAAAAATGCTCACAATCACAGTTCTTCTCATGACACGGATAATGGTTTATCCGAAAAACAAATCGAACATACAGTGGAAGAAAGTGACGACAATAACGCTCAAACCTATCCAACGTCAATTGCAAATGATCCGAGTAACCCAGCCAGCAAAGTCCTTTCAAATTCACGTTTCCGCTACTAGCAGTGCTAGTGGGAGCAAGGTAGTAGCTTTTCCATTACCGTGAGACTGCATGCTACCATAACATATATATGATTCAATTTACAACGTAGCACTACCTCAGCGCTACCAGTATTATCAGGAAGCGCTAACAAGTAGTGCTCCTAGTAAAAATACTACCAAGTCGCTCCTATTTCCATACATAAATGAAGCCATATGTGTACAGAAGATTTTTAACTGTATAAGTGAATGGTAGCACCACTTCCAGAAGCGCTGCCTTGTTTTTGTTGGCTGGGAAGTGTAAATGGAATACATAACACTTTATTTAGCGGAATTGTTGAAGGATTTTGATTATGTGAACAAATTAGATGCTTGATTTTCACGAGTTGAATGAAAGTTCAAAAATCTTGATGGAGTTTTTAGCAAAAAATATCCAAAATTTATCAAAAGTACACAAATGTCAAAACATTTGTTAAATCATATTTCAATTAATAGAGGGAGTTTTGTTCCATATGATTTTCAGAAACTCCAAGTTCTCCATGTCGCAACAGTGAAATACATGATGGATCAAGTACTACGGTGAGAAAGAAACAACCACAGATATCAGAATTTGCATTCAAAACCACTCAAATGCAACAAAAAGCGTTCAATACATCAATAGTAGGGGTGTGCGAACCTTGAATTTTTCAGTCGAACCGAACTCGAACCGAACTTCAAATATATTTTTCAAATCGAACCGAACCGAACTTTGAAAAGTCGAACCGAACTCGAACCGAACTCCAAATGTATTTTTCAAGTCGAACCGAACCCGAACCGAACTTTGAAAAGTCGAACCGAACTCGAACCGAACTCCAAATTTTCCCAGTCGAACCGAACCGAACTGCAAATATATTTTTCAAGTTGAACGGAACTTTGTAATTTCGAACCTACTTCCAACTTCCAAAACGTCTAATCGCAAAGCCAAAACTAAATTAGAAATACATTTATGAAAACAGAATCCATCATGAATTCATTTTTTAAAGTGACGTTTCATATGCAGCATGTTGCAGTAATAAAACAGTCTACCCTAGTAGCACTAAAAGTACGTAAAACATTTTGAGAATGTTTATTAAACGTTTGGGTAATTTAGAAACGTTAGGAGAATATTCTATGGGTCAATTTAAAATTGAGTGCAGATAAATTTTTCTCTGTTTGCGAATGTTCAATTGCAGCGACTAGTATTTAAATATTGATAAAATGGTCGCAAATTTGAGGCAAGTAACGAAGAACACTTCAATTCTTCAATAAATCACAGAAAAGTGACATCTAGTGTTGATTTGTTACCATATTTCTGGAATAACAGGGTTGTCCCTCTTGGTAACAGAGTGGTTTTTTATGTAAGTTTAACATATCCCACGTATCTAGATGAATTTGAAATTGGGTGCAGAACACTTTTATCATAAATTTCAATAATCACAAAGTAAAATTTCCTCCTAATATAATTATTTATATCCTCATGCAATATTTGGAACATGATTAACTCACATTAGAAACCACTCTGTTACCAAGAATGATTACTCTACTATTAAAAAAAAATGGTGATGAATCAACACTATTTTGAGGTTTGTGGTAGCGTTGATTATAAACCTCTTTGCATAAAAGACAAGGACACTCACCTCACTGCATTTTTCTCTCTTTCTTTTGTTTGCAGCTGTCTCTTTTTATTTGTGTAGACCCCATGTTTACTGACTCGTCCTCCTAGTATAATATCTTTATAGTTTAATCACGCAGAACTTATGGGTTCATTATATATATCCCGCGCATCTGAGGAGGCAAAATAATGAGGCTGCGAATAGAATTCATTATGAATACATTCAATTTCATCTAATCCGCAGTATTGTCAACAAGGTTATCCGAAATATGAACTTTTTCAATTATTCAAGTTTGAGACTCGAAACTACACCAGGAAAAATCACAGATTCAATCAACTTGCGTCTATCAAGTACCCAATATCATGTCAATTCGACTTGGAAACAAGTTGTTTCTGCGTGTTTACAAGCAAAAACAACATGGGAACGCCTGTATGTGTGTTCTGCATCACTTGAACTTGACATCGATATCAGATCAACTTGATGATAGGTCGATTCAACATCGTCTTTTTTTTTCCAGCGTAGTCGAATTTTTTCGGGTTTTGAGTCTAAAGTTCGAAGCAAACCGTGACAAATCGAATCTCGAGCCGAACGTTTTCAATGAATGCAGTTCGAAATTTGAACCGAACCGAACTGTTTCTGTTGTCCAAGTTCGAAATTCGAACCGAACCGAACTTTTTGTACTACCCAAGTTCGAAATTCGAACCGAACCGAACTTTTTCTGCTAATCAAGTTCGAAGTTCGAACCGAACCGAACAGTAGGAGTTCGGTTCGGTTCGGTTCGAAATTCGAACGGTTCGCACACCCCTAATCAATAGCTAAATTTTTTATGCTAATGCAATATCAGTCAACATCGCATCTTCACACTCATTCAGAGAAATGATCAATAACTCGAGACCAGGATATATCCCACCCGCAGTCAAACAGCTTGTTGGTCCGTTGCTGGATGAATGCCATGAGAGAATAGGAAACGAATTGAAAGAAGAATTAAGAGGAGGTACTATCACTCTATTAAAAAATGGCTGGTCTTCAGTTCAACAGGATCCGATTATGGGCCATAGTATTCATACAGGGAATGAAAGTTATTTATTAAATACAATAAATCGTGAATACAACTCCAAAACATCAGAGAATTGTGTAGAAGTTTTGATCGCAGCTATTGAAGAAATCAAAGGAAAATATAAAAAAGACGTAAGTGCAATGCAGTTTTTTTTAGTTCAACCTCTTGTCATGAATTTCAAGTCACATTCGTTGATCAAAGATATGATTGAAAATTTTTTGAATGTTTTAGGGTTTTTTCGGGATTTTTTCGGAATTTTTTCAATCGGGTTTTTTCCGAAGAAACCCACTGGGGTTTTTCGGGTCGGGCTTTTTTAGACGAACCCTCATTTTTGCACAGGAGTATTATCTATTATAGATTTGAGCATCTGAACTGATATTTTACGGGAATCTAAGGCAATTTTATGAATTTCTCAAATTTTAATCCACCATATTGGACCGGCAATTTTCAATTTCCGAAATTTCACTCCAGATTCGTGATCAGCGGTCATGCACATTCCTGCATAGTGAATTCGAAGACAATTCTGGGGATTTCCCACATTTGAGTTCGCCCTGTTGAATCGGCCGTGTTAAATTCCCAAAATCTGACTCCAGATTCGCCTTCAGCGACCTCCAAAACCCTGGGGTATCAAGTTATGAACGATTCTAACGACTGTTCGAATTTTGGCCTTTTTTTCGAGTGTTCTGGCCTGCTGTGAACCGGTAGATTAAGAAAAAAACGTGAGAATGCCATCAACATCTTATGTCCTACTTTTCCATGACTCATTCACTACTTTTCCCAATTATATAATTGTAATTGATTTGAAATCCGTATGTAAATATCATGATATGATCCAACATCTCCCAGATACTCCCACAGTATAGATATACCCCATAGAATTCCGACAGAACCATTAGATTGAGAAAAAAAGTGAGAAGGCCATCAACAACTTATGCGGTACTTTTCCACGACTCATTTACCACTTTTCTGATTGATTTGAAATCCTTGTATCAATATCGTATTGGGTATGGGAATAAGTTTCCGCCCTCTTGGAAAAAGTGATGCTGCTGATACTATTTTTGAGTTTACTCAAGTGCTATACTTGTGATTTGGAAGTGTATATGTAAGGTATCGATTGCGGTAGTTGACATTTGTTACAAGCGTCATTTTTTATCTGGTGTCAAAAATGACAACGTTTGTTCCGACAAAACAGCATTTGCCGGAAGTTATGCTTCATTGTTTTATTTCGAAGAAAAGTGCCGCTGAAACGTATCGTGTACTGTGCAATATTTACGGTGATCACGCTCCGTCTAATACAACTTGTAAAGAGTGGTTTCGACGATTCCAAAGTGGCGATTTTGACGTGAGTGATAAAGAACGAAATATAATTAATTTTCCACAAATGAATGTTAATGAGAAGTTTTGATGTACTCAGATCGACCAAAATTTATTTAAGGGATACTCACTATGGAGAAACAAATTGGTGAGGCTATTGTAAAACATCAAGGACATCCCTGCTGAGAATGTCTGTCAGAATTAGGCAAAAAATAGTTATCAAAGTGTGAACGGATTTGTCTCTGGCAATATGGTCAGATACTGATGGAATTTCTATCCGATGTTATTCGGGATTTTCAAGTTGAAACATCCTGGTAAAATCCGATAGAAAAATTCTCGTTAGTTTTCGACTGAATATCATCCCTGTCAATCCTAAAAAAAACCGTCCCAAAATTCGCTGTCAATTTTTGACGTGATGTTCCAATTTGATAATTCTGGATGAAACCCAATAGGAATTTCAGCAGTTCACAATGGAATTTCCAAGGACAAGAACCGTTCGAAGTCTTACAGCAATTTTTGGCTCGGTGCTGACAGGTAATTTGAGTAGGTAAGGAATCTCAAGTAATTAGCATCAGAATTATGAAAACTGTATGGAGATGAAAACTGAAGTAGCTTGTTACAGAGTGTTAGGTACCCAGGAAAAAATCATTAGATCTATTCAGATCTAAATAGATCTGAGTAGATCTGATTTTTGGTCAGATCTGGTTCAAAAGATCAGATTAGATCTGTTAAGATCTCAGTAGATTTGATCAGATCTTGGCACATCTGGTTAGATCTGAGTAGATCTCGTTAGATCTGAATTGAATATTAGATTAAATCTTAATGAGCAATTGGTGGTTCAATTGTCAGAAATTTTGTGATATCTGTCTGTATATGAATTTGATTTTGCACATATATTGTGACAAACACAAGCTAAAATTGCAGTTTTTCAGATCTTAATAGATCTGTTTAGATCTGACCAAAATTTAGATCTGGTCAGATCTGATCATTTTTTCCCGGGTACCAACAATCATTTGAAAAACAAGCGGAGGATTATCATTTCCCCGATGTCTTTCTATTTCTAAAATGTCAAAAACTGAACATTTCAAAGCGAATGGGCGAGTTGATCATTTTCTCTGAGAATCACATCATGATCGAAAATTGACAGCTACAATTCGTGAGAAATTATTCGCACTGTCGTTTGAGAAATTGATACATTTCGAACTTTAACACGAAGTTGACAGTCCTTCACTGTCAAAACTCATGAAAACCAAACTTTCGTCTGGAGTGATGAATAGACAATTCATTTCTAAGCATTGATAGACCAGATGCAGAGAAGAAAGTAGAGATTTCCACTTTTATAGCATACTTGACAGCTGTCAAGTCTCGAACTTGTATGATGACATCAATTACATTAAATCCCTGCTGGGCATATTTAAGAACTCTGGAAACGAATCTTCTTCTGGGGAATTGGGCTTTTTGAGCCTGAAGCTATCGATTTTCCATTTTGGCAGCAGACACGATGCTGTCAACTGTGCCAATTCGATTTCGATATCACGTTTGTCCGTAATTCACTCTTTAGATATCCTCACCATAAGATTTCCTGGATTACAATCATCTTTTCGCAGATCAAATCCATAATCTTGATCTTGACAGCAAGCTGTCAACAGATTTGACAATTGACGAGTCTGAATATTTTGTGTTCATACTGGATCATCGATTGAAACATCCCACAATCCTCAAATGAAGGCTCGTATTTTTTTTTCAGACGCTATCGTTCGAGAAATATATAATTTTGGAAATTTTACGAGAATTTGACAGCTTTTCACTGTCAAAATAAAAAAGAATCAAAATTCGGCCTCGAGGGATCGATAGATAATTTCTTTCTGAACGTTTCAAAGGAAGAATCAGCTCAATCGGACTTGAAATGGCTTTTGGAAGGTAATTTGTCCGCAAAAAGTGCGATCCGCCCCACTGTGCGTCGGTAAACGCTTGCACAAGATGGGAATGGTCCAAAAGGCAGGTAATTGGGTGCCGAATCAACTGAAGGAGAGAGATATCGAGAGACGTTTGGTAACGTGCGAGATGCTTCTTGAACGGCAGAAAAGGAAGAGTTTTCTGCATCGTATTGTAACTGGCGATAAAAAATGGATCTATTACGATAACCCTAAGCGTCAAAAAAGTTGGGGGCTGCCAGGTGTACCAGGCCCATCGATACCGAAAACAAATATCCACGCTTCGAAGATTATGTTGTGCATCTGGTGGGATCATAAAGGTGTCATTTATTATGAACTTCTTAAACCGTCGGAAACAATCACTGCCCTGGTTAAAAAATCCGATAAGATCCGATAGAAACCGATTCAGAATTAATCGGACTGCATAGGATCAATCGGAACAGTTCAATCTCCGATTCAAAATCAATAAGAGTTTATCGGAATCTCTTTTCTATAGGTTTCAATCGGGGATTCACCAATTAAAAAATCTGCATTTTATGGGAATTAATCAGACTTCACATAATCTATTGGTCTGTATAAGAGATATCTGATTGGATGATTGAAATTTTCTCCATTCCAGCAGGCAAACGGTTTTTATCGGAAGTTTTCACAATTTCAATCTATTGGAACTGATGGGAAAATTTGTGAAATTGAATGATGGATGGGTTTCTTATGGGAGATTTCTGACTGCATTTAAGGATGTATCGATTTCATTGATCAATGGGTTTTAATTGGATTATTCCAACATTCAAATTTATTGGAAATAATCGGCAAGTTTACAGATTCTCAAGTCCTATAGGTATGTACCGGCAATAACCGATTCAGTTTCGAAATTTCTTTCATTGCATCAGATCATTGGTTTTTATCGGAATCCCTGGTGACCTCGATGTATTGGAACTAATGGGAAAGTTGCTGGAATAGGAAACTATAATCATAGAATACCAAGAGAATCCAATTAGAAAATATTTCATTGGTATCAATCGGAATTTTTATCAGTGATGGAATATCCATTGGATCCCATTCAAAAATATGTTACTGGTACCAATTATCATTGTAATGATTAATAAAATGCCAATTAAATCAAATTAAAAAATATTATGTCCGTACGAATTGGAATTTTTATTTTTGATAAAATACCTATTGGATGCCATTGAAGAATATTTGACTGGTATCAATTAGAATCTTCATGAATAATAACATACCGATTGAATCCAATTGGAAAATATTGTATTGGCATCAATCGGAATTTTCATTGGTCATAAAATACCAAGTGAATGCAATTACACAATATTTCATTGATACCAATCGGAATAATTACTATTGATAAAATATCAATTCGATCCCATTGAAAAATATTTGACTGGTATCAATTAAAATTTTCATGATTAATGAAATACCGATTCAATCCAATTACAAAATATGTTATTGGTATCCATCGGAATTTTTTATCAACCATAAAATACCCATTGAATCTAATGAGAAAATATTTTCTTGGTATCAATTGGAATTTTTATGATTGATGAAATACCCATTGAATTCTATTGAAAAATATTTCACTGATATCAATTAGAATTTTAATGATCAATAAAATACCTACCTAATCAAATAAGAAACACTCTATTGTCATCAATTGGAATTTTTATTATTGATAAAAAAACAATTGGATCCCATTGAAAAACGTTTTACTGGTATCAATTAGGATTTTCATGATTGATAAAACTCCGAATGAGTCAAATTGAAAAATATTGTATTGGTATCAACCGGCATTTTTACTATTGATAAAATAGCAATTGAATCCCATTGAAAAATATTTGACTGGTATCGAATAAAATTTTCATGATTAATAAAATACCGATTCAATCCAGTTAAAAAATATTTTATTCGTATTGATCGGAATTTTTTATCAACCATAAAATACCCATTGAATCCAATTAGAAAATATTTTCTCGGTATCATTCGGAATTTTTGTGATTAATGAAATACCCATTGAATTCCATTGAAAAATATTTCACTGATATCAATTAAAATTTCAATAATGAATAAAATCTCAATTTAATCAAATGAAAAATATTTTCTTGGTATCAATAGGAATTCTTATTATTGATGAAATACCTATTGGATGCCATTGAAAAATATTTGACTGGTATCAATTAGAATCTTCATAATTAATAACATACTGATTCAATCCAATCGAAAAATATTGTATTGGCGTCAATCGGAATTTTCATTAATCATAAAATACCAAGTGAATCCAATTACACGATATTTCATTGATATCATTCTTATTATTGATAAAATACCTATTGGATCCCATTGGAAAATATTGTATTGATATCAATCGGCATTTTTCATCCATCATAAAATACCGATTGAATCCAATTGGAAAATATTTTCTTGGTCTCCATTGGGATTTTTATTATTAATGAACTCCCATGCTCTCATTAAGACCGACACAATCCCTCATATGTCCAATGGACTATTACCAATTGAATCTTATTACTATAGGACACCCATCCCTGACATAAGACAGTCATTTAGTTCACACTGATAGGAAGCGAACCACGGCATCCAGCGAGCGGGTGTTCCAGATCGATCTTCTAGGTTAAGCAACGACAACTGCGGTACAAGCTGGATGGGTGATCACCATGTTAATAACACATAAATGATCGTTTGAATTTATTTCAGCAATAATTTGTCCTACGTAATGATTGAATAAATGATATATGTGTTTGTTTAATTGATATACGAGGTGTGTTCAAAAAGTAAGGTGACTTTCCAAATTTCGCGGGCAAAGTACTTTCGATTATCGATTTTTTTGTTTTGTTATGTTGGCACACTCTTCCCGAACATCTGTACCAAGTTTCAAGTGTATAGCATTTTTTGTTTGGTTGTGAGAGGCGTACAGGTTATAAGTGTTTTGCGTGCTCGGCGATTTCTTACTATCGAGAAATATGGATCAAAGGATTTGCATCAAATTTTGTGTAAAAAATAAAATAAAGTGCTCCGAAACACTTAAAATGTTGACAGTAGCATACGGTGAAACTGTTCTGAGTAAAAAAAATGTTTACAAGTGGTACAAACTCTTCCAAGATGGCCGGGAAGATGTCAATGACGAGCCTCGCTCTGGACGCCCAAGCACGTCAACAACTGATGAAAACGTTCAAGCAGTGAAGAAAATTGTTTTGGAAAATCGTCGAATCACTATCAGAGAAGTTGCTGAGGATGTTGGTTTATCGCTTGGCTCGTGCCATGAAATTTTTTCTAACGTTTTGGGCGTGAGACGTGTGTAAGCGAAGTTTGTTCCGAAATTGCTAAATTTTGACCAAAAGAACCGTCGCATGAGCATCGCTCAAGAACTGTTGAATGACGTCAACGTGTTAAGGTTGGTAACAAAATTCTATCAGAGCAGAGTTTTTAGTTTTACACAGTTGCCTCCCTTGTAACAAGACGAACGCGCCGAACGCGCCATCACTGTTCTTGTAAGAGTCATTCGGTTAAAACGTACTTTGTATACACGGTAGAAGAAATACAATTATAACTGCGATTATAGTTAATAAAGTAAATGTTTCACGTCACAACTCATAGCCTTTATTGAAATTCATTAGGTTATGGGCCCAGAACGTGGTTAATACAATCGCGTGTTGTGTTCTGGAAAGAAAAAGAAAACGCCGGTTGGAAGGTTATGTTGTTCGTTGTTGTAACGTAAGAAAAGTTAATACGTGTATTCAGTACGGAAAGTTGGACAATTTCGTTTAAAATGGAACAAAACAGTAATTCGGTTGTGAATGTCATCAAGTTAGAAGGTGCAAATAATTGGAATACATGGAAGTTCCAAATCAAAATCATACTGAAGAGTATGAAAGTATTTGGTATAGTCGATGGGTCGACGCCAAAGCCCGCGGCGCAGGCAGATGACTGGATAAACCAAGATGTTAAAGCACAATCACAAATTGTTTCACGAATATCGGAAAAATTGATGATACATTTACTCAATTGTGAAACATCGGCCGAGATGTGGACAAAGTTGAATAGTATCTTTGAGCAAAAATCTACCACCAGTATTCATCTATTACAACAGCGGTTTTTGAATTACAAGTATGAAGGAGAAGATATAGCCACATTATTCAGTAAGGTTGAAGAAATGGTAAATCAATTGAAACAACTTGGAGAGGAAATTTCGGACCAGATGATCGTGACGAAAATATTGATGTCGTTACCAGAGAACTTCAAACACTTCATATCAGCGTGGGAATCGGTTCCAGTCGAAAAACAAAAACTCAACGATTTGCTGTCAAGGCTGTTGGTGGAAGAAGAACGACTCAACAGTAAAGTGAAAGAGGAAAATGCTGTAGCGTTGGCGAGTAACACAATAAGTAACAAAAAATGTTTTGGTTGCGGTAAATATGGACATTATAAAAGAATTGTAAAACAAAACGAGTTGCGAATAATGTTGATCAAAGAGTATGTTTCTTTTGTAAAAAAAAGGGTCATGTTATTAATGATTGTCGTTTCAGGTTAGAGAAGGAAAATAGTAAAATTAGCAATGCGTTTATTATCACAGCAATGTTTGGAGATATGTCAGGAGAGGAGTGGATTGTTGACAGCGGTGCTAGCGAGCACATGTGTCATACACTGAGTTTATTCGAAAACTATGCTGAGGTACGAACACCAAAAAAGGTAATACTTGGCGATGGGTCATTTTTGGATGTGATTGGTGTGGGACAAATTAAATTACAAAGTTTTAATGGTAGTGAATGGATCTCAACATCGTTGAATAATGTATTCTACGTACCAGATTTGAAAGTTAATTTGTTTTCAGTAAATAGTACATTGAAAATGGGTTATGAGATGTTCCTAAACAGTGATGAATGGAGATTTTCGAAGAATAATATTGTTAGTGCTATTGCGAAACGTGAAGGTAAAGTGTTTATCATGTGTTTTCGTTATATCGATTCTGAGCCTTCATACGCTAACATCATTAACGATGTAAAATGTAAAGAAAAACTGTCAGTATGGCATGATCGTTTGGGGCATCAGAATATTGTACAGGTAAAAAAGATATTGAAAAGAAACAACGTAGAATTTTTAGAGGATGTTGATGGAAATACTTGTATTGCGTGCATGCAAGGTAAACAACATAGACTGCCATTCGGTTCAAGTAATAGTAAAACTAGTTATACGGGTGAGATTGTACACGTTGACGTTTGTGGTCCCATGGAGATTAAATCGCTTGGTGGGTCTAGATATTTTTTGTTGTGTAAAGACGATTATTCGCACTACAAGGAGGTTTATTTTCTAAAAGAAAAAAGCGAAGTTTTTGAAAAATTAAGATCGTATATATTAATGACAAAAAAAGCTACCGGAAATGAAATCAAAGTAATTAGATCTGATAACGGCACGGAATTTATAAATGAGAGGGTTAAAAAATTACTAGAACAGGAAGGAATAATTCATCAAAAAACTGTTGTCTATACGCCAGAACAAAATGGTAAGGTAGAGAGGGAAATGAGAACGGTAGTTGAAGCTGCCAGAACTATGTTACAAGCAGCATCTTTAGAAAAACATTTCTGGGCAGAGGCAGTAAATACTGCTGTGTACATTTTAAATAGAACAGGAACAAGTTCGATAGAGAAAAAAACACCATTTCAGTTATGGTTCAATAGAGATTTTAATATAAATCATTTAAAGAGTTTTGGTTCAGAAGTATATGTACATATACCGGAACAGAAAAGACTGAAATGGGATGCAAAAAGTAAACAAGGCATATTCGTAGGATATGGGGAAGAAACTAAAGGGTATAGAATCTATATACAAGATACCGGTAAAATCGAAACAGTTAGAGATGTCGTATTTGTTAATAGAACAATTCAAGATCACAGAGAAAAATGTAACAATGCGTCAAACGATAATTGGGAGATACTAAAAACTCCAGTAGAAACTGATGAAAATCTTGGTCTAGAAAATGCGGTTGATAATGTTTTAGAAAACGCGGATAATAATGTTCTAGAAAATGCGGTTGATAATGTTTTAGAAAATGCGAATAATAATGTTCGAGAAAATGAACAAGAAATTGATCTAGACGTAATTGACGAGTTACAAGATAACCTAGAAGGAAATGAGTTCCAAGGACAGGCTGAAATTGAAAATTTAGGGAGAGGCAAACGACACGTTAATAAACCATCATGGTTAAATGATTATGAAACAAATTTTGTTGTTAATAATACAGAAGACGAACCTATTACGCTTATGGATGCATTGAAATGTAGCGATGCAGATAAATGGTCAGACGCTATCAGGGTGGAGTTGAATAATTTAAAAGCAAATAATACTTGGGTTGAAGTGGATGTACCAAAAGACGAGCAAGTAATAGAAAGCAAATGGGTGTTTAAACTAAAAACTGATGAGGAAGGAAATAAGAAATATAAGGCTAGGCTAGTCGCGAAAGGCTTTCAACAGAAGAGTGATTCAAGTTTGCATGATTTATATGCTCCGGTGGCAAAATTACCAACATTTAGAATCCTTATGAGTTTGGCAAATAAATTAGACCGGCCAGTTTATCAGATGGACGTTGTGAGTGCTTTTTTGCACGGTGAAATCAAAGAACAAGTATATATGTCGTTGCCAAATGGTAAAACATGCAAACTGAATAAATGTATTTATGGATTGAAATGTTCGCCAAAAGGATGGAATGAAAAATTCGATTCTGTAATGAAAAGTGAAGGCTTTATTAGATCTAAGAACGATTACTGTTTATATATAAAAAATGTAAATGGTGAAAAGATATACTTATTACTGTATGTAGATGATTTATTGATTTTCGGTACTGATGATAAGGAGGTGATGAAACTGAAATCTACGCTAAATTGTCACTTCAGAATGAAAGATCTAGGCTTGATCTCAAATTTTTTAGGGATAAACGTCGAACAAGATATAGTTAAAGGCATAACTGTAATAAATCAAAAGCAGTATTTGGAAAAAGTACTACATGATTATAATATGACTGATTGTAAATCGGTAGATACACCGATCGATAAAAACTTTCAATTCGATTTGTTAAAGAGAGAAAAATCGGAAAATATAGAAATAGAGACTAAATGTCGTCAGATAATTGGTAGTTTAATGTACGCAGCTCAAGGGTCAAGACCTGATTTATGTTACGTAATAACCGTTCTTAGTCGTTATCAAAATGTCGCAAGCGAGTTATTGTATAAAACACTGAAACGTGTTCTGCGATACATTAAGGGTACGTTAGATTTAAGTCTAATTTATAAAAAGATCGGAAATGAGGCAATATTAGGGTATGTTGATGCTGATTGGGGAGGAAGCGATGATAGAAAATCAACTACCGGATATTGTTTCAAGGTATATGGTAACGCGGTATCTTGGTGTTGCAGGAAACAACAGAGCGTTTCCTTGTCCAGTACTGAAGCTGAATATGTCGCATTGAGTATAGCAGTTAGTGAGGCTTGCTGGTTAAGAAACGTCTTAATTGATTTCAATGTGTTTGAAGGCAGGAATAGTCCTGTTTTGATATACGAAGATAACCAGTCTGCAATTAGAGTTGCAAATAGCCCTCAAAGTCACAAAAGGATGAAACACGTTGATATCAGATATCACTTTGTCAGAGATAAAATTGCAGAAGGTATCATTCAAGTAAAATATATAAGCACAAACGATCAGATTGCTGACATATTCACAAAGGCATTGGGTAAGGAAATATTTTTTAAATTAAGAAGAAAATTAATGTCATAGATGTTTAAGAGAATTTTATTAAGGGGGCGTGTTAAGGTTGGTAACAAAATTCTATCAGAGCAGAGTTTTTAGTTTTACACAGTTGCCTCCCTTGTAACAAGACGAACGCGCCGAACGCGCCATCACTGTTCTTGTAAGAGTCATTCGGTTAAAACGTACTTTGTATACACGGTAGAAGAAATACAATTATAACTGCGATTATAGTTAATAAAGTAAATGTTTCACGTCACAACTCATAGCCTTTATTGAAATTCATTACAACGACGACCCAGATTTACTCAAAAGGGTCATAACTGGTGACGAATCATGGGTATATGGTTATGATGTCGAAACCAAAGTCCAATCGTCCCAATGGAAGACCCCAGATGAGCCAAGACCGAAAAAAGCACGCCAAATTCGATCAAATGTCAAAGTTTTGCTCACTGTTTTCTTCGATTACCATGGCGTGGTGCATCAGGAGTTCTTACCATATGGTCGTACGGTCAATAAACAGTATTATCTTGAAATTATGCGCCGTTTGCGAGAAGCAATACGAAGAAAACGTCCAGAATTGTGGAAAAATAATTCATGGCTTTTGCATCACGATAATGCCCCTGCTCACTCATCTTTGCTTGTGAGAGATCTTTTGGCCGAAAACAACACCACAATCATGCCTCAACCACCATATTCACCGGATTTGGCCCCATGTGACTTTTTCTTGTTCCCAAAACTAAAGAGACCTATGAAAGGACGGAGATTTGCAACGATTGAAGAGATAAAGACTGCATCGCTGGAAGAGCTCAAGGCTATACCGAAAAGTGCGTATGAGAAGTGCTTTGAGGATTGGAAAAACCGTTGGCATAAGTGTATTGTATCTGAGGGGGATTACTTTGAAGGGGACAACATAAATATTGATAAATAAATAAATATTTTTTCTTAAAAATACAAAGTCACCTTACTTTTTGAACACACCTCGTAAAATGCGCGTATATAATGTATATAAACCGTTCGTTGGTTGGGTTAACAAGCAATAAAATTCAATAAGAAAATCGCGATGCAGGAATCAATTCATCCCAATAAGTTTTTTTATCGGATTTAATCGGATTTTTTCACCAGGGAAAATGCCGATTAAATCCAGTGAAAAATTATTTTATTGGTATCAATGGGAAATTCCCGATGCAGAAACTCAATCCATTCCAATGAAATGTTTTTTTATCGGATTCAATCGGATTTTTTAACCAGGGGAAAGACCGATTGAATCCAATTAAAAATTATCTTATTGGTATCAATAGGAAATTTCCGATGCAGAAACTCAATTCATTCCGATAAAATTTTGTTTTATCGGATTCAATCGGATTGTTTAACCAGGGTGGCGATCGTTACAGACTACAGCTAATACGTTTGAATCGAGCTCTAATAGAGAAACGACCGGAATGGGACGGTAGACATGATAAACTTATCTTGCTGCATGATAATGCCCAGACATTGCGCCTCCGGATTATCATCTATTTCGATCTATGCAATCAGCCCTTACTGGAGAGCTGTTTACTTCTCACGAAAGTGTCGAAAAATTACTCAATGAATGGATCGAGTCAAAAGAACCTGCTTTTTTTCTCCTAGGAATCCGTATGCTGCCTGAAAGATGGACAAAAGTGCCCGCTTCCAATGGTGCATACTTTGAATAACTTTATGTAATAATCGATTGTTTGAATAAAAATCAACTTTGCTTGAAAAAGGGCGGAAACTCATTCCCATATCTAATAATATGTTTCAACTTCTCCCAGATACTCCCAAAATGTGGATATACCGGGGGGCATAATGTTAAACGGCTGGCTTCCAAACCAATTTTCAACTCCATCTAGTGAGCCGCCAGTAGTATTAATTGTGTAGTGGAGGGGATATTCAATGTGATATATGTATATATGTATATACAACTAACGGACAAATTCAAACTTCAAAAGAATTTAAAGTACCGTTTCATCTGTTCAGCGTGATATAGCGAGGATTTGTGCCAAATTAATTAAAAAAGAATTGTTCTATTTTATTGTTCGTTTGTTTTTGGATAAACTCATATTTTCCACGTATTTTCTCCAGCATTTCAATTCCCAGCATTCAAAAGTGGATAATACATTAATAAGAGAATAAAATATTCTTCCAGTGATCTTTATCAGGATGTCTAATGGAACTCACATTGTACATATTATGCGCTATAACCTCCACTGGGGATGCTAGTAACGCAGGCAACAAACAATGAATATCTCCTTCATTTTCTACAAAGTCTATATTGCGAGGTCCATGTGTCACTTGTGGTATATTAAGTGAAAGAATTACACGAGGTTTTAGTTTGGCCAGATTATTTGAAAACATCCAACTATCTTCAGGAAAGTGTTTGCATCAAACTCGTAAATCCTTCTGCCTTATTTCCTCGTATGGAGTTTTACTTAAATCAGGATTCCCAATTGCTGCAATCCATAATTGTCCTTGGCCCGTGTCCTTTGGAAAACTATGAATCTTTCCACCCACTGGTACACCCACCCACATAACAATTCATGTCTTGCGATGTCTTTGAGATGAGTTTAAGATATCTTGCGCAACACATTTAGATGTCTTTTAGATGTCTAAATGTGTTGCGCAAGACATCTTAAACTTATCTAAAAGACATCGCAAGACATGAATTGTTATGTGGGTTATTTTCAAATAAATTGTTGTATCTTCGTTTATTTTCCTCAGAATGATTCAAAAGAGAGTTATGAGATAACCCAAATCAACAATTCCATCGGGAAGTCTACCACAATCAACAAACCATTAAGATTATATACTTTCCCAATATATGAAAATGTACCTGTTGAAGAAAACCTGAAAGATGGTGGATTGCCTGCAAAAGGAGCAACAATGATATGTTGCGATCGTGAAAGAGCACAGGTAGATCAAATATTGATGGATCTTGACGAACCTTCTATACCATTAAATTCAATAACAATGCATAAAATCAAGGAATTGGGAATGGGTTCATCCTCGGTATGTAACATTATTTATATGTTAAAATTCAAATAATTTATGTTTAATATTTATTACACCAAAATTTCTTGGAAATGAAATGATTTTAATTCATTATCCTTTAAATTGCATTCAAATTATTTGGTCATGGAAGTTAATATTTTCATTGCAACAGTAAAAAGGTCGTAATGAAAATTCGTGATTTAAATTCATGGGTATATATTTTATCTATAAAATAATAATGATTCTTGAGAGTGAAAAAATTTCTCCATCGTACAGATCAATTGTTGTGAATGAAAAATAATTCAAAATTTAATCATTACTCAACAGTGACATTTTTATTGGCAAACGAATATTTTCATGACTCAATTGTTCTATATTTTTTAATTAAACTTGTCTTTTTCAATATTGTATCACAAAGATGTTTGGTGAAAGTCCTGTTGATCCAAGTGCACAATCATGGAAAAGTTATGATAGTAAAAGGGAAATAAGTGTTGCACAAGAAAATTGTCCTTTACAACGGTTTTCTGTCTCGAATATTGATTTCAGTGATGAAAATTTGATGACATTCACACCCAAACAACGAAAAGCTAGATTTATTTCAGGAGAAGATACTAGAGGATCGACGTTAACTCCGAAAGTACGTCGCCTTTTATAATATAGCTGTTGATTTAAGGAAGAAGCAACACCAATATGAGCGCGCAATAACAAGGTTTGGATTTTGAATATTTTATTTTTGAGTTTCATCAATATTAACGTCTTATCATATTTCCAAATTGTTTGTCAATTTGTTTTAACTATTTTTCCTACTAAACGGCAAAAATTTTCACGAAGCAAATTTCCGATGTCTATACGCCGCATATGGAGTTTGTATTGATTGCATTCCCCGGACTCTACAAAAACTTCGAAACTTGGATGACACTTCAATCACCTCAATGTTATTGAAGTGTAAATCGTTTATTGAAACGAATTTGTAGTCCAACAGAAGCGCGTATATTCTCGATTCTTCTGAGAATATGTTGAGTCATTATCAATAGAATTCATTTTGGAACACTGTCATAAATATTCAACTCTTGAATGAAATTGTCTCGTAGTCAAGTTTGCATTTGTTCCGACAAAAAATTCAAACTTCCGCTCTGCCGTACAACGGAAAAACCATGTTAAGTCGCATTTGGGGCCAAAATGAGTTTTTGATATGAAATGATTCTGTAAAAAATACTTTATTTTATGGCATTTATAAAAATTCGAAATAATGAATACTTTCAGCGTAATAAAATAAAAAAGCATGAGAAATATGTACCAACTATGATAGAACATGAAGTAGCAACCTACACAGCAAGCAGTTCTTCAAGACGTCTAAAAGAGTCCTGAATTCATGTATCTTCAAGATCTTACAGATGTCTTTTAGAAATGTATGAAAGATCTCTTGCTGCGCGAGTTCTATGAGACAACTGTAATTGAGATATATTCAAGAACACTCATAAACATTTCTTGAAGATATCTTCAAGAGCACTTTAAGAACAATCCCAATAGACCAATCATCAAAAATCACCAATAGATCAAAGAGAATTAGAGAGGACATTGCAGTAATTCACGTATAGTTATTCACAGTGTCCCGCGCATTTGTTTCACGTGTGCAGTGAGGAACGACGACGCCGATGATATTGTGCAATATTAATTATATATAATTAATATTATATATACATAAACATTCAAGATCCAATACTGGATAATAAAAGTATTGCCGCAGAAAAGAAACGTGTAACCAATTACATTACATAAATATATTTTGTTTTGTAGCGAATGATCCTATTTGCAAAAACTAACCTATCATTATGCAGAATCATATATTAGAGGAATATCAATTGATTATTTTATCCATTGTACTTTATTTTTTATGTACGTACGTGAATTAAATTTCCATTAAATTTCACATTTTTGTGCAAGATAGAATGTATCGAAATTCAGATTCAAGTGAATGAAATTGAATGTTAAAATATTTTGAATTTAGGTTATATACATGCATGAAAAATGCTTGAAGTATTTTTGCATTCGAATTATATGCAAACACCTCATATGTTTTGGTGAGCCTTTATTCAAAGTAATAAATAAAAATAATGAATGAATTCGTATGGTGATGGATATTTTAATATTTAAATCAAGACATTTTAATAATACTTTCAAGAAATCTTCAAGAGATATTTGAGAGTTCTTAAGAAAGTCTTCAAGAGGGATTTAAGGGCTCTTAAAGACATCTTCAAGAAATCATTGAGAATTCTTAAACATTTCTTGAAGATTTCTTTTAGATTTCTTGAAGACAACTAAAAGATATCTATTGGTGTTGCATAAGACATCTTTTCGCTCACGAAAAGAGATCTTTTGGAAAGGTCTTGCAAGAGCTCTTGCAGTTTTCAAAGACATCTTTTAGATATCTAAAAGAGCTCTTTTTGTCTGTGTGGGAAGTGATTTGTAAATCGCCTCGAGAAGGTTGCAAAATTTCAAAAATAACAACGGAAGAATATCGTGAAGTGCTTTATTGTGGTTTCTGGTTGTGAAAGAGCCCGAGAACGGCCTGCAATACAATGGAAAAACATCGTATGTACTTAGGTAGTTCCTTTCGTTGTAAATAGCTCGAGTGCAGCTCTCCCATACTTGGAAAAAGACACCTAAGTACATCCCGGCCACTCCGACTATGTTCTGCTGAATTCGGAAATATTTTGAGAATTAATGTATCGTATTGGGGGTTGTGATGTTTTGGTATTTCATAACCCAAAAATTGCAATGAGGTCGGAACCTTGGATCTTGAACTCTCTGTAGAAAAAACGTATTATGTTAATTTTTATAGACTGAACAACTCTTGTAACGGCTGTGATAATTGTAAAGATTCTATACAGGGTGTTTCAGAACTCGCTGTAACTGGCTGAAGGGATTGTTCTCTAGTGAAAACTAAGAAGATTGGTCTTTGGATCAAGTCGATCCGACGTTTCGTTCTCGAGATATTAGCTTTTGAAAGTGAACAATCAGCGCGCAAGTTTATCGGGTAGGCAAGCGCGGCGTAAGAGTCCTTGCAGTGGGGGTTCCTTCGGCGCCCCGCGATATGACATAATCCAACGGAGTTTGTTGAATTTTAGTTTCGCCGAAGGAACCCCCACCGCAAGGACTCTGACGCCGCGCTTGCCTACCCGATAAACTCGCGCGCTGATTGGTCACTTTCAAAAGCTAATATCTCGAGAACGAAACGTCGGATCGACTTGATCCAAAGACCAATCTTCTTAGTTTTCACTAGAGAACAATCCCTCCAGCCAGTTTCAGCGAGTTCTGAAACACCCTGTATACTTAAGAAATGCGTTGAAGATATCTAATGCTGTTGTTAAATTTTTAGGTATATTTTTAGATTGTCACTTAACATATAACCATCATATTGAGTATATTTGTGAAAAATCAAAGTCTCGTTTGAACATTTTGAGAGATCTTACGAAGACATGGTGGGGGGGGGGTCCCAGTACCCTTCTAAACATATATAAAGGCTTAAGGGGGTAAATACAAAAAAATCGATTTTTTTTTCCTCTAAAACGTTAGTAAATTTCCCGTAGAATACGCTCCAAAAAGTTTCGAACCAAAATTCGAACTCCTTCTATATTTTTTCTTCGTTTTTCTAGAACTCCTTTTTCAGCGCATAGCAGGTGTACGAGAGCGGTCGACCCAAGTGAAAGTTTTATCTATTGTATCGTACTTTGGAATACCCCAGGCCGTTTTTGTATACCTGATGGTAGTATATGTATGTATGTGTGTATATATACACACCATATTATATGACCCTGGAATCGCTGACTAAATCTCAAGTACCGTTTTTCGGTTGTCAAAACTTAGAACGCGTTTTTCTCGAAACAACATTTTTGAAATTGGCGGCCACGATTACTCAAAAACTACTGGTCCGATTCAGCTGAAATTTTCAGGGTTTCCTCTTTATACCGTAGGCTTGCCTGTAAACCTGAATGTTTCGGAATTTCATATTGCAAAATTGAGTTATTAATGCAAAACTGGCAGAAAAAACAGTGAAAATCATCAATTTTTCACAAAAACTTCTACCAATTGTAAAATTTTTTTTTTTTTTTCAATTTTCGAGGTTCACCGACAAACTACATGTATACTTGAGCCAAATTTTTTTCCTGGGCTGTTACAGATCAATAGCACGACTCCCAGAGTGGCCGCCGTTTTTTTGGAGGGTCAAGTTCGCGCCAGCGTAGAGCCGCCATTTTGTTTTTCAAAATTGGAAAAAAAATATTTTCACATAGCTCTTCTTTTTTCCAACAATTGTACATAATGTCATAATCATTGTATTAAACTTTCTTCATAAAAAAAAATGTTTTGTAAAGCGTAATTTTTCCCCGTCTGATTGTATTTGCCCCCTTAATTAGAAGTGTCTTGGAGTACGGTATTTTTGTATTTTGTAAATTTGGGAGAAGTGAAGATATTAGGAAGTTGAATATAATTCAGAATGATGCTTTGAGGATTGCATATGTTTATCGCAATTTCACGCCAATTTATGTGATGCACCAAGAGGCCAGAACTCTTTTCTTATAAGATAGGGCTTTGATGCTGGGACACAGATATCAACCCTGGTTAAAAAAAACGATTGATTCCGAACAAATACTATTGATTAATCGACTAATCGGAATGAATCATAATATTGTGCAGTCGAAATGCTGATTGAATCCAATCGGATCACTGCCATGGGCTGTCTTATTCATGAATAGGAAAAGAAGCGAGTATGACTGATGGATTGAATAGGCTCCAATGTGTATGAGAACGATGAGCTTCGATTACACTGAATCGCAATCGATTCAGGCATTTGAGAATCTTATTCAATGAGATTGTATCAGCATTTTGACAGTTGGGTATCATGTACTGAATCCGGGTGATAACGAATGAACTTAATGGGAATGAATCCACGTTGGCATATGGGTTTGAGTTTCATGGTCGGTGATAATAATATCGTCATGTCAATAGAATTCGTTAGGTATCCTGCCGATTCATTGAGGAGTTCCAATGAGCGAGTGGCCGGTTGATTTAGACCAAATTGAATTGGAATCGATGAGCGGATTCACAGGGCAACGCAGGGCCTCTCAATCAGATCCTACAGGTTTTTTCATGATTCGGATCGGGATTAACAAACAAGATCTCACAAACTTTTTGCTGCGATTTGAATGGGTTCAATGGGGCATTCAATGATTCGATGAATGAGACTCCATCTGCATTTGAATGGTGAAATCCCTGGTCAAACAATCCGATTGAATCTGATAAAAAAAAATGTTATCGGAATGAATTGAGTTTCTGCATCGGAAATTTCTTATTGATACCAATAAGATAATTTTTGATTGGATTTAATCGGTCTTTCCACTGGTTAAAAAATCCGATTGAATCCGATAAAAACCATTTCATCGGAATGGATTGAGTTTCTGCATCGGAATTTCCCATTGATACCAGTAAAATAATTTTTCACTGGATTTAATCGGTATTTTCCCTGGTGAAAAAATCCGAATCAATGCGATAAAAAAACTTATCGGAATGAATTGATTCCTGCATCGCGATTTTCTTATTGAATTTTATTGGTTGTTAACCCAACCAACGAACGGTGTATATACATTATATACGCGCATTTTATATCAATCCAACAAACACATATATCATTCATTCAATCATTATGTATGACAAATTATTGCTGAAATAAATTCAAACGATCATTTATGTGTTATTAACATGGTGATCACCCATCCAGCTTGTACCGCAGTTGTCGTTGCTTAACCTAGAAGATCGATCTGGAACACCCGCTCGCTGGATGCCGTGGTTCGCTTCCTATCAGTGTGAACTAAATGACTGTCTTATGTCAGGGATGGGTGTCCTATAGTAATAAGATTCAATTGGTAATGGGTCATTGGACATATGAGGGATTGTATCGGTCTTAATGAGAGCATGGGAGTTCATTGATAATAAAAATCCCAATGGAGACCAAGAAAATATTTTCCAATTGGATTCAATCGGTATTTTATGATGGATGAAAAATGCCGATTGATATCAATACAATGTTTTTCAACTGGATTCAATCGGTATTTTATCAATTATGAAAATTCTAATTGATATGAGTCAAATATTGTTCAATAGAGTTCAATGGGTATTTCATTAATCATAAAAATTCCAATTGATACCAAGAAAATATTTTCCCATCAGATTCAATGGGTATTTTACGGTTGATAAAAAATTCCGATGGATACCAATAAAATATTTTTTAATTTGATTGAATCGGTATTTCATTAATCATGAAAATTTTAATTGATACCAGTCAAATATTCTTCAATGGGATCCAATTGATATTTTATCAATAATAATTATTCTGATTGATAACAATGAAATATTGTGTAATTGCATTCACTTGGTATTTTATGACCATGAAAATTCCGATTGATGCCAATACAATATTTTCCAATTGGATTCAATCGGTATGTTATTATTCATGAAGATTCTAATTGATACCAGTCAAATATTTTTCAATGGCATCCAATAGGTATTTTATCAATAATAAAAATTCCAATTCGTACGGACACAATATTTTTTAATTTGATTTAATCGGCATTTTATTAATCATTACAATTATAATTGGTACCAGTAACATATTTTTCAATGGGATCCAATGGATATTCCATCACTGATAAAAATCCCGATTGATACCAACGAAATATTTTCTAATTGGATTCTCTTGGTATTCTATGATTATAGTTTCCTATTCCAGCAACTTTCCCATTGGTTCCAATACATCGAGGTCACCAGGGATTCCGATAAAAACCAATGATCTGATGCAATGAAAGAAATTTCAAAACTGAATCGGTTATTGCCGGTACATACCTATAGGACTTTAGAATCTGTAAACTTGCCTATCATTTCCAATAAATTTGAATGTTGGAATAATCCAATTAAAACCCATTGATCAATGAAATCGATACATCCTTAAATGCAGTCTGAAATCTCCCATAAGAAACCCATTCATCATTCAATTTCACAAATTTTCCCATTAGTTCCCATAGATTGAAATTGTGGAAACTTCCGATAAAAACCGTTTGCCTGATGGAATGGAGAAAATTTCAATCATCCAATCAGATATCTCTTATACAGACCAATAGATTATGTGAAGTTTGATCAATTCCCATAAAATGCAGATTTTTTAATTGGTGAATCCCCGATTGAAACCTATAGAAAAGAGATTCCGATAAACTCTTATTGATTTTGAATCGGGGATTGAACTGTTCCGATTGGTCCTATGCAGTCCGATTAATTCTGAATCGGTTTCTATCGGATCTTATCGGATTTTTTAACCAGGGCTAATGCGGTGGAATAAAGTCTAAAATTGAATTGGACATTTCTCATTCAATGCTATTGAATATTCAATCCCGTCAATATTCCTTTTATTTCCCGTAAATTGCACTGAAAAAAATTTCATCGAAAATCAATCATATTTTGTTGTTAGGGTAACTGAATGTCATAGTCAAGTCAACGAATATATGATCAGATTGACAGTACAATCGTTGACTTGACACCATGATGTTTGATTCAACTGCATGTAGTTGAGTCAACAGTGCATGTAGTTGAGGCAACAGTCAGATTCAGTTGGATATATCCAATCGTATTCTACTGTTGAATCAACTATATCACCGCTGTCTGTACCCACCTTTTTTTCAGTGTGGGATGATCGAATAATCCAATTGAAACCTATTGACCAATAAAATAAACAAACTCAAATCGAATTGGATATTCTGGATAGAAACCCAGTAAGTCTTGAATTTTGTACAATTTTCCCATTGGTTCCGATAGACCGAAATCACCGAAAATTCTGATAAAAACCGATGATTTAATCCACTAAAAGGAATTCTGAATTCGAATTGGATATTCCTCATTCAATCCTATTCAATTGTCAGATGCGTAAATGGTCCTATTATTCCCCATGAATTCGGATAGTGGAATAATCCGATTAAAACCTCCAGACCGATCAAATCTGTACGAACTCTAATCGAATTGGACATTCTTCATAAAAACCGATTGAATTTCCCATTACGTAACATTTACGATTGGTTCCAATAGCCTCAGGTCATGGAAATTTCCGATAAAAACCATTTGCCTCATTAAGTGGAGAAATTTTCAAACTCTCAATCAGATATCTCTCATACAAACCGATTGATCACTGAAAGTCATATTAATTCCAATAAAACAAATATTTTTCTATCGGTAAATCCTCGATTCAATCCTATATATACCACATTCCAATTAATTCCTATTCATCTTGAATCGGTAGTTGAGCCTCTCCGATTGACCCTATTCATCCCGATTAATTTTGAATCGGTTTCTATCGGTTTCTATTGGACCTTTTAACCAGGGATATCACATACTGAATCTGTGTAATGACGAAAGAGCTCAATGAGAATCAATGTGAGTTGTTACATGGTTTTGGGTTTGACGGTCAGTGATATTGACATAGTCATTCCAATAGGATTCAATAGGTGTTTCGCTGATTCATTGGGGAGTTCCAATGAGCAAGTGGCCGGTTAATTTAGACCAAATTGAATTGGAATCCATGAGTGGATTCACAGGGCAACGCAGGGCCTCTCAATCGGATCCTACAGGTTTTGTCATGATTCGGATCGGGATTGACAACCAAGATCCCACAAACGTTTTGCTGCGATTTGAATGGTGGCACGACGGCGAAGCAGCGTGGAGGCAACGGAGAAATGTCCGCACAAAAACACGGCCTGGAAATTCCTCCGTTACTTCTACGCTGCCTGTTCGTCGTACCACGCTGTATCCACTGCTCCCTTTCTTCTCCCTTTATTCCACGGAGAAGCCACGTGATTCATCGGTGACTGTCGCGAGTGGGTGATGACACTCCTTTTATATTACTTCGCGGAGCCAATGGACGTGTAATCAAATTTTCAATGTTCCGCAGCAGAGCTGCCAGGTGGGCATTGCCGTTCAGGGGAATAGTACCCCTACTATCGTTCATATACATATTCTCACCACCACTCGGAACTTTTACACACATGTAACCTAAATACACGGGACGATAGTAGGGTACACTTCCGCTCTGCGGGAATACCCATCTGGCAGGCTCTGTTCCGCAGTAACTTCCATTGGAAACTCAGTATGTTCCTCGGGCAAAATGATCACATAGTAAATTCAACTATTTCTTTCCGTGCTAGAAAGCACAGAAGATCCACGAACATCGATTCGATTATTGATTCAATGAAATCATAACATATCTGCATGTTGATGGTAATAATAAATCACTTACGTTTTCCCTCAAACGCTTCAATACGCTCACGTAATATTCCTTAATAACTGTCTGACCTGGTGGGAGAAATTCGGAGTGGACCACACCACGGCAATCAAAGAAAGCAGTCAACAAAACCTTGATTTTAGATCGACTCTGTCGCGGTTTTCTAGGTTTTGACTCGTCTGAAAAGCGCCATTCCGATGATTGTTGGTTAGTTTCGATGTCATATTCATAGACCCATGTTTCGTCACCGGTAATGATGCCTTCGATAACATTTTGGCCCAAAGAAAGCATTTGTTTAGCAACATCAATGCCATGCTGTTTCTGCAACAAATTCAATACACTGTTAAAAATTTCTTGAATTTAAATGCACTCTCAATGTACCAGTGTACATGAAATTTCAACTTGAAGGTACATGAAATGATATTCAAGTATTATTACATTAATTTTCAAATCATGTGGAATTGAATTACAATTTCAAGTATCAGTACATTAAAAATTAACTTGGGCTAAATCGATAGAGATTTGAGAAAATAACATAACCATCAATAATGTTTGAAATTGAGTGAATAAATTGAATAATTATAATCTTTTTGTGATTATAAATTTTGAAATTATGATTCTCAATCGCATAAGGTTACACTGTACGAGTCTTGTCGTTGAAAGTGCTTGAACGACAGTGAACCCCAACAGAACCTAAAATTTGTGTACGTCCAGGAAATCTTCGAAGCACGTCCGAGAAACGTATTTGGGCGTTTCCTGGACGTACACAAATTTGAGGTTCTGTTGGGGAAGGGTACGAAATTTTGCACGAAATATTTTCGTGAACCACGTGAGAAATAAAAATTTTATGAATACGATGATAAAATACATGCTTGGGATTGAAGATTTTAATTTCATAGTGGTTCTGAAACATTATGGGATCGATGGAAAATTCTTACGATTGAAGGTTATAATTCAGAAAATTTGGCTTTCTATATTTCAGAACCAATATGGAATGAGAATTTGCATTCACAGTGGGATGAAGAAGAAGGATGCGAAAAATATCATATGTTTCGTCTGTCCCCTGGTAGAAATTTCACAAATTTTTTCCTATGACTACCCGTATGGAAATATTTCGCTGAAAAATGTCTGTGAAACTATGAAAAATCTCTGAAAAAAAATGAAAAAATTCTGAGAAACTCTGACAAACTCTGAGAATCTCTGAAATTTTGATGAGAAATCTAATATTTTTGGGACATTCTTTACAGACTTTTGTCAGACTTTTTTCAGAGTTTCTCAGAGTTTTTTCATTCTTTTTCAGAGAAATAGTAACGAAATTGCACTCTGAAAAAACTCTGACAAAACTCTGATGGATTGCTAACATTTTTCTGACTTTTAGAAAAATATTAAAAAATTTTCAAACACTTGTTCACACATGATATTTGAATACGGCATATGAATGTATTTATTGAATTTCAGGATTTTTCAAAAATCAGAAAAATGTCAACAATTTATTAGACTTTTGTCAGAGTTTTTTCAGAGTGCAATTTCGTTACTATTTCTCTGAAAAAGTATGAAAAAACTCTGAGAAACTCTGAAAAATGTCTGAAAAAAGTCTGTAAAGAATGTCCCAAAAATATTAGATTTCTCATCAAAATTTCAGAGATTCTCAGAGTTTGTCAGAGTTTCTCAGAGTTTTTTCATTTTTTTTCAGAGATTTTTCATAGTTTTGCAGACATTTTTCAGCGAAATATTTCCATACGGGTGATGAGGCACTAGAGAGGAAAAACTGAGCACAAAAAACTAGCGAGGTACTGGTCAATTACTGATAAGTTGAATCCAACTAGCGTTGGTTGGTCAAAACTAGTGAGCTACTTATTAGTATGTAATAAGTTGAACTAATTGATAATGTGGAGTAAAACCATCTCTAATAATTATACAAGTGCTTACTAAAATATATATAAAATGGAGAAGAATGAACTTTTCAATTCTAAAATGAATAAAATATTGTTCACACTTGATATCGGAAATGTCAGTACCCATACAGCACGTATTTCATAAAGATTTCTATACAACTGAACAGGTTTTTCCATTAATTTTTACATATAATTACAGGTGATATTAATGAGAAAGAAAATGTAACAAATCTGTTTGTATTTTAGAATTGAAATATAGTTTATGGATATGAGGTTGACTTCTTTGAATTGAAAAATAAAAATTAATTATTTTTGTGAAATGTGTGATCGTTAGTTCTTAATTAATATGTATTAAAAAAATCTATCACTCAGTGCAACATGAATTATTGAATCAGTCATAGCTGTTGTAATATGTAAAAAATAATTTGTTGATGCAGTGAGAATGAGTTTTATTCAAATACTTACATCAATATTTCTCAGAAAAAACTCAGAGATCAAATCATTTTTGTAGTAATATGAGTCATGAAGAACTCATTTAATCAAAACTATTTTGAGCGAATGTTTAAAATAAATTTCCAAAAACTTGGATTATTCACATAAAGCTCGTTGGATGGTTTTACTCTTGAAGAGTACTGTCAAAGTTGACAGTTGCAAATTGGAGAAAAAAGTCTTATTTTCTGTCTTGAATTTGTTATTAGAGTAGTGACAAACTTGTAGGAAGAGTTTGAAGGTTGGGTGGAATCCATATTGATCAGGAAAGTCGAAACCGTATTGCAAAACTTGGAAAATTTGTTAACGTAGCTGACAATACTGGGGTATCGAGTCAGCTTTTCCTCACTACATGAAATCTAGGCAGGAGAAATGTATCAAAATTCAGTGAATTCAAGTTGGTGTCAAGTAAGAGAGGATAGAAATATTCATTGGATTTTATTGGTTATTATAAAAATGTTGACAAATAAGGAAAGGCTATGTAGGACTCACTGTATCGTCTTTCATTATTTTTGTTCCAATAATTTTGTATTGTGGACATTTTTGTATTTTCTTACTAATAAGTTGAAGAAACAAGTGTATTGAACCTGTTTCACAAATATAATAACATTCATTCGTAGCAGCATGATACAACATTATTGAAACAAAAATAATGAAAGACGATACAGTGAGTCCTACATAGTCTTTCCTTATTTGTTGACATTTTTATAGTAACCAATAAAATCCAATGAATATTTCTGTCTTCTCTCACTCAACACCAACTTGAATTCACTGAATTTTGATACATTCCTCCTGCCTAGATTTAATGTAGTAAGGAAAAGCTGACTCGATACCCCAGTATTGTCAGCTACGTTAACAGATTTTCCAAGTTTTGCAATACGGTTTCGACTTTCCTGATCAATATGGATTTCACCCAACCTTCAAACTCTTTCTACAAGTTTATCACCACTCTAATAACAAATTCAAGACAGAAAATAAGACTTTTTTCTCCAATTTGCAAATGTCAACTTTGACAGTACTCTTCAAGAGTAAAACCATCCAACGAGCTTTATGTGAATAATCCAAGTTTTTGGAAATTCATTTTGAACTTTCGCTTGAAAAGATTTTTAATACATAATAATTAAACAATAACGACCACACATTTCACAAAAATAATTCATTCATTGTTTTTTATCACATAAACTTAACCTCACATCTGTCAACCGAATTGCAATTTTCACATAGGTTAATAGATTATTATACTCAACCGATGGATTGAATCAGATGTCCACGTCATTTACATTGATCTTTTCTCATAAACCACGTAGGTACCGGTTTAGCTTAGGTCGTTAGGGCGTTAGGATAGTAGATCGCGCAACATTAGGTACGGATTGGTTTAGGTGGTTCGATTCTCTTCGAGGTTTCCAATTTTCTCTCCATGACATGAGAACGTAGTGAACAACGTGGTCGTCAATCTGCAAGTGTTCTCCTCCGAAACATGTTTTTTGCTTAAAATTCAGTTTTTTATTTTTAAAGACATTTTGGGCCAAAGCATAAATATTTTACTGGATAATCATTGTTGATGTATTATTATAATTTCACATCTTTACTGGGGCGAATGAAAATTCATATACAAATTTCATGTATTCATACATTAAATTTCAAATCCATGTACATTAAATTTAATGTATGTAGACTTGAAATTTGTGGAACCTGTACATGAATTTTCAGTTACGTACTTGAAAAAAACTTTCGGTAGATTTACATTAAAGTTCATGCAGAAATTTTTAACAGTGTACTCTCGGCACAAGCCGTGCTTCAACTCGTCTCATGGCCAAAATATTGTGCATAACGTTCTGCACCGACCCGAACGAGAAACCAAGATCGAATGCTATCTCCCTAATGCTCACACGACGATTTGCGAGGACGATTCCTTTAATTTTATCAATATTTTCGTCAGTCATACTGGTGGATGGACGACCGGAACGAGGCAAATTATCAACCACAATACGATCTGCTTTAAACTCTTTGTACCACTCGTACGCTTGTGTTTTCGACATCATCGAGTCCCTGTAGGTTTCTGTTAACATCTTCAACGCTTCCGCACATGAAATTTTGTTAAAAACACAAAATTTTAGACAATCCTGGTGAAAATGGGAGCGAGAAGAAAGAGTAAACGAAGCGTATGCTGAAGAGTAACAGAAACGTTAATGGAAAGCATACGAAGCTTGAATGGAAAGGATACAAAGAGTATGTAAAACGGGAATTGAAACAAAAAAAGTGAAAAAAATTCAAGAAATCTAGACGAAAAAATTGAACCCTGTGGTGAGAATCGAACCGGTGATTTTCACTATGGTAGGGTCTTATCCACTGAGCCATGGGTCGTCGTTGACCTGGATTGCTGAAAGATGTTATTTGAAGTCAGAATAGGTATGACTCGCATACGCTCCATATAACCTACTATTACGTTACATGAAGCATATGCAAAACGGGATCGGAAGTTTATGGAACGTATACGGAACGTATGATTTGATGACTTTCCAGCAAGCGGGTATCATACGCTCCAGAAAGAGGGAGTTGAAACGTTTTTCGCTTCGTATACGTTTCCTTCCCGCTTTGTGTAAACGCTTCATTTTCACCAGGGAAACTCTTTGCTTAACCAAATTCGACATTGCGAAATTCGCAGACCACAACAAACACTGACTCGTTTACAAGGCAACACGCATTAACTTCTGACGAATGAGGCGCAAACAGACATTTGAGCGCTCAATAACAGATGAAATAACATGGAAAACAAAAGATTCCGACAATATCTCAAGCGCGGTTTGTTTGAATAGAGAATTCCGAGTACTTTTTGATCAGAAGGTATATAATACTTTTTAGGGTGTTCAATGTGGTTTAGATTCCGTATATTGATATGACTCATTGAATAAGATACAATCCAATCGGCTATACCATGATCGGATCCGATTGAGTAGTAGAACCTCTCTTTAATAGAATTTCATTCGTCTACAGATTTTCTGAGTCGACTAAACCTCCATTGAATCCGATTGAGTCAATTGGGCGATTCCTGTTTACAATTTAGTTGCAATAGTATACCTTGTATACCAGCATCTCAGTATGATTCCCATCTTCTATCGTGATATGAACCAGTGAACTATAGAATACTATAGAATCCAATTGGTCATGTCTCTATCGAATCCGATTGAATAGTACAGTCTATCTTTGATGAAATTTTATTCGCAAACAGATGTTGTGAATCGGCTAATTGCCCATTGGATCCGATTGGATCAGTTGTGCGATTTCTTTTTACAACTCATTTTGAATAGTGTAATTTGCAAAACCATGTTTTGGCGTGATATTATTGTGTATCGTCATATGACTCATTGATTACGATAGAATTCAATCCATCGTACCCGTAGCGAATCCGGTTCAGTACTAGAGTCTGTCTTTGAAGAAATTTGATTCACAAACAAATGTTTTGGATCGGTTAAACCCCTATCGGATCCACTTGGGTCAGTCGTGCGATTCCTCTTTATAGCTCATTGTGAATAGTACCATTTGCATAATCAGTGTTTCGGTATGCTTCCCATTCCACATCTTAATGTAACTTGACGAGTACGATAGAATCCAGTCGGTCATATCCCTATTGGATCCGATTGAGTAGTAGACCCGATCTCTGGGAAAATTTCATTCGCCTACAAATGTTTAGAATCAGCTCGGCCCCCATCACATCCCGTTGGGTCAATCATGAGATTGCTGTTCGCGAAACGCTCAGAATAGTGTACCTCGTATATTAGCGTCTCAGTGTGATTTGCATTTCATACCATGATACGGCTTGAAGAATACGATAGAATGTCATCGGTCATACCTCTATCGAATCCGATTGAGAAGTAGATCCTACACTGATAAAGGTCCACTCGGTTCCAGATGTTTCAAATTGACTGAACGCTCATTGAATCCGACTGGGTGAATGAGGCGATTCTTGTGTACAACTCACTTGCAGTAGTGCACCTTGTATATCAGCGGCTGAGCGTGATTTCCATCCCGTATCGTAATGTAAATCATTAAATACTATAGAACGCTATAGGTCATGTTCTTATCAAATCCGATTGAGTAGTAGCGCCTATTTCTGACAGAATTCCAGTCGCCTACAGATTTTTTGAATTGGCTACATCCCTATTGAATCCGATGCGGTCAATTGTGCAATTCATTGAATACTATAGCATTCAATCGTTCATTATCATATCGAAACCAATTGAGAAACAGCGCCCATTCCTGATGGAATCTCACTCGCTCAGAGAGATTTAGAATGAGCAAAACTCTCATTGACTCCGACTGGGTGAATACTTTCAACCTCAGTTGAATCTACCTTGAAAAAATGAAAAATTGCATACCAGTATTACAGTGAGTTTTCGAGTCTCAATCGTATCATGAATCACTGAATACTGTAGAATCGAATCAGCTATTCTCCTAATGAATCTGATTCCGAATGTACAGCCCTTTGACAATATTTTTAACTGGAAAAACTTTCAACGAATCAAATTCGCTCACAACGTTCGAATTCCCTATTCATTGCGATTCCTCAACTCCGTACATTCACCGATTGATTCTCAAGTATTTATATTGGTTGATCCGTTGGCATGCTCAATAAATCCAATTGTATTCAATCGGGTTATCGACTGCACAATGTTCTGATTCAATCTTATTCATTTCTCATTGCCACCATTCCCCGTTTATATTGTTCTTTCTCCTATTCAATCTCATTGTCTATTGCGTTTCAACATTACTGGGCAAATGCCGATTCATCCCCATTCGTCCATCCGTTGATTTCCGTACTAATTCTCAATCAATATGTATGTATATTTATTAATTCGTCGTGTTTAGCGAGAAGTCACCATCCATGGCATAATGGAGTACTGATTGACTGCAAGGGGCCTCTTCCGTCTTCTGATACTTCTGTTGATCTTGCGGAAAAATTTGATGGCGTGTTGGATCAGTCAGGTTTTTTATCGGAAATTCAGAGCATCGTTGATTCTGCTTGTTCGAAACTCAGCAACCAGCTCAACGCGTTTGGGATCAAATTAAATTCTTTATCCAACACTGTGGCGGAATTATCCACGAGATTATCCACCTTGGAATCGTCTGCCCCTTCTTCTTCACAGGGTTTCTACAATGAGGAAGATTTGATAGATGAGCTGAATGAACGACATCGAAGAGCATGTAACATTCTACTCTTCAACGTTGAAGAATCTTCGAGGGATGGGTCTCCTGATCATGTTATAGTTACTGATCTTCTTCAAAAAATCAGACCTGATACTTACGACAATGTGCAGATTCGTCGTATCGGTAAAAAGAAGGATGCTTCTAAAACTCGTCCGATCTGTGTCCCATTTGCATCACGGAACATACCCATTGAGATTCTTCGTAACAAATCGTTGTACAATGGTTCAATTAGAATATCGCAAGATCGTACCTTGAAGCAACGGAATCATCTGTCGAACTTACGTGAAGAGTTGAAAAATCTAAATGACCCTTCAAGGACTATTCGCTATTTCAATGGGATACCTAGGATAGTTCCTGCTCACCAAAGAAAAAACGCTTAATCGACCCTTTGGTGTATTATCAGAATGTTCGTGGCTTGAGAACTAAACTTGATCAACTTCATTGCTCTGTTGCTATATCAGATCCATGTTATGATATTATTATCTTATCTGAAACCTGGCTGCGCGAGGATATTCTATCTTCTGAAATTGGTTTACATGGCTATGCAGTTTATCGTATGGATAGAAACGGACTCACCAGTCAATTTTCACGGGAGGTGGTGTCTTAATCGCCGTTAAGGATACCCATCGGAGCTGTGTCGTCTCATCTTCTTATTCCAAAGTTGAACATCTTTACGTCAAAGTTTATTTTGGTTCTTTGTCGTTGTTGTTTGGGGCTGTCTACATTCCACCTTCTTCGGATTCTTTAATATACTTGGACCATTGTAAAAGCGTTGGCGAAATCCTTCTCAAGGAGAACTTTAACTCCTTATACTTATACGGGGATTACAATTTACCTCATATTTCCTGGAGCAATATTGATTCCAAATTATCTTTCTCAGTGTTACCTGGTTCGACTCTCAATGAAATGACTTCTACGCAATATGTTCTCGAATATTTCAATGAATTGAATTTGTTTCAACTTAATACTTTCAGAAATTCTCATGGTAACATACTTGATCTTATTTTTTCTGATAACGATCGTATTGATGTCAATATTGCTCTGGATCCTTTTCTCGCGTGTGACAACTTTCATCCTTCTCTTGTATCTAAGCTCAACCTACGTGATAGTGTTTTACTGGTCCCCAATAAAATCATCAAATATAATTTTAATAAGGCGAATTACAGTGCAATTTGTGAATATTTAGGTTCTATCAACTGGGACGATGAATTGCGTAATCTTAATGTTATTGAAGCTGTTGATTTTTTGTATCTTCATTTATATAATGCAGTTGATTCATTCGTACCCAAGTATGTATCAAGGAATAGTTCTTATCCAAAATGGTTTTCTTCGGAATTAATTAAACTTATTCGTCAGAAGAAAATTGCTCACAATAGGTACAAAGAGTCAAATTGCTTTGAAGATTACCTAATCTTTAGTCACTTACGAGCTCAATGTAAAGTTTTGACTCGCCAATGTTACTTGTCTCATCTTCATTACGTTCAAGGGTCCATTCCTACAAATGTCAAAAGCTTTTGGAACTTTGTTAATAGTAAGCGAAATCAGAACGGTATACCCCTGGTGATGCATTTAGACGGTACTATTGGCAATACTGGTATTGCTATTTCGAACTTATTTGCATCTTATTTCAGATCAGTCTATCAAAATTATCCCGCTGTTCCTTGTAATTTACCAGAATCTACTTTCAATGTCAATCTTTCCGATTTATCAATATCGGTGAAGTGTTCAATAAAATCTCATCCTTGAAAACTTCTTCCGGTCCTGGTGATGATGGTATTCCTCCTAATTTTTTTTTAATTTTCTAAAATCTTGCAAGTTCGTCATTTCTCGGCCTTTGTGGTTGATCTTCAACAGCTCTTTATCCTCTGGAATATTTCCTTCTCAATGGAAATCCAGCTTAATTACTCCTATCTTCAAATCTGGGGACCGTTCTGACGTGAGAAACTATAGACCGATTAGTATCATGAATGTTATGCCGAAAATTTTTGAAGATATAGTTACTGATAAAATAACACCACTGTTTTCTGATATTATTTCTGATTTCCAGCATGGCTTCACTTCTGGCAAATCTACCGTAACTAACTTGTCTATTTTTTCTCATGTTGTGTCCTCTGCGCTTGATCAAAATGCCCAAGTGGATACTATATATACAGACTTCTCAAAGGCTTTTGACAGAGTTGATCATAATATATTGTTAAATAAATTAAGTAATTTAGGTATTCGAAGCAATTTTTTGTCGTGGTTACAGAGTTATATTCTGAATCGTACGCAATCAGTTCGTGTCTCTCAATATTTCTCTGATTCATTTTTTGTATCCTCAGGTGTACCGCAAGGCTCACATCTAGGTCCTTTATTATTTATTATTTTCATTAATGATATCTCTACGATTTTCAAGTACTGCACACATCTTCTTTTTGCTGATGACCTGAAACTGTTTACGATTATAAGAACTTACAGAGATGCTCAAAATTTGCAATCTGATTTGGATCGGTTACAATCTTGGTGTGTGCTATCTAATATGTCATTAAATCTCACTAAATGCCATGTGATGAGATTTCATAGAGGTAAAAATGCTATTTATTTTCCTTATAACTTGTCTCATTCTCTGTTATCACCTATAAATACTGTTCGTGATCTTGGAGTTTCATTTGACTCTCGTTTTAACTTCTCAGATCATTACAATCACATAGTTGGTACTTCCATGTAATCTCTCGGATTCATCAAGCGCGTTTGTAAAGATTTTCGTGATCCTGTTGCACTTCGAACACTGTATTGTACTTTAGTTAGACCTCATCTTGAGTATGCGTCTCAAATTTGGAGTCCTCATCTAATTCGGGATTGTACAGACTTGGAAAGAGTTCAGCATAAGTTTCTGCGTTTTGCTGCCTATCAGATAGGCCGTCCGTTGAGCGTCACTTGTCATGATTACTCATTGATTATGGCTCTACTTAACTTGCTTCCCTTGGAATCACGTCGTTTGTTCAATGATTTTTCATTTTTGTATAAAATTGTTAATGGGAAAATTCGCTGCCCTCAACTGCTTGGACTTGTACGATTTAATGTCCCTTCTCGTTCATTGAGGCGCCCTAAATTGTTCAATCCAATTTCTTATAAATCGAGACACGGTTATTCTGATCCGGTAAATCGGATATCTATCCTAGCAAATTCTTACAGTGATGTGCTTGAATTATTTTCATCTCATTCTGATCTTAGGAATTCTCTTTCTCTTATTTGTCAAATTTAATATCTAATTGTCCTTTTCACCTATAATTATACACGTTAACTGTTGTTGTAATATAAGATGCATGTAGTCGAGCTTAACATGATGCTTAATGCTTTGATGTATGATATATATAATGTGGTTCAAATAATGTGTATTCTATGTACCAAAGGGTCTTTTATACCCGTATAAACAAAATAAATAAATAAATAAATAAATAATTTGCTTTGGATTACATCCAGTACAAATAAGAGTCGTATTATACAAATAGATAAATTTAAGTGCAATAATACATGAGGTAACAATAGGTAACAATAAAGGTAGATGACCATATCACCTCATCAAAAATTAAGCCAGAGCAACACTATTCGCTGATTAATTCATCTTCAGCATTAAAGATATGTTGTACAAAAGAACAGAAACTTTTTATATCCCTTCCTGAGTGCGCGTTCATAAATTTTAAACATTGATCTCGGAATGCGGGGCACGCAACAATCAATTAGAATATGATACAAGGACTCTATCACTCGCGCCGAACACAGGGGGCAGGTAGAGGATATTTCTGATCTATGAATTTCGCCATTTAGTACTAGTCTTGGAAATTCATGACCGATCAATCTGCCCTGTGCCATGATTTTTATAAACTTTAAAGGAAGATCAATTCTTAAATAATGCTGACGGTCTTCATTCAGGTTCAGATAAGGATACATTTGGAAAAAACTTGTCGATTTCAGTCTAATCCAGTCTTTTCCCGCCTTGTTCTCTTTGAGAATTCTCAGGAAATCATGTCTTCTGGTCAGGAATTCTCGCTTATAATTTTGTATTCTGAAGTTATTAGCGGTGCATTTTAAAAGAGTGTAATTTATTTGGTACATCCAGTTATACTTGGTTATCACTTTCTTATTATTCGCGATAGTGAGTAAACGATCGAAACAAATTCTTGGGAGCCTATCACTTCCCATACAATAAATTTTTTCAATCCAGTTGAAGGTCGATTCAATTACTGTTGCAGATAAAGGAGTTAATCCTCCCTCAATCCTTATTGCGAAATTTGGGCAGTCACTTGGTACGTTCAATAATTTCTTATAAAAGCTTGCTTGTAATTTATCGACTTCCTCCAAATAACGAATACCCCAAACCTCGATACCATAAAATAGGACGTTGACAGCTAAGGATTCAGGAGCGTTTCGATGGTTTTCCATTCGCATTTTTTCATTGAGTTGATTATCTTTATGATCGAACCTATTGCCACTTTTGTTGAAGTTTTCATCTTGGTCCAGGTGGCAGAAAATAGTCCAGAGCTGGAGAATGGGATTCCAAGATAACAATATTCTTTTACTACTTCAAGTTCTTTTCCTGCATATGAAAACTTTATTGGCTTAGGTGGTCTACCTTTGTGAAATATCAAAATTTTTGATTTATCTTCGTTAACTTGGAGACCGTTCAAAGTACAGTATTCATAAAGGATTTTCAGCTTGTTTTTCAAATCCTGGGGGGATTCACCAAATATAACCAGATCATTTGCATAAGCTAAGAACAGTAGTTCCTTAAGGTGATCGATAGCTATGCCTTTAGCCCCTTTATCTTTGAAAAACTTTTCAAGATCACTTATAAATAATGAGAATAATGACGGACTAAGAGTCTCCCCTTGCAAGACTCCCTCAGTCACCTTTACCGGTTCTGAGATGCCTTCTGCATTGCGTACCGAGATTTTCGCCTGAGTATATAGATTTTGGCATATTCTAATGAATTTTGAGCTCACCCCAATATCGAACAATTTGGACCATAGTAGTGAGTGGTTTACAGTATCGAAAGCACGAGCAAAGTCAATGAAAGCACAGTATATCTTTCTTCTTGGTTGGCACAAGTAAATCTGCGAGATAGCATTGAGTATAAAAATATTATCTGTGCAACCTTCACCTAAACGGAAACCAGATTGGAATTCTGGGAGAGCTTCAGTTAGCTCACACCAATTTTGTAGTCGCTTGTATAGAATTTGCGTAAACATTTTTGTAATGCAATTTATCAAAGCAATACAGCGATAATTATTGGGTTCGTTCGGATTTCCTTTCTCATAGATCATCGACGCGTGAATATCTGACCAAGAGGAGGGGACTTTTTCTTCATCTAAAATTTGATTAAATAAACATTCGACATAATATAACCAGTTTTCGGGAAGATTTTTGAAAAATTCATTATTCACCCCATCCGGGCCGGGCGCTTTGCCGTTTTTACATCGTTGTAAACTTTGAAGTATTTCTTCGTGCGAAATCGCGTCATTCAATATCGGATGTCTTACATCATATAAGTTACAGTTATACAGATTTTTCTTTTTGTATAAGTTACCAAAGAGAACAGACCATTCATCAATGCTGATGTTGTTCATTTTATTCGGTTTCCTTCTATATCGATCTATTGTTTGCCAAAACAACTTCGAGCTGCAACATTTACTAATTGATTCAATGGTCTGTTTTTCATAATGCTTCTTTTTTTCCATGAGAAGTGTTTTATATTTATTTTTCAAAGAAATATAATGTTGTCTATCAGATGCATTAAATTCAGACTTCTTGCAACGCCTCAAGGCCTTTTCAATGTTAGACATTGAAGAGGAGCATTCTTTGTCAAACCAGGGATTTTTTGATTTTACTTTGTTAATATATTCGCAATACATGATATCCAAGTTTTGCGCTCCTGATTTGATGGAATTAAGAAGGTTATCGTTCAATTCATCCACAGACCTCGCGAACCAGATGATCGCACATGACCATTGCAAGTTGAGCTTATATTCTTTAATTTTGTTTTCCTTCCATTTTAATCTGAAAAAGCTTCCTTGGTTTTTTCTTTGAGCTGTTAGATAAACATTCAATTCCATGATCAACGGCATATGATCAGAGTGTGTTGGGATATTTAATATCTCAAAGTCAGATATGGAATCTATAAGTGATCATAATTACATAATGTATAATCAATCACACTGAATCCTTGTGAGCTGTGATACGTATATTGACCAGGAAAGTCATTTGGGAATCTACCGTTTAGAACTACCAGTCTATTATTTTCTATGAATTCTATAACTTTCCTTCCTCGTGTATTTACTTCATCATCCAACGATTGCCTTTGACTGAATAAAATTTCATTACAATATGTTCCCTCATTATTCAAAGCGTTCAATTGACCAATTCTAGAATTTAAGTCCCCGCCTACGTAAATTGGTAGATGAGGGTATTTTTCGTGTATTCGCTCAAGTGTGGCGTTTAAATTAATCAAAATGTTATCCAAATCTAATTGTGGAGGAAGGTAAACTGCTACTACTATGAAATCACATTCATGGGACGAAACTCTAAGAAATATCGAAGTGTTATTGATATCTATTGTGTCATATTTGAATATTGATTTCTTTATAGCTATCCTGATACCTCCTTTTGGTCGACCTAGAACTTGTTCCCTTATAGCGTATGAGTGAATTAAATCATAATTAAACACACCTGCGGGAAGATTCGGTTTACTTGACGAAGTAATCTATATTTCCACGCAGCATAAAATGTCATATTCTGTGACAAACTTTTCCAAGTCGTTGTAGTTTTTAATACCAAAAATATTCCAATATATAACGCGAATTGATTTACTGTCTCTAGATATTTTGGATTCAGGCATTTCATTTTCATCGAGAGAACTGCCATCTTCGTAGTTTGAGTTTAGTTGCTATGCCTCAGTGTTGGATCTAGTCGAGCGCGGTGTTGTGTGGATATATTTATCCATGGTAGAGTCGGATTGTGATGGTGGGCCTTTACGTGTACGTGTATTGTTATTAGTATTGGATTTCTTCTTGTTTGTCACTTTATCGATGACATCGATGAGAGGCTCCGCATCAATGTTACCACTTGTTTGTTTATTTTCGTCCAAGAAATTATCTATCTCTTCATTACTTATTGCAGAATTATTTACGAGAATCTTATTTCTTTTTATGCGAGGCTGTATTCCTTTTTGCTGGAGCAGATATCTTGTTTTTAGGTTTCGCTTTTTCAAAAGTCTTTCTTCCGCTGTTAAGTCGTTGGCAACGGCGAAGTTGAGTTCAACAAAGTTGTCTGCTTTTGCAAAGAATAATTTTTTCCATCTGGCAGCAATTGATTTGATTAATATAGGCCTACGTCCAATGCTTTTTCCAATGCGGAAAATTGAATCGATGTGTATATGGGTGATTCCACGGAAAGTGCCATATTTCGTTCAAAAAACATGATAAAAAAAATGTTCAGGCACACCATTCAAACTTTTTTCTCACGTTACATACATTTATTGAAGTTGATTCTCCAGTGCGGGAATGAGCTTCAAGCTTGCGCTTGATTTTGACAAATTATTGCAGTTATTGAATTTTTTAATTTGATGCAATATTCCATCATTCAAAAACCACAAGACACTCGACCTTGTTTCCTATTCAGGCATGTTCAAGATGCTTTGTTCGAACTTTTGAATTATTTACATCAGTCAGAAAGATATTTAACACCAATTTTTCAAGGAATAGTGATTTTTCCTTTGGAAATCCCATTTTCAATAAAAAAATGACTATCAACTTGTTATTGGTTATTCACGCATGACAGTATTATTCTCATGATCCTGTATATAATAATAACACCCAGGAGTTGAAGAATGGAAAATTTTTATAACGGAGAAAAATAATCATGACAACCATAATGGGGAAAAGTGTTTTATTGAAATTATCTCAAATGAAATTATGAACCAGTAATTGCTCTGCCATACATCTAATCTTTGGTTTGTTTACGTCTCTTAGATTGTCTAGTATCTTTGGTTTGTTCACTTCTCTTGGGTTTTCTGGTATTTGGTTTCTCAGGTTCTTTGATTTTTGGTTTGCTCTGAACTCCCACAACGTGAGACGACGGCTCCAATGAAAAATGAACGCATGTTGTGCACTTTACGCAATTCAAGCACGACAAAAAGCGCGGTCGGAGTGTGTTAGGTTCGGATTTATGCCAAAACAACTGCCTTGTTTTCATTGTATTTGGCATTGGCTTCAAATTGACGTCCTCAGTGACCTTGTGGATTTCCGCGATATCCTGTTCCAAAATCAGGAAGACTTTCGTTTTGACACATCGGGAATGAACTGCGTTCACGAATTTTTCTGCGTTTATGATGTCTCTTCCTGCAGCAACCAATCTATCAACGAGATTTTTCAGCGTCGCTCCAACACCATCAGCTATTGACTTGCCATGACCAGGCTCTGTGAAGTTCCATGTCGCTATTTGAAAATTGAATTCATTACAATAGTGAGCAAATAAGAAAAAGTTCGTTTTATTGTTGTATTGAGTTGTAGGTCCATCGCTTTGTATGTGTAGGTTCAATACAGAAGGAAATAAATGTTTGATTTCGTCAAAAACTGGTTGAAGATGAGCCCAAATAGAGTGAGCATCATGACGCAAACATTCTGAAACAGTGCAAAATGTTTGTATCCTGGTCGTTTGTTTCTCACGATCATAATACACATAGGCCCCAGTGTGTAGAAATATTTGTATTTGTGAAGCTCCAAAATATGCACTTTGGATTTGTTTTGCGTATTTACACACGTAATTTTCGGGAAAATCCATCACAATGAAAATAGTATCAGAGCTGAGTTGTTGTTTCAAGTATATAATAAACTCTGTTTGATGATGAGCAGTATAAGCATGACGAAGAAATTTAGGAATTTTCTCGTTCAGATTGTCAACCAACTGGCCAAGTGATGATCGGTGTAAAACTTTTTTGGTAATGTTGACGTGATACATCTTACCCTTTGCTCCTGGGCGGTCTACTTTTTCTGTGATCCATTCGCCATATTTCATTCCAAATTCCCTTAATCCTTCATCGATATTTACAAGCTTGTCTTGACCAACTAAGCATTCGCGATACATACATTTTTTGTTTTTAAAATCGCAGCACATCATTTGGCAGAACAAACCAGAGTTCTTTTGTCCAATCACTTTCAATACTGCAAGTCTCTCTAAAATCAATTCGATATTAGCATGTTGTTGACATAAGCACGTGTCTCTTGCTGACATAGGTTTTTTCACAACCCAAAAAGGTTTTATTGCATAAAAGGAAGTACGACTTACTTGTGGACGATTTTCTGTTACATACTTTGCGTACAAAAATGATATGGGTTCCATAAGGAATCTCTTTTGTTTGCGAATTTTTTTTTTAACGATGCAATCTTTTTTACAAGGGCTCAAAACAGAATTATCGTCCCGCTCTAAGAAATCAACTATCGTTCTTATTGCCTTACGTCGTTGTAAATATCTACTACATCTTGAGGAATCTGTATTTCTTGACCTTCGAAAAGCTCTTTCTCCAATTTTTTTTTGCTGTGGTTAAAACTTTATTTTCTTTCAAGATACGTATGTCCTCGTCAGTAAAAGTCACATTAGAATTTGTTGAGTTCTGATTGCGTAGAACAGATAATATGCTCTCAGTTAAAAGAAGTCGTTTCTGCACAACTTTTGGTCCCTTTTGGATGGTCTTATGTACCTCCTTATTGTAAATTAGACGGGATCCCACTTCTTGTGTCCTATAGAATTTTTTCTTCCATTTCTCAGCATACCTTTTCGTCTTCGTCAATTGTATTTTCAAGGATTGAATCATTTTTTCACTTCTTGATCGTTTTTTTCTCTTCCTGATGGTCTCAGTATTTGACGAAGATACACACGACGGTTGGCAATCATCAATCTCACTAGTTTTGAATTGAGATCTCCATTTTCTCTTTTGAAGTGCCCAAATTTTTCTTGTGCCTTGTTTGTCGCGGAGAGTCAGCTCAGAAATGGTTTTTATTTTCCTCATAAGTTGACGACGTTTATACCTTTCTCTTTCTGTAGCTTTTTTGTTTTCATATAATACTGGGCCTCCCTTGTGTTTTTTTCTTTGCGAGATAACATTATTCCTATTTAAGTTGGAAGTATCATTAATTGGATGTGGTTCCCTGTACACAAAAAGATCTATTGATAATATGCTATAGATTATCATTGTAGTTTATACAAGCTGAAAATTCTTGGGAAGCCTAATCATTTCATTTTCACCCTTTCTGAATCGAGCTTTTTTTGCAAATAAGAAAATCTTTCCTCATATTTCGTATTCTGTCTTCAGGTCTGACAATATGAGAACATCAAATATTTTTGTAATACTGACATTTGAGGGTATAGATTCTGAAATGATTCTAATTTGTATTAATTGAAACATGGTGTTGTGGTGTTGTGTTTTGTGGTGTGGAGTTACAAAAGCCAAGGGAGTTATTGATTTCGATTCCAATCATACTAGGAGGAAAGATTTACCGAATATAACATCAAAAAGTTTCTGAACTTACTGCTGACCGGAAATGCACTGATTAGAACTTCTCGTGGTTATCGAACTTCTTGGGATTTCATTTATTTTGGAAATGCATGTTCGCATCAAATTCCTTTTTTTATTGCGTTCAGCTTTTTTTGTAGCTTCTGCTTGACGCTTAGCTGCTTGCTGAAGTCTCTTTTTTAACAACGCTGCTTCATCTCTACAGGGAAACTGTGGTGAAATTCCTTCTTGTAATGCTTCCATACCAAGGCTACAAAATATAAAATCCATAAAGATGCAACCCTAGCAAAGGTGCCATTATCAAAACGTTATCGAAAATCAATAACATTTTGGCAATGGCGTCACGGATCCAAAGCTGCCCTAAGAGTAAGGAAAATACCTTTCGTGATTACTATATTCTGACTGTGCATCAAGAATTCGCTGCTGTGTATCGATAAATTTAAGCGGAAGTGAAGAAATGATCGATTTCGTGCACATGTGGGTACCTGAATGATTTTTCAATGTTGAGTCATAAGATTCGGTGAAGAAGAGATGGGACAATCGACTCTCGGTTGATACTTTGAATCAATTTCAGCGCCATCCGTTGGTGGCCACATTGAACTAACATAGAGTCGTTCGGGGTAACTGTGCGCAGTGGGTGAGTGCGCCCCCGCTTCGTCAGATGCACAGTTGACCTGCCCGTACAACACATCCACCGATGTCCACGTCGCATCTCCGTGGAGGCGAGGTGGATTTAAGGGAGACGTGTATACGAGGTGGAAGAACGGAGAAGCGACGAAGAAATGCCCGCGATCAGTGGATGTGCTGTACGGGTGTAGACATGTCAGAGGAGAAATAGTTTACGCAAGATAAAGCGGCCTAATAATACAGTCAGTCTGTTAGAAAAGAAGAAAAATAAGAATCAGGCCTTCCGAAAATAGTTTCAGCCTTCACGGCAAAGATTGTCATAACGTGTTGCTGTAAGCCACAAAGGGGAATTAATTTTCTCTATGTTACCAATGTAGGGTCAACTATCCAATAGATGAACGATGCATAAAAGTCAAAAATTTCTGCTGCATCAAAGTAATTTGATTATTTTCACAATAAAAGTAACTCCTTATGAAGATAAACGAATTATTTTTATGTAGCAGAGATCATATTAGTTTTAATAGTGACTGCTTTTATGAATCGTTCATCTACTGGGCAGTTCACCCTACTCAATCTTGATCTATCATAACATTTGAAATGAAGTTCAGCCTGGTTAAAAGTAATATGATCTCACATAGCACCACAGGTCAAAAAGAGTTCATAATGAATTCATTTTCAACTCTTTTTGAACTGTGGATGGTCGATGTGTTCAATCGATATTTTTTTTTATCAAAGAGGGATAAAACATCAAAAATTTCATAAAAATGCCTTTTCTGTTGAAAATTTTGATATAAATAATTAGTGCAAAATTTGTATGGTGGTTTTATGGGAGGTTCCTCTAATGGAATCACGTATCGGCATCTGTATAATGTCATTTATGTACAAAGATCCGATGGAGAACTCATTTTTCCAAAAGTTATATTTTTCAAGTGAGTGTTATTTGCACAACGCTAACTGTCGATGTTTGAAAGTCGAATACTTCAACAATTTCTAGAGCGCATCATTGTCCTTTACAGAGTATTTTTCTCAAGTCGAAATCTGATCGAAAATCTAAGGAAATTGATCCTAAGTTGATGCGCGCGATCCATACCTCTGCGAGTGTTGGAGTGTACATTTTGACTGAAAGATTGGAGTGGACATTTTAGCTTCAAATCTGAAATAACTTCTGCGCGCAACGCAATATTGGAACAATACTTGGTGTACTTCTTCGCCCCTACATACTGTTCAATTTCATGGGACTTGGAGAGATGTGTATTGAAAACTCTTGCAATGAAATGATATTTTGGAGTGGACATTTTTTTTACACAATCATGATTTCCGATTTTTCGAAATCGAATACTTCAACAATTTTTGAAGCACATCGTTTTGCTTCACCGAGTGTCTTTCTGATGCCTAAAACTGATAGAAAATCTGAGGAAATTGAACCCAAGTAGATGCGCGCGATCCCTACTTCTAAGAGTGTCGGAGTGGACATTTGTCATTTCAAAATCGGGACACAAGTTCGCGATTTTTTTTTATGACAATGGATTGATAGCACAGTGTTATATTCATGTGCTTTAAGTAGCTTGAGGTGTAAAGTGTTCCGCTGATTTTTGACGAAATGATTCAATCACACGCAGAAATGTTGTGAGCAAGCAAAGTAGTCAATTTGTACCCAGGGACAAATCAAAACTCGTGTTTTTCGTAATCTGTTCAATCACTATAAGTTATATCCGTTTTTGAGGACTCCTGCGATCATCTCAAGTTATTGCTTCTATATGAGGAGGCCTGAATTGATATTTTCACGCATCTCAAATTGAATTTTATGCATAGGATTAATTATAAACGCGGAGGGACAGAAAAATGACACTTTTTGTGGAAACGCCCATATCTGATATGTTTACATCAGCTTTGTGTATAATATTCAAAACATTAGACAGCATATTGTTGTTACCCTAACAGCACAATGTGTCTCTGGGACGTTTTCTGAACGTTCAGAAAACCTTTCCTACGTTATATAAACCTTCCATAAACGTTCCAGTGGCACGTTGTGCTGTCTGGGTAAATTCGTCGTTGTCAGGAACTTTATATAGAATGAAATTCTTCGCAGAGAGCGAATTCTCAACTCGTTTTAATTTATTAGATAACGACTCTATTTTCTCATTAAGAGTTGTATATTTCATGTCTTGTTGAAGTTGAGAACTTTTCATCATTTCGAGGTCTTTTTGTACCTGGGCATTAGTCATTTTCAGGTCCTTTATGTCCTCACGGATTTCCTTGAGTATACTCATAACTGATGGCTCCTCTTCATCTATTTCGAATTTTATTTGTTCACGGTTGTCACCAAACCAGTCAAACAATTGTTTAAATTTTCACCAAACCAACTACAATTCACAATTTTCAAATTATTATAATACTGATTCCAACGCGAAATATTTCAACAGCTTGAGAGACTATTGAATTCAGAAACTTGAATATGTTTAAACCGCATTCGATCTGATTACGTTTTTTTCCCCCATTTCCCTGTGAAGAAGTGTCCCTTGTTTCACCTGTATGTCCCTGATTCAGTACCATTCATCAAAGCATGTCTATTGGTTCTGATTAAATCTGACCAATTCTGATTGAGGCTCAATCGTCAAATATTGATGCTTCAAAGTACGTACTATTCATTCAATCAGATTCGGTCAGAATCAATCGTTTATTTTAAGCTGGGCACAGCGTGCATATTTTCATTAACTGGAATCACAGCTATTATAACATGGTAATCAGTATCATTTTACATTGCTTTGAGTTCTATTTGTCTGATTTCTATGTAGTATAGTAATCATTACCAGAAAAATGGCGAAGGATTATATTCTCACATAGTAATATTTACGATTTTCAATAAAAGAAGAACGAATACTATGTTAGCATGGTAAATATTACCATACATTCCTCTCCGTGTACCGTGATCAGTATGAAAATGGATTGAATTATCGCGACTTGAAAATTCATTACATGTAATAGAAATTATATCCCGGATTCAGCATTGAGAAAGATTAAAGATTCAAATGGATAAAAATGTATTAAATTTTGTTACCCTTTCATGAATACACTTATATCGGAATGAAGTTCGGATTGAATTGGACAGGATTTTCATGTTACTTGGAATCCATATAGATTATCGGTTTTGAGAGATTCAATTGGAAAAGAATCGTATTTCGAATCTGAGATTGGAATGGATAGGTGATGAAGAATGCTCGAAACGGATTCAATGTCTATACCGTGATCAGTATGAAAATGGATTGAATTATCGCGACTTGAGAATTCATTACATGTAATAGAAATTATATCTCAAACTTAGCATTGAGAAGGATTAAAAATTCGGATGGATAAAAATGTATTAAATTTTTTTATACTTTCATGAATACAATTATATTGGAATAAAATTCGGAATGCATTGGATGGACTTTTCACTTCTCTTGGAATAGACGTCATAGAAATAGATTCGAATGGATTCAGAAGGATAGAATTCCAATCCATTCCAATCCATTCCTATTCTCCATTTTCATTAGGGTATACTTGGATTAATTTATAATAATTTATGTTTATCAATTAATTTATTTTTCACATGAATTGATCAAAATTAATATAAGTATAGATATTTTTATGAAGCTTCGTTAAACCTTCGATGAACCTTCAGCGAACGTTCCATCTATGTTTCCTGAACGTATTCCGAGGCGGACATTTCGACGTCCGTAGAACCTTTGTCAAACGTTTCTGAATCTAAAAGTTAGCTCTAATGAACCTTCGGCCCGATCTATACACATCTGATCTGAACGTTCGCTGAAGCTTTACGTTCTCTTCGGGTGTTAAGAGGTCTCGATCGCAGATGGAAAATTTCATTATATTACGGATTTTGCGAACCCTCAACTACATCTCTTGATTCAGCCAGGGTCACAACAACAATAATAAGAGAAGTGCGAAAGACCGATTCAAAAATTATTGCGACAGTTTGTGATCAGGCCTCTACAAATTTAGCTGCGATTCAACATCTTCAGATGCAAAATCAAGTGAAGCTGTCAAAAGAAATTACCATTGGACTGCGGACTTGTAAGTATTGTTTTTTCATTACGATTGATACTATTATTCGATCATCATATTTTTCAAATTGAATGGAATTTATAACTATCAAACATTTCTCGAATAGATTCAAACACTACGAACAACGTTGATGGTGATTAACTAGTTCTAATCTTTGACCCACCACATATAATGGGAGCCTTACGAAATATAATATGGTCACCGGACATTCAGCCTTTTCACCGGACTTTTTCAACCTGAAAAAGTTCTGGAAGGAAGCAAATTCACTAAGTGGGAGCACATACAATTGGCTCATTACATGGATACTCATGATATTGAGTTACATAGGAAATTATTCAATATTAATGAACGACATGTAGATCCAAATAAAATTCCCAAAATGAGGGTGAAATATGCCCCTCAAGTCTTGAGTAGAAGCATGGCGAGATATATTTCATTATAGGCGCTTCGAACAGGTAATTTATATTGCTTTAATGAAAAGTTATCCAAATTATTAAAATTATCTATCTATACGTATCCATCCTTCAATTATATTTTTATCAACTGTAATATTGCAATGTTTTCAAATATTTATTCAATCTTATAGGGTATTTTTTGACCACCGGAAGGAACATGAAGATGCCTCAAGAAGCTATACATACAGCACACGTCATACGATTATTTAATGATATTTTTGATTCAGTCAATTCAATGGCGGGAACTGAAGCAACTTTGAAAGCACCATGGCGCAAAGCGATTACTTCCAAAAGTGAACATCCTCAACTTTGGTTCAATGCAAGAAATGAGATTTCAAAATGCGTTTCGTAAACAAAATTACTCTGATTCCGATGAAAAAAGTACCTTGCTTGAATAATTTAACGTTTACATTAACTAATTTTGAAATTATTTGCAGGAAAGCATAAGAATATGGATTGAAGGAATCAAATCTTAGGTATACCAATCAGGATCCCTCGGGAAATTTTTCAGTCAAATACGTGGACAGGGACAACGTAATGTGAATCCAACTTATTGGCAATTTGCGTGTGCGTATAAGGCACTGCTGATGAACAATTTATCTTCTCCACATGCTATACATGTCAATTGCAAAGCAGATGGAGGAGAATTCTTGTTTAATTTGAAGGACATGATGAATGGCAACAAAGTAACAAAACAAGAGCAAACACCAATCATACCTGTTGATGCAGATACTCATACATCAGAATATGAATCAAATGAGCCATGTGTATTCGATAATCAAATTCCTGGATATAATAAAAATATATGTAGTACCTATAGCAGTGGTACGTTATATAGGAAAATTGGAAATGAACTTAGTATAAAATCTTGCGAAGAGTGCGCAGGAATATTAAAAACAAATGATAGCAACAATGAACCGATATTTAGGAGAATATTTCATGAAGCTCATCGTTTACTTTCGACTCATACTATCTCAAATTTCATGAAACCTGATGTTTCTGGAATTTTAAGTCATCAGATGAAGAAACATGGATTGTCAATGGTTCCATTGTCAAAAGCATAAAGAAACATTCTATCAAGTGTTTATGAAAACTTTTTTGTGCATGTTTTTGGTGAATTGGGTGCATAATGTCAATATGATTCTAGGTGGTAAATATGATAACCCACCAAGAAATGATGTATTTCTAACAGCATTACAAAAATCAAAACAATTTGAAAAGCAATCAAAAACTCTCAATCAGACAACGTATGAAAAGTTTAATTGAACCTTTTCAATTAATTATTATATGACCGAAGAGAGAATGCTTCATGTGAAAATTTCTAAGGCTGACAAAACCAAATGTGATATGTAATTAAATATATGAACATATAATTTTACATGTGATTAAGTGCGCACAATTAAAGAACGAGTAAACCGTACCAAAATATAAATGCATACATTACTTTTCAAGCAACGTATAACAGTGCAATAATTTGTTTCCTTCTATACATATTATTCCAATATATATGTCATTGTATTGAATGGTACATTGTTGAGACTTTATATTTTTCATTAAATATCTCTTATATTCTTCTACAACATGTTACCATGATTTATTGCATCCTTTTTCACAGTTCATTTTCAATATATTAATATCAAATTCATAACATTCATATACTTGATTATAATTCTTATTTTACATTACGTTTTCGATATTAAATAATATTAGGTGTATAACTTCCGCCGTTTTTTCCGACATTCGAGGCTCTATTGTGAAAAACTGGTTATACATTTATGATTCAAAGTATTGTCCATTGCGGGTCACTACTTTCTCCCATCTTCCGGGCAGCATACGAATCCCGCGTTGAAAAAACTGGTCATCTTTTGAAGCGATCCACGAATCGATCCAATTTTTTACTTCTTCATAAGACCGGAAGTGCTGGTCAGCTAGGCCGTGTGAGATTGATCGAAACAAGTGATAGTCCAAGGGAGCAACGTCTGGAGAATACGGCGGATGGGGTAGGACTTCCCATTTCAAAGTTTCCAAGTATGTTTTGACCACTTTCGCAACATGGGGTCGAGCATTGTCATGCTGTAAAATCACTTTATCATGTCTCTCGTTGTATTGCGGCCGTTTGTCTTTCAATGCTCGGCTCAAACGTATGAATTGCGTCCGATAACGATCGCCTGTGATTGTTTCAGTCGGTTTTAACAACTCATAATACACTACGCCGAGCTGGTCCCACCAAATACTAAGCATAACATTGGAACCTTGAAGATTCGGTTTGGCCGTCGACGTGGAAGCATGGCCGAGATATCCCCATGATTTTCTGCGCTTGGGATTATCGTAATGAACCCATTTTTCGTCCCCAGTCACAATGCGATGCAGAAATCCCTTCCGTCTTTGCCTTTCAAGCAGCTGTTCACAAACACACAAACGCCGTTCAACATCTCTCGGCTTCAACTCGTACGGCACCCAATTTCCTTGTTTCTGAATCATTCCCATGACTTTCAGGCGTTTTGAAATGGCTGGTTGCATCACTCTCAATGACCCTGCTAATTCTTGTTGCGTTTGACACGAGTCTTGATCAAGTATTGCCTCCAATTCTGCATCTTCGAAAACCTTCTCTCTTCCACCGCCATGCTGGTCTTCGACGTTAAAATCACCGTTCTTGAAGCGTTGAAACCACTCTCGGCACGTTCTTTCACTAATAGCGGCCTCACTATAGGCATTTGAGAGCATCGGATGAGCCTCAGCCGCAGAATTCTTCATATTAAAGCAGAAAATTAAAACCTCCCGCAAATGACGAGAATTTGGCTCGTAAGCTGACATGTTTGATCGAGAATAACTTTATGATGCAAACACAAATCGACTTATATTTCGATGGCGTTATGTTTAAAAACACCTAAGCTGATTGTATGACATCTATGATCTATTTATTTCAACTACCACTCACCGCTACAGCCATCTATTGCAAAACGGCGGAAGCAAAGTTATACACCTAATATAATTATAATTCAATAATATAATTATTTTCAATATTGAATATATGATTGAAATTTTTGTGATAGAATTACCAACACAAATCTCATGATGTGTGTTCGTTTCCATACAATCTGAATTTTCTTAAACAACATGAGAAATATTTAATTATTCTTTATGGAACTTTGTGAAAGATTGTAATTGCGAATATTGAATAAATAAGACTTATAATTTGTATTCAATTTCGATATCTCAATATGCAACAAATATTTACAAACTTGTTCCAGTTTTTATTTTGTCCATTTACTTTTCCACAGATTTTCTGACAAAATTATTCTGTGACTGAACATATGAATTGATTCGTCAAATTCTTGGAATTAATTTATGTATTGAGCAATACAGTGGATATCCATGAGATCCCCCACTCCGATACTCATATAGTACCACTGGCGGGTCGCTAGATGGCATGTCAAATACATTCAAATTCCCTATCATGAACTTTACGCCCCCTGGGAAATACCCCACAGAATTATCATGGAACCGGCAGATTGAGGAAAAGACGTGAGAATGCCACCAACATCTCATGTACTACTTTTCCACGACTCATTCATTAGTTTTCCCATTTATATCGTTCTGATTGCTCTGAGATCCCTCTGTAAATATCGCCATTCCATTCATCATCTTCCAGATACTCCCCCAGTATAGATATACCCCATAGACTACCTACAGAACCGGCAGATGGAGAAAAAAACGTTTCATTTCCATCAGCAACTTATTCACTACTCTCTCACGACTTTTCCACTACTTATATTCCCTCCCTGCGTCAAGACGTTGGAGGCGTGGCCAACGCTCTTTTCCGTTCCCCTTCCTCCGTCGCTTCGTTGATGTGACCAAGCCTTTCCGTCAGACGCCGGCACGCGTGCGGTATTGATTTTCGTCGAAAATCTTTTTTTGAAATCGCCCAATACACATACTCATCACCGAATATCGCTCTGATTTTGTGCTCAATGTATAGATTAGATTCCCTAGTTTCCGCATCCCTTTTCATCTTTCTACGTACTTCTCTCCGAAAGAAAATCGCATTTTTCTTTACTATCTTCCACTATTTATCCACTACTTTATTTGCACAATTTTTTTTATTTTTTTTTATTGTAACTCCTTTAACAATACAATCTATCCGATTTGGATAATAAGCATTATTTCATGACTGATTCATTCATTGACACGTAGAAAGCAGTTCCATTGAATTGCCTCCTTTATCTTCAATACCCATTGACTAGGTCGTTTGGCTTGAATCGCTTCAGACGTCGTACTTCGCTGCTGTCATCCAACAGCCTCTTGGCTAGCGTATTAGGATGTGTTGTGAGTCTCGTATTGTAACTTCCGCTGCATTTCCTGATTTCTTCTTTGATTGAGGGTATGCATACGTCTTTTTCAATCACAGCATTCGGCACATACCATGGAGCATTGAGAATACTTCTCAGTACTTTATTTTGAAAACGTTGTAGGATTTCCAAATTTGAGTTGCTGGCTGTTCCCCATAGTTGTATTCCGTAGGTCCAAATGGGCTTCAGAATTGATTTATACAATAATAGTTTATTGTCAATCTTCATTTGTGATTCTCTGCCAATTAGCCAGTATATTTCTCTCCATTTTATCCCTAGCTGCTTTCTCCTCATGAATATGTGTTTTTGCCAAGTGAGTCGTTTGTCGAGGTTTGCCTGCTTTAAGTGCGCATCATTAAGAGTCACTTTGGGGCAGGTTTCTCTTCTCAATGTAAATGTTACATGCCCCGATTCAGCTACGTTGAGTTTAATTCTCCATTTTTTTAGCCACTTTTGAATTTCATTAAGGCTATTCTGCAGGTTTGTAGATGCTATGGATGGACTGTCCGAAACGCATGTAACCGCAGCATCATCTGCGAACGTGGCTGACTTAGTATTTTTTGATACTGGCAAGTCTGCGGTATACAGCAGATATAGGATTGGTCCAAGTACGCTTCCTTGTGGCACCCCAGATTTGATTTGGTGTAGGTTTGAGTATGCGTCTTGGTGTCTAACTAGGAATTGCCTGTCCGATAGGTATGATTTTAGTAGCTTATAGTATGGGTAAGGTAACATTTTCTTAAGTTTACAACACAGTCCTAAGTGCCATACTCTATCAAAAGGTTGGCTGACATCTAAGAAGGCTGCGGTGCAAAACTTCCTTTCCTCGAATGCTCTTGTAATTTCTTTCACCACTGTATGGACCTGCTCTACTGTATTATGTTCATTTCTAAATCCAGACTGGTCCCTAACAGCACTGGGAGGTTTTTAAAACGTTCCAAGAACGTTGGGACGTGTTTAAAACATTCTCAGAACGTTTTCAAAACGTCCAGGGACCTTGGTGCTATTAGGGGTGGTCAGAAATTAATCTTTCTCTTCCTAGTATTGGCTTTAGTCTTTTGAGGATTAGTTTCTCAAATACTTTTGACAATACTGGCAACAGGCTTATTGATCGATATGATGTGACATCATCAGTGTTTTTACCTGCCTTTGAAAGTATGATGATTTGTGCCACTTTCCATTCCAAAGGGAAGTGCCCAATTGTCAGAGATGCATTAAAAATTCGTCGTATCGCCTTTAGTCCTTTTGTAGGTAATTCTTGTAGAACCTTCCCTGTTATCAGATCGAATCCTGGGGCCTTTTTTGGATGGGTTTCTGTCTGTATCGTGGTTCTAATTTCACTTTGTGTGAAACTTTGAATTGGGAAGTCCATTTGATATGGAGCTTCTAGAAAATATTCAATTACTTTTGTGGTTTCTGTTTCCTCATCAGAGTGTGGCGTGGAGACACGAGTAAGATGATCTGCAAACGCTCTCGCCTCATCATAATTAGTTTTTATCCATTCACCGTTGGTATGTTTTATCGGTGGGTCAGGTTGTTGCGATCGTTTCAACTTTTTAGTCGCCTTCCGCAGTGCATAATTTGTTTCTTTAGTAGCTGATGACCCTACCAGGTACTTTTGTATTGCTTGATTTTTTATTTTCAGTCGCATCTTCTTCAGTTCGTTTATGGCTTTATTAAGTTTTTCCTTATCTAGTTTACTTCTTGTATTTTGCCATTTCTTCCTAAGTTTTCTTTTTTCCGCTATTTTTTTTCTAAGGATTATGGGATAGTTTTCCTTTGATTGCAAATTCTGCGCATCTGGCGTCGTGGAACAAGCTGCCTGCTGTATAGCTTTGGTTAACTCCTTTGCCGCTAGGTCGATTTATTGTGGTGTTTGAAGTGATACTTTGAGATTTATGGATCCATCAAGGTTTCTCCTGAAGTCTTGCCAATCTGTGCTCTTACTATATAATGTTGGCTGTTTTGGTTTCTCTTGAATTTCTGAATACATAGTTAATATGATCGGAGAATGATCAGATAATAAGTCTAAGCTAGATTTTACATGGAAGAGTTTGGATGGGGGTCAAATCAACGAAAAGACAAAGTAACGAAATCAGTGTTTGCAAAGAGAGAGTGTGACGTATTTCTCTTTTCAATCAACTTTTCGTTGATTTGGTTTTTCGTTAATTTGGCCCCCATCCAAGAGTTTTACGTCAATACTAGGGGTGTGCGAACCGTTCGAATCTCGAACCGAACCGAACCGAACTCCTACTGTTCGGTTCGGTTCGAACTTCGAACTCGATTAGCAGAAAAGGTTCGGTTTGGTTCAAATTTCGAACTTGATTAGCAGAAAAAGTTCGGTTCGGTTCGAATTTCGAACTTGGATAGTACAAAAAGTTCGGTTCGGTTCGAATTTGGATAACAGAAACAGTTCGGTTCGGTTCAAATTTCGAACTGCATTCATTGAAAACGTTCGGCTCGAGATTCGATTTGTCACGGTTTGCTTCGAACTTTAGACTCAAAACCCGAAAAAATTCGACCACGCTGGAAAAAAAAGACGATGTTGAATCGACTTATCATCAAGTTGATCTGATATCGATGCCAAGTTCAAGTGATGGAGAACACACATACAGGCGTTCCCATGTTGTTTTTGCTTGTAAACACGCAGAAACAACTTGTTTCCAAGTCGAATTGACATGATATTGTGTACTTGATAGACGCAAGTTGATTGCATCTGTGATTTTTCCTAGTGTAGTTTCGAGTGTCAAACTTGAATAATTGAAAAAGTTCATATTTCGGATAACCTTGTTGACAATACTGCGGATCACCCTGGTGGAACAGAGAGTAGTAGAAGAGTAGGGAAAAAGTAGTTCTAATTTTGCGAAAAAGAGGAGTGAAAGAGTAGTGAAAAAGTAGTAAAAAGAAAAGGTATTTCCGCAGCGAAAAAAACCACGTGAGAGAGGAAATAAAAAGAGAAAAAGAAACTAGAGACTCTAATCTATCTATTGGGCACAAAATTAAGGTGACATGGGCCCATTAAGATGGATATTGAACGATTTTAAAAAGGGAGAATTTTCGACAAAAATCAATGCGGTACGCTTACCGGCGTCTAGCGGAGGAGGCGGGGCTACGGGCACCGAGCAGAGGAAGAGAGAGAACAGGGGGGCCGTAGACCACGCCTCCAACGTCTGCGGGCACAGGAGAATGTAAGTAGTGAAAAAAGGGGGTGAAAAAGTAGAAAAAGAGTAGTAGACCGCGTTTTACAGTTGTTTATCAATTCCCACAGCCCTCAGGATATTCTGTACGGCATTTTATGCTTGTGGGAGCATCAGGGGTATGTGCTGAGATGCCGATATATTTTCTCCAAAGGTTTGAGTGCCTTAAGTTGGTAATAATAACGAGAAGTCCCTAAAAAGACGTACAAAAGTAGAAGATGAATTTTTTTCAATTTCTGATGGTTCAACCCTTTCCGATAGCATTCTATGAAATATTTCATCACCAAATCACTATCAAATAATACCTCAACAATAACTCGCTTGTATCTAGTGATTAAAATCGAACCTGAATTCGATGAAGCCGGGAAAAAGTGAAAAAGGAGTGAAAAAGTAGAAAAAGAGTAGTAGGCCGCGTTTTACAGTTCTTTATCAATTCCCACCGGCCTCAGGTTATTCTGGGCGGCATTTTATGCTTGTGGGAGTATCAGGAGTATGCGCTGAGATGCCGATATATTTTTTCCACAGGTTTGAGTGCCTTAAGTTGGTAATAATAACGAGAGGTTCCTAAAAAGACGTAAAAAAGTAGAAGAGGAACTTTTTTCAATTTCTGACGGTTCAACCCTTTTTGATAGCATTCTATAGAATATTTCATCACCAAATCAGTATCAAATAATATCTCAACAATAACTCGCTTGTATCTAGTGATTAAAATCGAACCTGAATTCGATGAAGCCAGGAAAAAGGGAAAAAGGAGTGAAAAAGTAGGAAAAGAGTAGTAGGCCGCGTTTTACAGTTCTTTATCAATTCCCACCGCCCTCAGGATATTCTGTGCGGCATTTTATGCTTGTGGGAGTATCAGGAGTATGCGCTGAGATGCTACTTTTTTACGTCTTTTTAGGAACTTCTCGTTATTATAACCAACTTGAGGCACTCAAACCTGTGGAAAAAATATTTCGGCATCTCAGCGCATACTCCTGATACTCCCACGAGCATAAAATGCCGCACAGAATATCCTGAGGGCGGTGGGAATTGATAAAGAACTGTAAAACGCGGCCTACTACTCTTTTCCTACTTTTTCACTCCTTTTTCACTTTTTCCCGGCTTCATCTAATTCAGGTTCGATTTTAATCACTAGATACAAGCGAGTTATTGTTGAGATATTATTTGATACTGATTTGGTGATGAAATATTGCATAGAATGCTATCAAAAAGGGTTGAACCGTCAGAAATTGAAAAAAATTCCTTTTCTACTTTTTTACATCTTTTTAGGAACTTCTCGTTATTATTACCAACTTAAGACACTCAAACCTGTGGAAAAAATATATCGGCATCTCAGCGCATACTCCTGATACTCCCACAAGCATAAAATGCCGCCCAGAATATCCTCAGGCCGGTGGGAATTATAGATAAGAATTAAAGATAAAGAACTGTAAAACGCGGCCTACTACTCTTTTTCTACTTTTTCACTCCTTTTTCACTTTTTCCCGGCTTCATCGAATTCAGGTTCGATTTTAATCACTAGATACAAGCGAGTTATTGTTGAGATATTATTTGATAGTGATTTGGTGATGAAATATTCCATAGAATGCTATCGGAAAGGGTTGAACCATCAGAAATTGAAAAAAGTTCATCTTCTACTTTTGTACGTCTTTTTAGGAACTCCTCGTTATTATTACCAACTTAAGGCACTCAAACCTTTGGAGAAAATATATCGACATCTCAGCACATACCCCTGATACTCCCACAAGCATAAAATGCCGCCCAGAATATCCTGAGGCCGGTGGGAATTGATAAAGAACTGTAAAACGCGGCCTACTACTCTTTTTCTACTTTTTCACTCCTTTTTCACTTTTTCCCGGCTTCATCTAATTCAGGTTCGATTTTAATGACTAGATACAAGCGAGTTATTGTTGAGATATTATTTGATACTGATTTGGTGATGAAATATTGCATAGAATGCTATCAAAAAGGGTTGAACCGTCAGAAATTGAAAAAAATTCCTTTTCTACTTTTTTACATCTTTTTAGGAACTTCTCGTTATTATTACCAACTTAAGACACTCAAACCTGTGGAAAAAATATATCGGCATCTCAGCGCATACTCCTGATACTCCCACAAGCATAAAATGCCGCCCAGAATATCCTCAGGCCGGTGGGAATTATAGATAAGAATTAAAGATAAAGAACTGTAAAACGCGGCCTACTACTCTTTTTCTACTTTTTCACTCCTTTTTCACTTTTTCCCGGCTTCATCGAATTCAGGTTCGATTTTAATCACTAAATACAAGCGAGTTATTGTTGAGATATTATTTGATAGTGATTTGGTGATGAAATATTCCATAGAATGCTATCGGAAAGGGTTGAACCATCAGAAATTGAAAAAAGTTCATCTTCTACTTTTGTACGTCTTTTTAGGAACTCCTCGTTATTATTACCAACTTAAGGCACTCAAACCTTTGGAGAAAATATATCGACATCTCAGCACATACCCCTGATACTCCCACAAGCATAAAATGCCGCCCAGAATATCCTGAGGCCGGTGGGAATTGATAAAGAACTGTAAAACGCGGCCTACTACTCTTTTTCTACTTTTTCACTCCTTTTTCACTTTTTCCCGGCTTCATCGAATTCAGGTTCGATTTTAATCACTAGATACAAGCGAGTTATTGTTGAGGTATTATTTGATAGTGATTTGATGATGAAATATTCCATGGAATGCTATCAAAAAGGGTTGAACCGTCAGAAATTGAAAAAAATTCCTTTTCTACTTTTGTACGTCTTTTTAGGAACTCCTCGTTATTATTACCAACTTAAGGCACTCAAACCTGTGGAAAAAATATTTCGGCATCTCAGCGCATACTCCTGATACTCCCACGAGCATAAAATGCCGCACAGAATATCCTGAGGGCGGTGGGAATTGATAAAGAACTGTAAAACGCGGCCTACTACTCTTTTCCTACTTTTTCACTCCTTTTTCACTTTTTCCCGGCTTCATCTAATTCAGGTTCGATTTTAATCACTAGATACAAGCGAGTTATTGTTGAGATATTATTTGATACTGATTTGGTGATGAAATATTGCATAGAATGCTATCAAAAAGGGTTGAACCGTCAGAAATTGAAAAAAATTCCTTTTCTACTTTTTTACATCTTTTTAGGAACTTCTCGTTATTATTACCAACTTAAGACACTCAAACCTGTGGAAAAAATATATCGGCATCTCAGCGCATACTCCTGATACTCCCACAAGCATAAAATGCCGCCCAGAATATCCTCAGGCCGGTGGGAATTATAGATAAGAATTAAAGATAAAGAACTGTAAAACGCGGCCTACTACTCTTTTTCTACTTTTTCACTCCTTTTTCACTTTTTCCCGGCTTCATCGAATTCAGGTTCGATTTTAATCACTAGATACAAGCGAGTTATTGTTGAGATATTATTTGATAGTGATTTGGTGATGAAATATTCCATAGAATGCTATCGGAAAGGGTTGAACCATCAGAAATTGAAAAAAGTTCATCTTCTACTTTTGTACTTCTTTTAGGAACTCCTCGTTATTATTACCAACTTAAGGCACTCAAACCTTTGGAGAAAATATATCGACATCTCAGCACATACCCTGATACTCCCACAAGCATAAAATGCCGCCCAGAATATCCTGAGGCCGGTGGGAATTGATAAAGAACTGTAAAACGCGGCCTACTACTCTTTTTCTACTTTTTCACTCCTTTTTCACTTTTTCCCGGCTTCATCGAATTCAGGTTCGATTTTAATCACTAGATACAAGCGAGTTATTGTTGAGGTATTATTTGATAGTGATTTGATGATGAAATATTCCATGGAATGCTATCAAAAAGGGTTGAACCGTCAGAAATTGAAAAAAATTCCTTTTCTACTTTTGTACGTCTTTTTAGGAACTCCTCGTTATTATTACCAACTTAAGGCACTCAAACCTGTGGAAAAAATATTTCGGCATCTCAGCGCATACTCCTGATACTCCCACGAGCATAAAATGCCGCACAGAATATCCTGAGGGCGGTGGGAATTGATAAAGAACTGTAAAACGCGGCCTACTACTCTTTTCCTACTTTTTCACTCCTTTTTCACTTTTTCCCGGCTTCATCTAATTCAGGTTCGATTTTAATCACTAGATACAAGCGAGTTATTGTTGAGATATTATTTGATACTGATTTGGTGATGAAATATTGCATAGAATGCTATCAAAAAGGGTTGAACCGTCAGAAATTGAAAAAAATTCCTTTTCTACTTTTTTACATCTTTTTAGGAACTTCTCGTTATTATTACCAACTTAAGACACTCAAACCTGTGGAAAAAATATATCGGCATCTCAGCGCATACTCCTGATACTCCCACAAGCATAAAATGCCGCCCAGAATATCCTCAGGCCGGTGGGAATTATAGATAAGAATTAAAGATAAAGAACTGTAAAACGCGGCCTACTACTCTTTTTCTACTTTTTCACTCCTTTTTCACTTTTTCCCGGCTTCATCGAATTCAGGTTCGATTTTAATCACTAGATACAAGCGAGTTATTGTTGAGATATTATTTGATAGTGATTTGGTGATGAAATATTCCATAGAATGCTATCGGAAAGGGTTGAACCATCAGAAATTGAAAAAAGTTCATCTTCTACTTTTGTACGTCTTTTTAGGAACTCCTCGTTATTATTACCAACTTAAGGCACTCAAACCTTTGGAGAAAATATATCGACATCTCAGCACATACCCTGATACTCCCACAAGCATAAAATGCCGCCCAGAATATCCTGAGGCCGGTGGGAATTGATAAAGAACTGTAAAACGCGGCCTACTACTCTTTTTCTACTTTTTCACTCCTTTTTCACTTTTTCCCGGCTTCATCGAATTCAGGTTCGATTTTAATCACTAGATACAAGCGAGTTATTGTTGAGGTATTATTTGATAGTGATTTGATGATGAAATATTCCATGGAATGCTATCAAAAAGGGTTGAACCGTCAGAAATTGAAAAAAATTCCTTTTCTACTTTTGTACGTCTTTTTAGGAACTCCTCGTTATTATTACCAACTTAAGGCACTCAAACCTGTGGAAAAAATATTTCGGCATCTCAGCGCATACTCCTGATACTCCCACGAGCATAAAATGCCGCACAGAATATCCTGAGGGCGGTGGGAATTGATAAAGAACTGTAAAACGCGGCCTACTACTCTTTTCCTACTTTTTCACTCCTTTTTCACTTTTTCCCGGCTTCATCTAATTCAGGTTCGATTTTAATCACTAGATACAAGCGAGTTATTGTTGAGATATTATTTGATACTGATTTGGTGATGAAATATTGCATAGAATGCTATCAAAAAGGGTTGAACCGTCAGAAATTGAAAAAAATTCCTTTTCTACTTTTTTACATCTTTTTAGGAACTTCTCGTTATTATTACCAACTTAAGGCACTCAAACCTGTGGAAAAAATATATCGGCATCTCAGCGCATACTCCTGATACTCCCACAAGCATAAAATGCCGCCCAGAATATCCTGAGGCCGGTGGGAATTGATAAAGAACTGTAAAACGCGGCCTACTACTCTTTTTCTACTTTTTCACTCCTTTTTCACTTTTTCCCGGCTTCATCGAATTCAGGTTCGATTTTAATCACTAGATACAAGCGAGTTATTGTTGAGGTATTATTTGATAGTGATTTGATGATGAAATATTCCATGGAATGCTATCAAAAAGGGTTGAACCGTCAGAAATTGAAAAAAATTCCTTTTCTACTTTTGTACGTCTTTTTAGGAACTCCTCGTTATTATTACCAACTTAAGGCACTCAAACCTGTGGAAAAAATATTTCGGCATCTCAGCGCATACTCCTGATACTCCCACGAGCATAAAATGCCGCACAGAATATCCTGAGGGCGGTGGGAATTGATAAAGAACTGTAAAACGCGGCCTACTACTCTTTTCCTACTTTTTCACTCCTTTTTCACTTTTTCCCGGCTTCATCTAATTCAGGTTCGATTTTAATCACTAGATACAAGCGAGTTATTGTTGAGATATTATTTGATACTGATTTGGTGATGAAATATTGCATAGAATGCTATCAAAAAGGGTTGAACCGTCAGAAATTGAAAAAAATTCCTTTTCTACTTTTTTACATCTTTTTAGGAACTTCTCGTTATTATTACCAACTTAAGACACTCAAACCTGTGGAAAAAATATATCGGCATCTCAGCGCATACTCCTGATACTCCCACAAGCATAAAATGCCGCCCAGAATATCCTCAGGCCGGTGGGAATTATAGATAAGAATTAAAGATAAAGAACTGTAAAACGCGGACTACTACACTTTTCTACTTTTTCACTCCTTTTCACTTTTTCCGGCTTCATCGAATTCAGGTTCGATTTTAATCACTAAATACAAGCGAGTTATTGTTGAGATATTATTTGATAGTGATTTGGTGATGAAATATTCCATAGAATGCTATCGGAAAGGGTTGAACCATCAGAAATTGAAAAAAGTTCATCTTCTACTTTTGTACGTCTTTTTAGGAACTCCTCGTTATTATTACCAACTTAAGGCACTCAAACCTTTGGAGAAAATATATCGACATCTCAGCACATACCCCTGATACTCCCACAAGCATAAAATGCCGCCCAGAATATCCTGAGGCCGGTGGGAATTGATAAAGAACTGTAAAACGCGGCCTACTACTCTTTTTCTACTTTTTCACTCCTTTTTCACTTTTTCCCGGCTTCATCGAATTCAGGTTCGATTTTAATCACTAGATACAAGCGAGTTATTGTTGAGGTATTATTTGATAGTGATTTGATGATGAAATATTCCATGGAATGCTATCAAAAAGGGTTGAACCGTCAGAAATTGAAAAAAATTCCTTTTCTACTTTTGTACGTCTTTTTAGGAACTCCTCGTTATTATTACCAACTTAAGGCACTCAAACCTTTGGAGAAAATATATCGACATCTCAGCACATACCCCTGATACTCCCACAAGCATAAAATGCCGCCCAGAATATCCTGAGGCCGGTGGGAATTGATCAAGAACTGTAAAACGCGGCCTACTACTCTTTTTCTACTTTTTCACTCCTTTTTCACTTTTTCCCGGCTTCATCGAATTCAGGTTCGATTTTAATCACTAGATACAAGCGAGTTATTGTTGAGGTATTATTTGATAGTGATTTGATGATGAAATATTCCATGGAATGCTATCAAAAAGGGTTGAACCGTCAGAAATTGAAAAAAATTCCTTTTCTACTTTTTTACGTCTTTTTAGGAACTTCTCGTTATTATTACCAACTTAAGGCACTCAAACCTGTGGAAAAAATATATCGGCATCTCAGCGCATACTCCTGATACTCCCACAAGCATAAAATGCCGCCCAGAATATCCTGAGGCCGGTGGGAATTGATAAAGAACTGTAAAACGCGGCCTACTACTCTTTTTCTACTTTTTCACTCCTTTTTCACTTTTTTCCGGCTTCATCGAATTCAGGTTCGATTTTAATCACTAGATACAAGCGAGTTATTGTTGAGGTATTATTTGATAGTGATTTGGTGATGAAATATTTCATAGAATGCTATCGGAAAGGGTTGAACCATCAGAAATTGAAAAACATTCCTCTCCTACTTTTTTACGTCTTTTTAGGAACTCCTCGTTATTATTACCAACTTAAGGCACTCAAACCTTTGGAGAAAATATATCGGCATCTCAGCACATACCCCTGATGCTCCCACAAGCATAAAATGCCGCACAGAATATCCTGAGGGCTGTGGGAATTGATAAACAACTGTAAAACGCGGTCTACTACTCTTTTTCTACTTTTTCACCCTTTTTTCACTACTTACATTCTCCTGTGCCCGCAGACGTTGGAGGCGTGGCCTACGGCCCCCCTGTTCTCTCTCTTCCTCTGCTCGGTGCCCGTAGCCCCGCCTCCTCCGCTAGACGCCGGTAAGCGTACCGCATTGATTTTTGTCGAAAATTCTCCCTTTTTAAAATCGTTCAATATCCATCTTAATGGGCCCATGTCACCTTAATTTTGTGCCCAATAGATAGATTAGAGTCTCTAGTTTCTTTTTCTCTTTTTATTTCCTCTCTTACGTGGTTTTTTCGCTGCGGAAATACCTTTTCTTTTTACTGCTTTTTCACTACTTTTTCACTCCTCTTTTTTGCACAATTAGAACTACTTCACATTCTACCAGGGTAGATGAAATTAAATATATTCATAATGAATTCTATTCGCAGCCTCATTATTTTGCCTCCTCAGACGCGCGGGATATATATAATGAACCCATAAGTTCTGCGTGATTAGACCAAAAGATATTATAGTAGGAGGACGAGTCAGTAAACATGGGGTTTACACAAATAAAAAGAGACAGCTGCAAACAGAAGAAAGAGAGAAAAATGCAGTGAGGTGAGTGTCCTTGTCCTTTATGCAAAGAGGTTTATAATCAACGCTACCACAAACCTCAAAATAGTCTTGATTCATCACCATTTTTTTTCTAATAGTAGAGTAATCATTCTTGGTAAGAGAGTGGTTTCTAATGTGAGTTAATTATGTTCCAAATATTGCATGAGGATATAAATAATTATATTAGGAGGAAATTTTACTTTGTGATTATTGAAATTTATGATAAAAGTGTTCTGATAAAAATGTTCTGCATCCAATTTCAAATTCATCCAGATACGTGGGATATGTTAAACTTACATAAAAAACCACTCTGTTACCAAGAGGGACAACCCTGTTATTCCAGAAATATGGTAATAAATCAACACTAGATTACACTATGGACACTTTTCTGCGATTTATTGAAGAATTGAAGTGTTCTTCGTTACTTGCCTCAAATTTGCGACCATTTTATCAATATTTAAATACTAGTCGCTGCAATTGAACATTCGCAAACAGAGAAAAATTTATCTGCACTCAATTTTAAATTGACCCATAGAATATTCTCCGAACGTTTCTAAATTACCCAAACGTTTAATAAACATTCTCAAAATGTTTTACGTACTTTTGGTGCTACTAGGGTAGACTGTTTTATTACTGCAACATGCTGCATATGAAACGTCACTTTAAAAAATGAATTCATGATGGATTCTGTTTTCATAAATGTATTTCTAATTTAGTTTTGGCTTTGCGATTAGACGTTTTGGAAGTTGGAAGTAGGTTCGAAATTACAAAGTTCCGTTCAACTTGAAAAATATATTTGCAGTTCGGTTCGGTTCGACTGGGAAAATTTGGAGTTCGGTTCGAGTTCGGTTCGACTTTTCAAAGTTCGGTTCGGTTCGGTTCGATTTGATAAATATATTTGAAGTTCGGTTCGAGTTCGGTTCGATTTGGAAAATACATTTGAAGTTCGGTTCGACTGAAAAATTCAAGGTTCGCACACCCCTAGTCAATACCTTTAATGATGCAGAAGTCAATTAAGTCAGGTACTTTATTCCTGTCGCTGGGCCAATAAGTTGGTTGACTAGTAGAAATATGTCTCAGATTATTTGCTTCAATCGTTTTGTTGAGCTCCTTACCTTTCTGTGTCGTAATTCTAGATCCCCAGTGAGTGTGCTTGGCATTCCAGTCACCTCCTGAAATAAATTTGTTTCCTGAAGTGTTGAAGTACTTTTCATAGTCTTCTTTTTTTGTTGTTATATTTTGGTGGACAGTGAACGGCTGATATATTAAGTGTCCCGGTATTTCCTTCAACCGCAACGCTCGTGGCTTGCAGGTAGTCCTCTTTGAACTCTCCCAGGACATGGTGTTTTATTGCACTTTTTATGATTATTGCTGTTCCTCCATGAGCGGTGCCATCTGGGTGTGGTGTATTATAAAAATTATAGTTGAAAATTTTGAAATAACTTTCAGAAGTAAAGTGAGTTTTAGACATCAACATTAAATCTATGTTATTGTTATGAAGAAATGTTCGAATTTCCTGCGCATGCCTACACAAACCGTTGGCATTCCATACGGCAATTTTCAGTAACTGAGCCATTATTGGAGTTTTTAAACAAGTACAGTAACAAGATTCATCATGTTACTCATTCGATTCATCAGCTGTTTCATCATGTTTCTTAGTTCTCCCATAGCGTCATCTGCATGCTGTACAGTTGCCATTGTGTTAGGTTGTTGGCTATATGAATCATTTTCTTGTTTGTTTTGACTTGCCATTTGCGCATAACTTGTTTGAGCCATATTAAACTCTGTTTCTCGTATTTTTCTCCTCAATTGCGGGTAATGTTGTTCTTGAAGTTGTTTGTGAACAATGCAGCCCCTATAATTCGCTGGGTGGTTTAAGTTGCAATTGACACACTCAGTAGCGTGGTGAGAACATTTCTATCCTCTTTCAATTCGCGTGAAAACAAGGATAAGAGGCGGGATTTACCCGCCTCTTATCCTTTGTTTCGTGTCCCTTGAAGAAAGACAGACAAGCTCTCACCCCGCCATATTCTTTAAGATGTCTTTTAGAAATGCCTTTAAGATACATGAATTCAGGACTCTTTTAGACGTCTTGAAGAACTGCTTGCTGTGTAGGAAGATAAATTCGCGAAAGTTTGAATTTCAGCTTTATATTTAGAAGGAAAAAAAGGGCCCGGGAAAAATGGATTCATATATGCATTGATATATGAGCATATATGGATTTTGGCCATATATGTTCATATATGGTCATATATGAAAGTGGGGAATCTATCAGCATTGATCTCACTTCTCTCTCCTTTGGTTTTTCATTACATTCCATGTAAAATTGTGACATTTTTTTGTCCATATATGGATGTATATGATAATGTATGATTGAATATGATCACATATGGCCATATATAGTACAGTCTCATCCATACATGATCATGTATAGCCAAAATCCATATATGCTCATATATGATCTCATATATGTTTATATATGTTCATATGTATTTCATATATGTTCATATATGATTCATATACGCTCATATACGACCATATATGAATTATTTTCTCCCGGGGGGTGAAAGCATTTTACGAGGAAAATAAGAAAAATGACATTATCCGGTATCCGGTACCGTATTACCGGACTGTATTATTCGGGTAAATACCGGATATCATGATTTCACTATCCGATCGGATATGTTATCCGGGGATAGCACCGGATAACCGGATACAGTATCCAGCATCTGGAACATCACTAATTGAAAAGTATTAGAGTTAATTATATCCCTGCACAGAATGGATTGAATGTTTCGCACAATTAGAATTTGATATAAAGGTTCAGGAGTGGACTGCCCTGGTTAAAAGGTCCAATAGAAACCGATAAAAACCGATTCAAAATTAATCGGAATGAATAGGGTCAATCGGAGAGGCTCAACTACCGATTCAAGATGAATAGGAATCAATTGGAACGTGGTATATATAGGATTGAATCGAGGATTTACCGATAGAAAAATATTTGTTTTATTGGAATTAATATGACTTTCAGTGATCAATCGGTTTGTATGAGAGATATCTGATTGAGAGTTTGAAAATTTCTCCATTTCATGAGGCAAATGGTTCTTATCGGGAATTCCCATGACCTAAAGCTATTGGAACCAATCGTAAATGTTACGTAATGGGAAATTTAATCGGTTTTTATGAAGATTGTCCAATTCGATTAGAGTTCGTACAGGTTTTAATCGGATTATTCCACTATCCGAATTCATGGGGAATAATAGGACCATTTACGGATCTGAAAATTGAATAGGATTGAATGAGAAATATCCAATTCGAATTCAGAATTCCTTTCAGCGGATTACATTATCGGTTTTTATCAGAATTTTCGGTGATTTCGGTCTATCGGAACCAATGGGAAAATTGTACAAAATTCAACACTTACTGGGTTTCTATCCAGAATATCCAATTCGATTTGAGTTTGTTTATTTTATTGGTCAATAGGTTTCAATTGGATTATTCGATCATCCCACACTGAAAAAAAGGTGGGTACAGACAACGGTGATATAGTTGATTCAACAGTAGAATACGATTGGATATATCCAACTGAATCTGACTGTTGCCTCAACTACATGCACTGTTGACTCAACTACATGCAGTTGAATCAAACATCATGGTGTCAAGTCAACGATTATACTGTCAATCTGATCATATATTCGTTGACTTGACTATGACATTCAGTTACCCTAACAACAAAATATAATTGATTTTCGATGAAATTTTTTTCAGTGCAATTTACGGGAAATAAAAGGAATATTTACGGGATTGAATATTCAATAGCATTGAATGAGAAATGTCCAATTCAATTTTAGACTTTATTCCACCGCATTAGCCCTGGTTAAAAAATCCGATAAGATCCGATAGAAACCGATTCAGAATTAATCGGACTGCATAGGACCAATCGGAACAGTTCAATCCCCGATTCAAAATCAATAAGAGTTTATCGGAATCTCTTTTCTATAGGTTTCAATCGGGGATTCACCAATTAAAAAATCTGCATTTTATGGGAATTGATCAAACTTCACATAATCTATTGGTCTGTATAAGAGATATCTGATTGGATGATTGAAATTTTCTCCATTCCATCAGGCAAACGGTTTTTATCGGAAGTTTCCACAATTTCAATCTATGGGAACTAATGGGAAAATTTGTGAAATTGAATGATGAATGGGTTTCTTATGGGAGATTTCAGACTGCATTTAAGGATGTATCGATTTCATTGATCAATGGGTTTTAATTGGATTATTCCAACATTCAAATTTATTGGAAATGATAGGCAAGCTTACAGATTCTAAAGTCCTATAGGTATGTACCGGCAATAACCGATTCAGTTTTGAAATTTCTTTCATTGCATCAGATCATTGGTTTTTATCGGAATCCCTGGTGACCTCGATGTATTGGAACCAATGGGAAAGTTGCTGGAATAGGAAACTATAATCATAGAATACCAAGAGAATCCAATTAGAAAATATTTCATTGGTATCAATCGGGATTTTTATCAGTGAATATCCATTGGATCCCATTCAAAAATATGTTACTGGTACCAATTATAATTGTAATGATTAATAAAATGCCCATTAAATCGGATCAAAAAATATTGTGTTCGCACGAATCGGAATTTTTATTATTGATAAAATACCTATTGGATGCCATTGAAAAATATATGACTGGTATCAATTAGAATCTTCATAATTAATAACATACCGATTCAATCCAATTTAAAAATATTTTCTTGGTATCCATCAGAATTTTTTATCAATCATAAACTACCCATTGAATCTAATGAGGAAATATTTTCTTGGTATCAATTGGAATTTTTATGATTAATGAAATACCCATTGAATTCTATTGAAAAATAGCTCACTGATATCAATTAGAATTTCTATGATCAATAAAATCTCGATTTAATCAAATGAAAAATATTTTCTTGGTATCAATTGGAATTTTTATTATTGATAAAATACCAATTGGATCTCATTGAAAAATATTCGACTGGTATCAATTAAAATTTTCATGATTAATGAAATACCGTTTCAATCCAATTAACAAATATTTTATTGGTATCAATCGGAATTTTCAATCAACCATACAATACCCATTGAATCCAATTAGAAAATATTTTCTCGGTATCATTTGGAATTTTTGTGATTAATGAAATACCCATTGAATTCCATTGAAAAATATTCCACTGATATCAATTAAAATTTCAATAATCAATAAAATCTCGATTTAATCAAATGAAAAATATTTTCTTGCTATCAATAGGAATTCTTATTATTGATAAAATACCTATTGGCTGCCATTGAAAAATATTTGACTGGTATCAATTAGAATCTTCATAATTAATAACATACCGATTCAATCCAATTGAAGAATATTGTATTGGCGTCAATCGGAATTTTCATTGATCATAAAATACCAAGTGAATCCAATTACACAATATTTCATTGATATCAATCGGAATTCTTATCATTGATGAAATACCTATTGGATCCCATTGGAAAATATTTGACTCGTATCAATTAGAATTTTCATAATTGATAAAATACCGATTGAATCCAATTGAAAAATATTGTATTGATATCAATCGGAATTTTTCATCCATCATAAAATGCCGATTGAATCCAATTGGAAAATATTTTCTTGGTCTTCATTGGGATTTTTATTATTAATGAATTCCCATGCTGTCATGAGGACCGATACAATCCCTCATATGTCCAATGGACTATTACCAATTGAATCTTATTACTATAGGACACCCATTCCTGACATAAGACAGTCATTTAGTTCACATTGATAGGAAGCGAACCACGGCATCGAGCGAGCGGGTGTTCCATATCGATCTTCTAGGTTAAGCAACGACAACTGCGGTACAAGGTGGATGGGTGATCACCATGTTAATAACACATAAATGATCGTTTGAATTTATTTCAGCAATAATTTGTCATACATAATGATTGAATGAATGATATATGTGTTTGTTGGATTGATATAAAATGCGCGTATATAATGTATATACACCGTTCGTTGGTTGGGTTAACAAGCAATAAAATTCAATAAGAAAATCGCGATGCAGGAATCAATTCATTCCGATAAGTTTTTTTCATCGGATTTGATCGGATTTTTCCACCAGGGAAAATGCCGATTAAATCCAGTTAAAAATTATGTTATTGGTATCAATGGGAAATTTCCGATGCAGAAACTCAATCCATTCCGATGAAATGTTTTTTTATCGGATTCAATCGGATTTTTTAACCAGGGGAAAGACCGATTAAATCCAATTAAAAATTATCTTATTGATATCAATAGGAAATTTCCGATGCAGAAACGCAATTCATTCCGATGAATTTTTTTTTATCGGATTCAATCGGATTGTTCAACCAGGCAGAACTACCCCATGTAACACCCCTGGTTAAAATATCTAAACGAACCTGAAGATTTTTTAAGTAAATGGTTTCAAATTACTTAGGTGCTCTTCCGACTACTTCCGAACCAAGATTTGACACATGTAGGGAGTTTCAGATCACTTGGGATTTCGTTGCGCATCACAGTTGATTCCGCCGACTTCCGCAATTCAGATGAAAAGAGTTTAGGTTCACTTACATATTACCTGAAGTACATTACAGATTCCGTTCACTCAGAAAAAAGTGGAAGAAAACTGTGCCAGTGCTCTTCCACTCTATTTCCGCAGCAATGAGCTTAGGAACAGTTACGAATGGTGTGCACTTAATGGCTTCAAATTACTTGGGCGCACTTTGGGTGCCGATCTACTTCTGCTTACTTATGAAAAATCGGAAACAAAACTTTGAAAAATGTTTCCGCATCTTGTGACTAGATCGACTTCCGCGAGTTTACCAGGTGTGTGAGTATGAAACTGGAATTTGCCCATAGGTGGCGCTAGATGTCGATGCAGTTACCGACATATGACGTCAGCGGTGTCTTGTTATTGTATTGATATCCGACAAAGATTTCCAACTCACAATAACACGAGTTTCATTCGGTAGCATTAGTTCATTGGAGATAAACATGTCGAGTTTTGTGCCAACAAATTACGATTTGCGGACAGCACTACTTTTCTGTTTTCATCTGAAGAAAACCGCAGCCGAATCGCATCGAATGCTTGTGGAGGCGTTTGGTGAGCATGCTCTCGGTAAAACACTGTGTTTCGAATGGTTCAAACGGTTCAAAAGTGGCGATTTTGACGTCAGGAACGAAGAACGTGGAGGACCACCGAAAAAGTTTGAAGACGCTGACCTGCAAGCCTCTTTGGACGAAGACGACGCTCAAGCACAACAACAACAGGCGGATCAGTTAAAGGTGACCCGGGAAGCCATCTCCCTTCGGTTGAAAGCCATGGGAAAGATACAAAAGGTGGGGAAATGGGTTCCACATGAACTCAACGAAAGACAACAGGAAAACCACAAAACATCATGCGAAATGCTGCTCGCCAGGTTCCAAAGAAAGTCATTTCTGCATCGAATTCTGACTGGCGATGAAAAGTGGATATATTTCGAGAATCCTAAGCGCAAAAAGTCATGGGTTACTCCGGGCGAACTATCAACATCGACGGCAAGACCAAACCGCTACGGACGAAAGACAATGCCAGGGGGCATAATCTCGAATAGAAAATTTTCAAACGGATTTTAGCGCCGCCATACGGTAGTACAGTGAACTATTTTACATGTATACACTAACACTAATTCGAAAATCGGTGTGATTTGTTCATTGTTCGTGTTAGTTGTATCTATGGCGAATAACTCACTGTACTACCGTGCGGCAGCGCTGAAATCCGTTTGAGAATGTTGCATTTGAGATTATGCCCCCTGGACAATGCTGTGTGTTTGGTGGGATCAGAAGGGCGTAATCTACTACGAGCTGCTGAAACCTGGGGAGACTGTCAATACTCAACGCTACCAACAACAAATGATCGATTTGGATCGAGTTTTGCGTGAAAAACGACCAGAATACCAACAAAGACCCTAGTAAAAATGAATCATATGAGAACATACATAAAGCATATAGAAACCATACATGGTCATATATGACCATATTTAATTCATACGCAATCCATATTAAATCCGTATATGATCATATATGGCCCATACAGAATCCATATATGACCTTTCGATGCAAGGCTTTCCCATACATGTGAAAAAATTCCGTCACATATGAAATATTTTTCAGCACGCGCCTTACTCACCGAACCTTGCCCCATCCGATGACTACTTGTTTGCATCGATGGGACACGCACTTGCTGAGCAGCGCTTTACTTCTTACAAAGATGTACGAAAATGACTCGATGACTGGTTTGCCTCAAAAGAGCAACAGTTCTTTTCGCGCGGAATCCACAAATTGCCAGAAAGATGGAAAAAATTTATAGATAGCGACGGTCAATACTTTGAATAAGTTACTTTGTATCATATCATTACAATAAACGTGTTTTTTCTGTACAAAAATCCTGGTTTCATACTTACACCCCTGGTACGTTGAAACCTAAACTAAATACTTCCGTACATTTCAACTCTATTTCCGTACCAATGAGTTTAGGAACAGTTACGAATAGTATACACATAACTACTCCAAATTACTTGGGGGTATTTTGGGTTTTAGTGTACTTCGATTCACTTGCGAAAAATCGGAAACAAAACTTTGACACATGTTTCCACATTTTGTCCCTTGATCCACTTCCGCGAGTTTACGTTGAAACCCAAACAAAATCCTTCCATGCCCGAAGAGAACATGGAGCTTCAGCGAATGTTCAGATCAGATGTGTATAGATCTGGCCGAAGGTTCATTAGAGCTAACTTATGAATTCACAAACGTTTGACAAAGGTTCTACGGACTTTGAAATGTCCGCTTCGAAATACATTCAAGAAACATAGATGGAACGTTCGCTGAAGGTTCATCGAAGGTTTGACGAAGCTTCACAAAAATATCTATACTTATATTAATTTTGATCAATTTATATGAAAAATAAATGAATTAATAAACATAAATTATTATAAATTAATCTAAGTATAGATATTTTTGTGAAGCTTCCTCAAACCTTCGATGAACCTTCAGCGAACGTTCCATCTATATTTCCTGGACGTATTTCGAAGTGGACATTTCAACGTCCGTAGAATCTTTTTCAAACGTTTGTGAATCTAAAAGTTAGCTTTTATGAACCTTTGATCCGATCTATACAGATCTAATCTGAACGTTCGCTGAAGCTCCATGTTCTCTTCGGGTGCATTTCAAATCTATTTCCACGCCTATCATTTTGGGAACAGTTTGCGTTTCGCTGTACTTCCGTTTACTTATTGCGAACAATCGGGAACAAACGTTTGATGAATGTTTCCGCATCTAGCGGAAGTTGATCAGATCACACGACGCGTAAACAATTATGAAAATTTGATTTCCGATTTTTCATAAGTAAACTTGAACAGATTATAACCCAATATATGTACCTACCCTTGTAAAAATGAATCATATATGCGACATATATGACCACACATGGTACATATATGATTTCACAGATTCATATATGACCCCTATATAATTCATATATGGGCCATATATGATTTCAGACATTTATATATGGGCCATATACATTTCATATATGGCGTTATGTTCCCTATATATGGGTCATGTTTGGTCCTGATATGGATTGAACAATCGTATATGAATTTTATATGGTCATATATGCCACATATATGAATCACATATGATTTATATATGACCATATATGATTCGTACCAAGTCCATATATGAATCAAATACAGTTTATATATGGGCCATATATGAATCATTTTTACAAGGGTAAGTCATTGGAAATCATTTATGCGGACATAAAAGTCAACCCTGGTCAAAAAAACTAAACAAACCTAAACAAAAAATTTTTTTTATGACTACTTCCGACGTACTAGGTGTTTTTGTTCCGGAAATTTCATAACTAAAACTAAACCTTTGAATGAGGAGTTACTTCCGGATAAAGGCAAACAACGGCTTTCCGATTGTTTCAGTATTTCATCGATCAATTCACTTAGGTGCATTTCAAGTTTTGATGAAACAAATTTATTCCGCTCACTTCCACAATTGACGAACTGGATTTTTTAGGTTTCGTTCCGCATTTGGAAAAATAATTTATTTGAAATTCAACATCGGATTTACCAATAACTGGAGCAAAAATAAAAATGAAAATTAATTCAAACACTCGATACATTCTGTGAATTTGTGGACACCCAAATTATTGCATTCCACTTGGAAATGAGGATAAATTCATTCCTACCTAAAGGGGATTTGAACTCTTACCGAACCTATCTACATATAAGACCTACCTACTTAACCTCTAAGCTATCCTAACACGCTGCTCCAAGGGCAAATATTGTCTCAGATATTGTACAGCTGATCGGAAGTTTGATCACGCATGCGTGATTCTGTTTCGGTTCATTTCCGTGTAGATGCAAGAAAACTGTTTCCATGCATTTCCGATTTATTTCCGCACGAATATACTCGGGAGTAGTTACGTTTATTGACCGCGTAAATGACCTCCAATTACTTAGGTACATCTTAGGTACCAATTTGTTTAGGTTTACGTATGAAAAATCGGAAATGGAATTTGAGAAATGTTTACGGTGTCATATGACCTGATCAACTTCCGCGGACTTCCATTCAGACCTAAAAACACAGTTTCCGTGTATTTCCGATCTATTTCCGCGCAAATATACTTGGAGGTACTTACGTTTACTTACCGCATGGATGATTTCTTATTACTTAGATACATCTTAGGTCCCAATCTGTTTAGGTGTACTTATGAAAAATCGGAAATTAAATTTTGAAAAGTGTTTACGCATACTGTGAATTAATTCACTTCCGCGACTTTACGCTGAGACCTGAAGAGAATACTTCGGTTTACTGATGCTTTGTTTCCGGCTCGATGAACTTGGGAGAAGTTATGAATAATATGCACATACTGTTTTTCTATTACTTGGGAGTATTTGAGGTTCTAATCTACTTCCGTTCACTTATGAAAAATCAGAAATGAAATTTTGAAATGTGTTTACGTATACTGTGAATGAATTCACTTCCGCGACTTTACGCTGAGACCTAAAGAGAATACTTCGGTTTATTTATGCTTTGTTTCCGCACTGATGAACTTGGGAGGAGTTATGAATAAAATGCATATAATGTCTTCCTATCACTTGGGAACATTTGAGGTTCCCATCTGCTTTCGTTCACTTATGAAAAATCGGAAATGAAATTTCGACAAATGTGTACGCATACTGTGAACTAATTCACTTCCTCGACTTTACGCTGAGACCTAAAGAGGATACTTCGGTGTATTTATGCTTTGTTTCCGCACCGATGAACTTTGGAGGAGTTATGAATAATATGCATATAATGTCTTCCTATTACTTGGGAACATTTTAGGTCCCGATCTGCTTCCGTTCACTCGTGAAAAATCGGAAATGAAATTTTGAATAGTGTTTACGCGGTGTTTTGAATAGTGTTTAGCGAGCGGGAGAAATTTGTTTCATCAAAACTTGAAATGCACCTGAGTGAATTGATCAATGAATTACTGAAACAATCGGAAAACCGTTGATCGCCTTCATCCGGAAGTAACTCCTAAATCAAAGGTTTAGTTTTAGTTATGAAATTTCCGAGATAAAAACACCTAGTAAGTCGGAAGTAGCCGTGAAAAAGTTTTTTTTGTTTAGGTTTGTTTAGTCTTTTTGACCAGGGATCAGATCACATGGCACCGTTAACATTTGTAAAAATTTTCTTTCCGATTTTTCATAAGTACACCTGAACAGATTGGAACCTAAGATACAACTGAGTAATTAGGAGCCATCTACGCGGTCAGTAAACTTAACTACGCCCAAATATATCCGTGCGAAAATAAATCGGAAATGCATGAAACAGTTTTCTTGCACCTACGCGGAAATGAACGGAACCATAGTTTAGTGCAAGTCATACGTAAGTAACCCTAAACTCTCTACGTGTGGATTGCGGAAATCGGCGGAATCAATTATCATGTCGAAGAAAATCCCAAGTAGAAACTCCCTACATGTGTAAAATCTTCGTTCGGAAGTACTCGGAAGAGATCCTAAGTGATTTGAAAACATCTACTTCAAAAATATTTAGCCCTGGTCAAAAAAACTATACAAAAAATTTTTTTACGACTACTTTCGACTTACTAGGAGTTTTTGTCTCGGAAATTTCATAACTAAAACTAAACCTTCGATTCAGGAGTTACTTCTGGATAAAGGCAATCAACGGTTTTCCGATTGTTTCAGTATTTCATTGATCAATTCACTTAGGTGCATTTCAAGTTTTGATGAAACAAATTTCTCCCGCTCGCTAAACACTATTCAAAACACCGCGTAAACACTATTCAAAATTTCATTTCCGATTTTTCACAAGTGAACGGAAGTAGATGGGAACCTAAAATGTTCCCGAGTAATAGGAAGACATTATATGCATTTTATTCATAACTCCTCCCAAGTTTATCAGTGCGGAAACAGAGCATAAATAAATCGAAGTATCCTCTTTAGGTCTCAGCGTAAAGTCGCCGAAGTGAATTAATTTACAGTATACGTAAACACTTTTCAAAATTTCATTTCCGATTTTTCATAAGTGAACGGAAGCAGATTGGAACCTAAAATGTTCCCAAGTGATAGGAAGACATTATGTGCACAGCATTCATAACCGTTCCTCAACTTATTGGTTCGCAAATAGAGTGGAAGTGTACGGAAACAGTTTTTTTATTTCCACACGGAAATAAACGGAATCATAGTATAGTCCAAATAATACCTAAGTAAACCTAAACTGCCTACGTGTGTAGTGCGGAAGCCGGCGGAATCAACTGTGAGTCGGAAAAGAATCCTAAGTGATCGGAAACTCTCTACTTGTGTCAAATCTCGGTTCCTAAGTAGTCTAAACAGATCCTAAATAATTTGAAAACATTTGCTTCAAAAATACTTAGGTTTCTTTAGATTTTTCAACCAGGGAATTGCTCTAAAGCATGTTCCTTCGGAAATAGATCGAAAATGAATGGATACAGTGATGCCAGCATTTGGTCGACCGAGTCGATTTTCCCTCTCCATCACATCTGTCTGTATAGAAATTCCACACACACAATCAAACCTCCGACAAAAGAAATTTGATTGTATACAGCGTGATGGAGGGGGAAAATCGACTCGGTCGACCAAATGCTGGCATCACTGAATGGATACACTTTTCTTAGGTCTACGTGGGGATGCACGGAAACCCAATCACGCATGCGTGATTAAATCCTTGAACACCTGTACAGTATGTTTGGCAAGATGCGCCCTCAGGGTAGCGTGTTGAGATAGCGTAGAGGTTAGGTAGGCAGATCTTATAAGTAGGTAGATTCCGTGATATTTCGAATAGGGATCATGGTTCCGTCCGTGTAATCAGAACATACGTGTACTCGTGTACACGTTTATTTCAGAAACACGTACTTCAGTACGTGTCAGGTTAAGAACACGTGTATCCGTGGATTATTTCACGGGCATTTGGAAATACATGTGAATACACAGAAATACACGGGAAATATTTGCTAATTTCACGTGTATTTGTGAAAAATTTCACGGGTACCCATGTTCTTAATATGACACGTACTAGAGTACGTGTCATGAACTACCCGTGTAATCCGTGCCTCTAAATACACGTGGAATAAGCATCCCTAATTTCGAATCCCTATTAGGTAGGAATAAATTGCTCAAGTCATATGCGGAATTGGAGGAGATCATGAATTCACGAAATGTTCTGAATGTTGAAATAAGTTCGAAAAACATTTTCATTTTATTTTTATTCCATTTTTTTCGGAGAACTGAATGTTAAATTTTGAAATCAATTTATTCCAAAAATGCGGAATTGAACCCAAAACATCCAGTGTTTGAATTGCGGAAGTATGATGAAATAATTTGTTTCATAAAAACTTGAACTTGTCATAAGTAAGTCGATGAATGAAATATGGAAACAATACTAAAATCATTGTTTGCATTTACTCGGAAATGATGCATGTAATTAATGCTTAGGTTTATTTCCAAAATTAACGAGACAAAAACACATAGTAGAGCGGAAGTAGTCCTAAAGAGAATTTTTTGTTTAGGTTTGTTTAGTTTTTTCGACCAGGGAACAAGAACTTCTCAAATATGCTATGATGATACAATGAATGCGAGAAGAATATGCAAATGAGACTCTTTTGGATGAATTCGTTCAAGATATTCTATGGAGGTGCATTATTCGAAACAGTATCATTTGGAAGTTTTAAGGGTATCCCGTAGAAGCCGAAGTTACTAGATTGTTTTTCCCAAAATACTCAAAGATGACTCAATAGATTGTTTTAATTAATTTTATTCAGTCATCTTCGAGTATTTTGGGTAGAGAGATCTAGTAACTTCGGCTTCTACGGGATACCTTTAAGGGGATTCATTACTCCCTGCAAAAGTTATTAGATTCCAAATTTCTCCCCCAAGTTTTGTCAGAAACGAACACATAAAATGAAAAATAATGAGTACCCAGCTAACCAAAGCTGATAAATAACTGGTCAATCATTACCCAATGAGATTGGGTGGGATTGATCAATGATTGTCCATTATTGTGTCCGCATTGGCGACCAATAATTGATCAATTTCAGTGGACCATTGGATTTCCCAATTACAGGGCAATCTTTGGTCAATGGCATGGGCATAGGTGCTGCCATCAGCTGTGGAATAACATGACCCATAATTGGGCAATTATTAGACAATTATTTTGGCTTGAGAATGATAAAAAATGGACCAATAACTCGTTATTGATTGATATGTACTATAAAACTTTGAATCACTTTAAAATACTAATATAATAACTTCAGTGTAAAAGAATTTTGTTCAAATTTGTTGAACATTTGTTTTCAATTTTTTCATCTCAAAACTGTGATGACGGTACTGTGAAACTGAATCCGTTTATTTAACATTAAAATATATAATTATCCACAATTTGCGTATTGCTAATTCAAATAGAAATTATAACCCGAAACCACAGATGTTGATTGGAATGGAGTTCAATCAGTTCACTCAGTTATAATAATAATAATAGGAATTTGCATCCATGCTCCGAAATTGAAATTATGAATAACCTCAATTCATCGCGACAATTTTAACGCGCCACGAATAATATAAAATTCGACAAGTTGCGATCACTGATACGACGGAGATGAATGAATCGATAAATCACAACAATTTTTTGTAATAAACAATACATAATAAATAATTCTATCCCATTAACATGACATGACCGATGCAAAATTCCATATTACCGATAGAAAATAAGTGAGTCAATAATGAAGTCACACTTCGCAAAATAGGGCTTACATCAATTAAAACAAAGTTGTAGTATATGTATACATATGTGGTGACACTTGAATTAGGGTTACCATCAGTGATCCCAGCATTTGGTCGACCGAGTCGATTTTCCCTCTCCATCACATCTGTCTGTATAGAAATTCCACACACACAATCAAACTTCCGACAAAAGAAATTTGATTGTATACAGCGTGATGGAGGGGGAAAATCGACTCGGTCGACCAAATGCTGGCATCACTGGTTACCATATGTGTCCGGGGAAAAACCCGGACATGTACTCTTTTCAAGAATGCGGGAACATCCGCCAGGGTTTTCGACTTATACTCTCAGTACTCTTTTTGTTCTCTTTTTAGAGGAGGAATTAGATCTACATTTTAATATCGGAAAACCCGTATTATGAAGAGTACATGTCCGGGTTTTCCCGGACGTATGGTAACCCTAACTTGAATAATGATTGATTCAAGTTGAGTACACCAATTTTCTGGGATTACACATATGAAGAAATCATACACATGAATTCGAAATGAAACTATCATAGAGTGTTATAGACTTTTTAAACAGAACCAATTAACTAGTAGAGTTCTCATAAAATCATTGAATGGAACGGTATTCATCATGAATTTAATGAAGAAAATATTGCATTGATAACTTACCTTGTTTTTGCGAAGTTTCGAAATTGTTCTTTTCCACTCTTGCTCATTTTTCCCTCTTTTTCTTCCTCTTTGTGCATTCATAATCGATATGATTAATTAAATGCTTATTTTTTCTGACGTGATTCACAATTCCACTCAAATTATATTATACAGTATGCAAGGATGTAATAATGGAAGCTCATCGAAATTGTTTTGAGATGCCCCGAAGGGAACATGAAGCTCCGACGAACGTTCAGAATAGATCATGATAGATCAGACTGAAGCTCCGTTGGAGCTCAAGTTTAGATTCGGAAACGTTCGACGAAGGTCCGATGAACGTTGAAATGTCCGCTTGAAAATAGCTTGAATGAAGGTTCATAGAACGTTTATTAAAGATTCTACGAAGATTCATTCAACCTTCAGTTTTTTATGTTTCAGACGGAATTACAATTATAGTTAGAAATGCCCCAATCTTTCATTTTTTCGTGGAAAAATATACTTTGAAAAAAACTTTGATCGAAAAATTGCAACTCGAACGAACCTTTAGCAAACGTTCGATGAACGTTTTATAAACGTTCATTCAAACTATTTTCAAGTGGACATTTCAACGTTCATCGGACCTTCGTCGAACGTTTACGAATCTAAACTTGAGCTCCAACAGAGCTTCAGTCTGATCTATCATGATCTATTCTGAACATTTGTCGGAGCTTCATGTTCCCTTCGGGGCATAACGTATTTTTCACTAATAGATATACTTCATTCATAAGAACGATCAAACCAAAACAAAACAGAACAAAAACATACGGTGAGGAATCAAGCGAATACCACGTTTCCTACGAATCTTGATATTCCGCCTGTACCGACGCAGAATGATGAAAATTCTCCGTCGCGCGATAAATCGCTGTATCTCATAAACTAATACTTCAATCGATCTGAAATTTTCCAAAAAGTTTGTCCATACACTAATGAACAACTTTGTCACTGGAAGTTTTCTGTAGCTCAAATTTCCTTCACCACTTTTTTAATGCAAAGCACAAGAAACGTCGTTTTCACTTTGAATTAAAAATTTATTAATTTTTTGTTGTTATTTACAAAATTCTTTGACATTGTTGTCTTCGGGGAAGTCTTACGCATCAGAATCCGTAAGATTCATTTTAATACGTTGAAAAATGACCGAGTTGGAACGAGTTTAATGTTGAAAAACATCAATTTCTAGAGTACAAAAATTTGTAGTTTTTATTTTTTCACTAAAAAACTATGCATGATAGAAAAAAAAATGGTGATGAGAGAGTCGGATTGATTTTTCAAGACCTATCATCCAGTATTTTTTAATTTTCGAAATTTCAAATTTTGATTTTCGTGTGTGACGGCACGGCGTGGACAATAGTTTTCAGCCTTTTCGAGCGCTAATCCCCTTATTGCATCCGGGCCTTCAATTATGTGCTATGCACCTCCATAGAATATATTTCTTAACGAATTTATCCAAAATAGTCTCATTCGCACATCCCTTTCACATTCATAGAGTCACCATAGCATATTTGAGAAGTTTTTGTGCTACTTGGGAAGATGCACCTGCTCATTAAAATTGATTCTATTCATTGATTACTGAGAAAACTGGGGGGAGAGATCTAGTAACTTGGCTTGTGGTGAATCGCCTTAAGCGTATTCGGAGAATTTTTCAAACATGTTCTTAGTATTTTTAACCTCCTGTGTTGCTTGACATTGCTTGGGACCGAAGCATCGGGAAATTTACCGGAGCACTCTTTTCTTCAATATATAGAATATATTTTCCGTTCCCTGTTATATTTCTATTTGTACAGTCGGCACAATTAGTCCGTTTTCTTCTTTCCGATAGAACTTTCCAAGTAGCACATGAATATTTGGAATATTCTATGAACATGCACAGAATATATTGATACGTTTCCAATTTCCTATGAACATCCATATAATATTTTCGCATATTTGAATGTTCTATAGACATCTATAGGATATTCTAAACATCATTGTGCTACAAGGGTTGTTCGCAATTCATTATTATTCAAATAGAAACATTTATGATCAGTTTCCCACGGTATTATTCCTCATATATTGATCCACTTTAAAATATTCCTAATTAATTAACAATGAATTGACAACAAAGATCTATCGGAAAGAAGGAAAAAGATTAATTGAACCCACTGTACATACTAACCCTAACAGCACATCCACCGACTTCCACGTCGCATCCACGTGGATAAATGGTGGACGTGGATAGAACGTGGATGAACGGAGATTCCACGCGGAGGCAACGTAGAGGCAACATATAAATGTCCGGTGCTGTACGGGAAGGTAACATCAATGTGGGTGAAGTATTCTCCGAACGTTCTTGGAATATTCCAACGTCCTATAAACATTCTCAGAATGTTTGACGAACGCTGTGTTACTAGGGTACAATAAAGCCTGCCACCCTTGCCCTGTCAGTTCCACCACCCTCATGACAGTGCCAGTCCACCCTTGTAAAGATTTGAAAGTGAATTATTATCAGTAAATAGGATTCGCGTTTCAATTAGGTATACAAATGTTTATTTCAGTAGATACCCGTACAAGCAAAATTTTTGCTTTTTCTAAGAGATTTCTTTTAGATGTCTAAAAGATTTTTGCAACAGTTTTCACTGTCTTTAAGATGTCTTCGTTTGGGAAATCTAAAAGATGTCTTTTAGATTTATTGAACTAAGACATCTTAAAGACAGTGAAAACTGTTGCATAAGGTATGTTTCAGACACCTAAAAGAAATCTTTTAGACAAGGCAAAATATTTGCCGTATGGGTAACAGCCACTCGGATGATTTCATATTCTTAGTTTCATTATTATACCAAATAAATTGTTATCAGCAATTTTTCATGAACATTGATCAGTGTATTGTTTTATTTGAGGAATAAGAATACAAGAAATCAACATGTAAATATATTCGAAACAGTGGATATTCCATCATAATTATACCTTCTCTTTGATTGAAGGTTCTAAAAAGTTCTTTATCAGACACCTTCGCATGGTCTCATTGCATGCTCACAGAGCGTATTCGTTTTCTTTTTGATATAAATTTTCATCATCTCACAAATAAAATGATGATATTTGAATATTTTTGTCGTTTTATGACACATGCTATAAATTTCGAATGAATTACAAATGGTTCGAGATTTGAAGCTTTTCTCTCGTAGCGTGATAATCCCTTATGTATGTGATTTACTAACATTTCAATAACTCTTGCTTGTTCGTGTACATATTTTCATAGTTTATATTTCATCGTGAGATATTTGCATCTTTATTTCTTTATTCAGGTGATTTAGAGTGATCATATGAATCTAGCCCTTCTTGATTCCTCTTCTAGTAGGATCTGGATGTCTCTAAGAATTTCTATCCAATGGAGATAATTGGTTAAGGGTATTCAAGCACTGTTAGAAAAATCTGTCTTAAATTTAATAATAATTATTATGAAGTTTTTTCACATAATATTATTATTAAATTAAATACTGTATTGTATATTAAAAATTGAGTATTAAATTTAATAACAATTATTATAAATTTATATATATGGAATTTCTATGAAATCCAATAATGTATTACATATTAAAATTTATAATTCTGAATTATGAATTAACAGAAAAAAATTTTGAAGTTCTCAACAGAAATCATTGGGAATTTCCTTCATATTTTGGAATCCTCGAAACTCTTCCGAAGTGAGTACGTAATCGTGAATGTAGTCAAAGTCAATTGGAGCGCAAAGTTTTGGGGGCCTAACGGGGGATCGAACCTGCTTTCCTACCAAACCTAACCTACGACCTCACGCCTCAACCAGCTTGACTACATCACGATTGAAGAAATCGACTGTAAAATACGATGTAGTTTTAGATATCACATATGCTCTGTGCACACACATATATACATACATTCATAAAAGTATTCAATTTTGATTCCGTAAATAGAGTTGCATTGATAAAAATATGAAAGAGAAAAGAACAAGACTTACCCATATTTCAAAGTTATCTTGTTATTAACTATATGTGTATAAAAACTTCGGGAATTTGTTCACGTGTAACTAAAGCTAATTGAATTAGGACATATAATCATGGTATACATACCCATGAGTTATTGACCATTAGTGATAATTACCCAGACAGCACAGAAAGTTCTTTGAACGTTTTGAAAACGTGCTCTTGGTTTTGCGTGTTTTGGTCCCGCTGAAGCAAGTTTTACAAACGTTTAAAGTACCTTCCCATTCGATATCCTTGAATACGTTTTAAGCACGTTCCTTTGATCTACTACCAGACGTTCTCATCGTGTCTCCTAAACGTACTTTCATGTAAACTAACCTTGAAAAACCACAAAGTCATACGGGGACATAGATAGAACTAACCGAGACATTTGCATGTCCCTGGGACATACATGCGACGTTTTTAGAACATCCTGAGACGTTATTTGCACGTTCTCTGTGAAATCAAGCACGTCTTCTGAACGTTCAAGAAACCTCCCGGTGCTGTATGGGTAAGAGGTTATGGATTCTATCACATGTATACACGTATATACTATTATATGCTCCCAAAAACAAAGTGCGCAGTGAATTATGCGCATAGAAGCCATCTTTAATATTTCAACATGTATTATTGTGATTTTTCATTATAGATTATTAGAATTAGGAAGTTTGCATGGAATTTAATAATATATTTTGAATTTTCATAACCGGTTATTAATTTTCATGCATTTAATGTGGAAATTCATAAACATGTTGTGAATCACAGAATATTATTAATTTCAAGATGTACTTATAGAATTGCATAAGAATTTTCATATTAAATTTAAGAACTTTTCTGACAGTGAGCATCAGAAGAAGCAAGCCAAATGTGATGCCAACTTTGTTCATAAATTATGCACTAGGAATTTTCAATGTCCGATAATAAAATCCATCACCAAAATTGGACTCTAAATGTAAGTAACTGGACCCTTCCATCCCTTTAAAATTGATCATCATCGTGAAAAACGATCTCATTCGCGTAATTGAGAATCCTTGAACATTTTACTTATTATGCACTATGAGAGAGGGAATGCACTAATACTTAGAGTCTAATTCTGGTCGTTAAATTTATTATTATGCGATGAAAATCTCCGTTCAACGCATGATTTCAAGAAGTTGGCGCAAAATTTGACCCACTTCTTCCGGTGTTTGAATGCCCTCCCTGTCCGAAAAGTCCCATAGATTCCCATGGATTCCCATAGGTACTGTGACAATAACCGCATAGAAACCGATAAGCTATTTGATTCCTATCAGAATTAATCAAGTTTCGCCGATCATGCTGATAGAAACCCATGGAACATCAGATTCCACTTAGAGTCTCATAGAAACCCTTGGGTCCTGTGACAATAACCGCACAAAAAACCGATTGGATATCATTGATTCCATTAAGATTTCGCCTATCGGTTTCTATTGGTTTTTTCGCACAGGGCTCCGAAGTTTCCAGAGTTTATGAACATTTTTTTCATTTTTATAATAGAAAGACCCATACAACACACGTGGCAAAAGGAATATGCCTAGCACATTTGCGGTCATTTTCATCTTCCTCCCACCTTCTTGCTACATGAAAATATTTTTGAATATGCTTGGCAGGTGGAAACCATGTTCCTACGTTATATGTGCTGTACAGGGAGATGCTTAGACTACTATGCATTTCAGAAATGTATAAAATTTGGAAATTGGGATATTACTCAAAAAATTATCCCATAACTTCATATTATTTCATATGATTTCAACAAAGCCTTAATATTCCAATTCTGATCCAATTCATTCAAGCGAATGGCATTGAATTGACAGTTCCCACACACCCAGAAAATCTTACTGCTAATTTTGATTGTATTCCAATGTATTCTAAATTCCATTTACACGTTATACATTCAAATTGATTATTTTCTTTGATTGAAGGTTCTAAATTGGTGCTCTTACTTGAATTGATTCATGATCAATACTGAAGAAATCCACACAGCACACAGTTCTAGGAGATATCTGAAAGAATACTCACTCAAGAGATCTTCAAGGACGAGATCTTGAAGAGTTCTTAAAGATATTGAAAAGACGTCTTGTAAAAGATTTTTAAAAGATGTCTGGATTCAAGACATCTCCAAGACGACCATACAAGATATCTTGAAGATATCTTTTAGAAGCGTTTGAAATATATCTTCTTGGCAGACTTTAACAAGATATGTTTAAGGAGATAGATTTTCAGCAGGTTTAGGTTATGAATACCTGATCATATGAATTATAATCGAATTACAGATGTGATGAATCCGTTCTCAAATCGAAAGCTTGCCCGTACAGCACAACCACCGATCCTCCACCTAGGACTTCGATGGGCTGGAGGTGGAGAATTGGTGGAGAAATGGGAGCCGTGGAAATAAGGGAGAGTCTCCGTTGAGGCAACGGAGAGGCGACGTGGATTTGTCCGCCCCCTCTATTTTCAATAAAATTCATATCTGTCGATTTACACAACCAAATTTCAATGAGTGAATCCACTAACATAAATTTTATAGAAAATGAAGGGGGCGGACAAATCCACGTCGCCTCTCCGTTGCCTCAACGGAAACTCTCCCTTATTTCTCCCTTATTTCCACGGCTCTCATTTCTCCACTGATTCTCCACCTCCACCCAGCTAGCAAAACGCTTCCACTTTTCAAAATTTGCTACTACTCATACTACCAGGTAGCAAGTAGAAGCGAGTGAGATAGCATTTTGCTGGACGTGAGACTCTACGCTACCATATTTCGCTTCCAAAGCACTGCCGGGTTGCTACCAAGCAGCACTACCAGAAGTGCTACCATGAGCGTAGCGTACTAGAAATGCTTGGCAGTAGCGCTACTAAGAATACTATCACACGCTGCGATTGATACTGCCTGGGTGCTACTAGAAGTGCTTCTGGGTAGCACTACCAGTAGTGCTTCCAGGTGGCATTACCAGGAATGCTGATAGGGAGCGCTACTTTGAGTAATATCCCAGGAAGAAGTTTTTCTTTAAATTTAAGGAACTGCTATTTGAACCGGTCGAAATGAATATGTTTTCGACAAGAATAAATATCGTCTTGATATGAATAAATTTATTCTTTAGAACAAAGAGCGGATGATAAATTTTCTTAAATACACAAAATATTTATTTTTGTGAAAGAAATATTTTGATCCATCCAAGTAAAAATTTCTTAGATTCAAAGGAATACTTTTTTCTGTACATCAGCATAAAATTTTTCAATGAAGCAGGTTACTGAGGGGATATTATCGATATCGCTGAAACTTCTGTTTCCAGTGTATTCTACTCCTAGAAAAGGGAAGCGTGTCATGAAATGTAATGGGAGCGTGTTTCAGATGACTTTACTATTGTATCTTACATCCTTCCTATCCACTCTCTAATTAAGCTTCCATGCTCAAAGCCCGATTCCTATGACATTGGTGTTTTTTCCAATAGGTTATACGTACTTCAAACACACGTTTGGACTACTCTTCATGTTTTAATTCACGCTCGGTATACGCTTGAGCATTCCGGAATCCCAAAAAATCCCAAATCTCTTCCCCACTTTTCTCGAAAATGACTGATGTTCTATAAATATTTGATATACATTCCACAATGTAAAATACATTTCCTGAAAACTTCCAGTATGAAACTGGAAGTTATTGATCTGTACATGTACACGGAGAAAAATAATACAATTAACATTACAACATTTTCTACCCTGGTGGAAAAATTCCGTTGAATTTTGTTGAATTTCATTCACTTTTGGCACAATTGATTTTCATTGAAAATTAGCAAAATTCAACTGAATTCAACACAATTCCGGTGAAATTCAATAATTGTCCATGAAATTAAGTAATTTTTAGTGAAATTGGTTGACTTCCATTGGAGTTTGTTGAAGTTTGATGATTTTCATTGAATTTTATTGAAATATTGCTGTGCCAAAAGTGAACAAAATTCAACCAAATTTTTCCGCCAGGGTAGTGAATTAATACTGTTAGATCTCATCTTTTGAGAAGTACTCCTCAACAAGTGGAATAAAAAATTACAACTGTAATAATTTTTACTACATTCGGTAAGAAAGCCTCTGAGACCATAAAACAATTGCGACGACATTTGACAAAATAATACTACTTTACTACATTATTTTTCTCCATGTATAGAAAAATTATTGTAGAATTATAAAAATTCATGAAATTAAAACATAAAATACATGAAATTCGACGCAAATATGAAAAATTCCAGTGAAACCAGAATGTGCTGTAGAAATGCATTATGAATAGAAGTTTTACATCACTCATGGTACCAGAAAATTTCGTGTTTTTCAACAGCATACGCTGCATGTGTATGTATACCCTGGTGGAAATGTCCACGCTCCGGAAGCGAATATTGGAACAAATGAAACGTGAAATGTTTCAATTTTTGCTTATTTCGCGCTCAAATACTGTTACATGTATTCTTCCGCGTCGCTTCATACCCTTCTTACGCTCCCATTTTCACTAGGGTATACGATTGAGACTGCCTCATATGTTCTACCTAAATTCATAGAGCATAAGTAATCGAATAGTCGATGGAATTTCAATTGAAGGTTGCTCGAATGAACGTTAAATATTTGGAATATCCTCTGAATGGGCTTAGTACATTTGAATAGATGTGATATCAATGTTTTACACTGTTGAAAATATTTGTAAATTTTCAAGGAAAAAAGTATGGTGAAAAACTTACAGATTTATAAATTTTCAGATTATTTGGAAATCAAAAAATTTCATGTGAATTTTCAAACAATTTCCGTGACTTCCCAAAGAATGTCTGTCAACTGACGAAAATTGTTTGAGATTTTACAAAAAATTTTTCCACTTTTTTGGAAGTTTTTTTTACAGTGTACACTGAGTGAGAAAGCGAATTGCGGACCCAACTATAGTTGCATATATGCACGACAGTTGAACGTTCAAATATAAACCTGCCTTGACTCAGTGAGATTTGTAATTAGCTCAACTATGCTTACACTGAGAACTGAATTTATTTGATCGGAAGAAAATTTTCTTTGCCCCCATTCTAATAAATCTGGTTTTCAATGAAAAAAATGTAGTTCGATAGAAAAAAATTCAGTTCAATAAAAACATTCTTCATTGAATTGAAACCAAAAAATTCGGAAAATATATCCCTTTGCAAACTTGCAAAATATAGTTTCAATTAAATGTAAAATGTTTCCATTGACCTGAATTTTTTCATTGAAAGCAAGATTTATTAGATTGGGAGGAAAGAAAATTTTCTTCCAGTCAAAGAAAGTGGAGCCTTCCGAAGTAGCTGGCCTGATCATCTGGTCATGACCAGATCACTTTCTCAACCAATCAAAGGTGATCATGACCAGATGATCAGATCAGCTACTTCGGAAGGCTCCACTGGGTTCTCAGTGTATTTGAATGAGTCTTGTATCCAAATTGAATTGATGAAGGATTGTGTTTGAACGTATCCAACTGTCTGGTGTAGTTAAACGTCTAAAATTGTCTAGATATAAATGATTTTAAAAAATTCTATAATATTACATTTCCAATATTTCCAGTCTGGAAATGTTATTTGAATCGCAGTGAAAAAAAATTTTTTTAAGCCATAAGAAGTATTTTTTTCAATATGTTGTAATATTATAGAATTTTTAAAAATCATTTATATCTAGACAATTTTAGACGTTTAACTACACCAGACAGTTGGATACGTTCAAACACAATCCTTCATCAATTCAATCATGGATATGTATCATGTGAAATTTCATGTAAATGGAGTACTAACTCGCGTTGTGTCATGTAGGTGTAACATCCTCGTCCTTTTTCGCACTTTTTTTTGTCTCTCTTCTATCAGAATATAGATATATTTATACTCTTTACTCATATAACATTGTTATATAAATGTTATATCAAAATTACATAACATGGAATAACAATCTTATAATTAGGAAATTATATTTGAATCATGATTTCAATTGATTCTAATATATCTATGTAACAATCCAATTACATGCAAGTAACAATCTTTCATGTGAAGTTCTTCTATTAATTCATAAAACAATATATAAATAAAATTTTCGCGTTATGTAATTTTCATTCATTCATGATATATATTCTTTTTTCTCTCATAATTGATATTTTCTTTATATATATATATGTACCTATAGATATATATATATATATATATATATATATATATTGTATGATTTCAATTTTCAATCAATATTCAATGAAAAATACGAATATTTTAAGATATAACAATATTCTTTTCCTACGCCTTTGAATTGTTTTTGAAAGTACGTCGGAATGTATACAAATTCTGTATACATTTGGGTGACAGATTCGAAGGAAACTCCTGTGCGCTACGGAAAAGCGTTTATAAAAAACTCGAGACCAGAACAATGCCTGTGCTGTTTCAATACCTCGCATGTGACGTCAACCCATGCATTCCTAACTCTATGTATACTTTCAGAAATAATTTTTATATATGCAATATTATTGGGCAATATTTATAACCAAATTCAGATTCTTAAGTATTAGTTATTATATTTTCTGTAACAATATGACTCGAACCCCGAACTTTAGATAAGAATTAATCTATGCAATACAATTATAAAATCTAATATAAATTGTTCAGATTACATTTTCAATATTGACTAAAATTCTCAAAATGAAGCTATAGATAGATATAATACATTGAAAATGGTTTTTTCTAACTTGAGCAATATTTGAAATATATTCCTCACAAATTTAAACAAATTCTGAAAATATTCAAATGTATTGAATCATATTTTTGATGAATATTGCTCAATAGAATATCACCATGATATTTTTATATAACATTTATAACAAATATATAACTAGAATATAACAAAGTTCAAGAAACTATTCAAAAACATTTAAATTATAATTCAACAATTTCTATGTTGCTTCTCATTGGGAAAATCTATTTAAACTATGAAAAACCAACAAATATATTATATAAGATCATTATCATTGTAATTCTGAACAATTATTATCAGAAAATCTATTATTTTTAACTCGAGTCTACGAGGAAAAGCTATGCAAACATAAAGAAGCATTCATACGTAGGAAAACCTATATGAAAAAAACTGTCGAGCCATAGAAAGAATGAAAACATATTTCCTTCTTTCTTAAACAACTGACCCCCACTTGGAGGGCAGCTCTCAGAACAGTATCTAAGGAGCCACCTCGTGCCCTTTGATTAGACACTCTCTCTCAATTTACAGACTCTCTCAATTTTTACACACTCTCAAATTTTTCTCAAGCTCATTATACATTCATCATTATAGTTCAATTCTCAAAGTTCATATACGTTATTTTTCTCAAAGTTAAGTTCATTGTATTTGATGAATTTATTTCAAATATACTCAAACAACATTCAATTGGGAAGTTTTATTCATCAAAACCACAAAGTAAGTTTAGAAGAATAAAATACACGCGATTTTATTCCTTACTAATCCTTCAAATTTCTATCCTTTTCCCTGATAACGAAACTCGCGGTCGTTATCAGAACATACCATACAATTTTCCTTGTTTGAAGACGAGATACTCGCGATCTAGTCTTAATCCCTTCAAATTTCAATCCTTTTCCCTGATAACGAAACTCGCGGTCGTTATTAGAACATACCACACAATTTTCCTTGTTTTAAGACCAGATACTCGCGATCTAGTCTTAATCCTTTCAAATTTCTGTCCTTTTCCCTGATAACGAAACTCGTGGTCATTATCAGAATATACGTTATCCATATACCTTCCACATTCAAGATATGATACTCGTGATCAAATCTTAAAATTCTTATGATACTCGTGATCATTTGTACAGAAATATACTCGTGATATTTCTTCACTGTTAACAATACTCGTGATTGTTAACAGTAAAAGACATTACAATTTTGGTCACGATACACGCGATCGTGATCATAAAAAATATTCTCAATCAATTGCCCAAGATCTTCCTTTTTAGTCAAACATAAACATAATATGAGTATCATATCACTATCCCTTTAAGTTTTCATTCTCATTTTCGCGACTCTACATTTGCAAGAATAGGTTAAATAACCCCGAGTGTAATCAATTGTGAAATTTCTAATTGTTTTAGTGACTCGATCCATAAAAGAAATAGCATCAGATCTCCAAGACTACAAAAAACCTATCTCACTCTCCGTTTCTCCCAGTTCATAAAAAAATCTATCTATTAGAGTCAGTGAAGTAATTCTTACGAATTTCAATTCTGACTCATGTCAGGGAAAGGTATTTTTCGTTCCGACGAAATCCCTGGACGTGACATAGGTGACAGAAGGGGTTACACTATATTTTGTAAAGAAAATCTCACTTCCGATGAATAAAACGATGTCCTTTCATCTTATAATAAGGTATGGATGAGGTTATAATAAGGTAAGGTTATATATTTGCGATAACTCTCCTGAATCCTATAATCATTTACATTAGAAAAAAAAAAAGAAATGATCATAAGCGTTGGTATTTCATGAACAAGGGCAAGCACATGATCATCTGTCTGCACATTTATACTAAATTCAATTCATTTACATGGATATACAAATATTTATCCAAAAAGGTGCGAAGCGGTCGGAAAATTAGGTTAAGGAGATGAGGTCGGCAAAAAGGTATTTTATGTTACATGCATAAATTGAAATGATCATAGGTACGTACCTTAATATACGATATTTTTTTCAAAGAAAAGATCACTTTCGGTCATTATTTTGGTATTATTATTTGTCGACGAACACTGCGTGCAAGTTATCACTGGTGTTGACGCGTAACTAATAATGTATATAAAACTGTCTCATAGAAGTACACTTAACTGGGTTTCGCGCATCCTCTTCTCTGAAAGTAGTGCTGCTACCGCTTGCTCATAGAAGCGCTAATAGGATTTTGCTACTATTAAAAAGAAACTTTCATCAGAAAGCATTACTACCACTCGCTCCAAGAAGCGCTTCTGCAATCTTGCTTCCATAAAAAAGACATTTTCATACCGGAGCGTTGCTGCCGCTCACTTCTAGGAGTATTCCCACAGTCTTGCTACCAAAAGATACCAATTTAAGTAGGAAAGCAGTACTACCACTCGCTTCTAATAGCACTGTTGGAATTTCGCTACCATTAGGGAAAAATTTTCATCAGGAAGCACTACTACCGCTCGCTTCTAGGAGCGCTTCTCTAGTATTGTTGAGTCCACCGAAGTGCTGGGTGGAGAATCGGTGGTTGTGCTGTAGGGTGAAAAATCTATAAACATGCCAAGAGATTTTGAATTCTGCAAAAAGTACGATTTTGTAACCTTCCCGAAGAGAACATCCCGACTGGAAATTATCATGGGGTCAACCTGACATATGGTGAGGACCTTACAAGGTCATCCGAAATACGGTATACCTGTTGAAATCCTAATCAGGATTGGATGTGGATGCCCCATGTAGGGACAAGTCCATTGGATCCTAATTAGGTTTCCCTTCCCGTACAGCACAACCACCGATTCTCCACCCAGGACTTCGGTGGACTGGAGGTGGAGAATCAGTGGAGAAATGAGAACCATGGAAATAAGGGAGAGTTTCCGTTGAGGCAACGGAGAGGCGACGTGGATTTGTCCGCCCCCTTTATTTTCTATAAAATTTATGTTAGTGGATTCACTCACTGAAATTTGGTTGTGTAAATTGACAGATATGAATTTTATTGAAAATAAAGGGGGCGGACAAATCCATGTCGCCTCTCCGTTGCCTCAACGGAGACTCTCCCTTATTTCTCCCTTATTTCCACGGCTCTCATCTCTCCACTGATTCTCCACCTCCAGTCCACCGAAGTCCTGGGTGGAGAATCGGTGGTTGTGCTGTGCGGGTTGAATTATCCCAGGAGGTTGAAAAAGGTTCTCCTCGCTGTAATCTCATTAAGAGCTTGTTAGGTTATCCTGAGATTATGAACATATATGTTTATAAAGTATGGTTTAATAAAGTGCATGCAAAAATGTCTTAATTTCAGATTGTATACTCCTTGGTGAAATAAATTCCCCTCCAAATTAGGAAAATATTACTGAACAAATATCAACTGTGCATATCTTTCAAGTTAGATCTCTCCATGCCGAATACAACATTTTTGGGTTGTAAATTTCCTGTTTATATCCTAATTTAAATTTATTCTGGAGGTTTTGGGATGGGATTCCGCATCAAATCCTTATTAGTCTTGCCTCATAAGGTCCTTATATTAGTAAAGCGTGACATCCCAGTGAACAATATGTTATCATCCGGAGCTCTTGAAGATCTCAATATGTGTAAGAGGTCAGATAGACCTTTCAGAAGGTTAAAACAAAGATATCAGAATGTTATCAGATGCGTCGATTTCTGAGGCAAATAAGAGGTTCCCAGAATGTCATCCACACGAACTCTTTAAGAGGATTTTTTTCTGAGATCTCAGAAAAATGATACCATTCAGATATCAATATGATAACATTGACAGAGCTCTTTCAAAAGACCTCTTGAAGAGCTCTTTCTCTCATAAGTGTTCAGTGGGATGACTTGTCAGATCCTGACGGTGTTGCCTTACCAACCGACTAGAAATTTACCCCATGGACCAGATCAGGTCAATTTTGATCCTGGTAAGGCAACATCGTCAGGACCTGACAAGTCATGTCATGCTTTACTAATATAAGGACCTTATGAGGCAAGACTAATAAGGATTTGATGCGAAATCCCATACCAAAACCTCCAGAATAAATTTAAATTAGGATATAAACAGGAAATTTACAACCCAAAAATGTTGTATTCGGCATGGAGAGATCTAACTTGAAAGATATGCACAGTTGATATTTGTTCAGTAATATTTTCCCAATTCCGCATCCTCAAGGATCGAGATAAAGTAAACTTCATAGAAGTACGAAAGTGACAAAGACAAACAGAGGGGAGGAGGGAAAAGACGTCAGAATTTTTCTCGTGAATAAATTCAAGCGTTTTCCAAAACATTTTTATGAATGTTTCAAGAAATCTTGAAGAACTCTTTTAAATTTCTTAATTTTTTCTTCAAGATATCTTTGAGAAGTCTCCGAGAGATTTTTTAGAAATCTATTCACGTTGCATAAGACATCTTTTCGAATAAGATATCTTTTAGAAAATTCTTCAAGACTTCTTGTACTTTTGAAAGATATCTTTTAGAATTCAAAAATATATCTTTGTGTCTGTTTGGGAAAGTATCTATACGTGAATAAAACTGCATATTTATACAGATGTAAATCAATTATGTATAATAAAATCGATCGACAATAGAAGGACGGATGGACGGATCAACGTATGGAATGGGACGGCGGTTGTTTTAGTCTTTCCAAGACTGCGATGGGATGAGAAAGTGATTTTGTTTTTAATCGTGTTTCAGTTTTTCGTTAGCATTTAAGTTTTCACATATTCAGTTGTTGAATACGATTTAATTATAAACTAAAAAATGTCGGCATTTGCAAACAGTTCTCTCACACGCAATTAATCAGGTGAGACATATTCTATGTTCATTATGAATTCGTTGAAATATTCCGCCATTTTAGCGATTGCTGTTTTGTCAATACATTTTTTCACACATTTCGATTTGATATTTCATTGTTTTTTATTCAAATTCATCAATATTTGCAATATCATTTCACGTTAATTTATTAATTTCATCGTCATCTTTGTGTCGAATATTTCAATTGTTTTTCCATATATTTTTCTTCAACTCTTCAAAAACACACGACAGATATATCAGTTCTCATTATTTTGTCATTCGACAATTTGAATTTCAAAACTGTTGCGCATTTTTAAAAATCATGAAATACATGTCTGTATGAAAAAGTAAAATATTCCTGTTAGTTTTTGATATATAAATTGATGTGAAATCCCGAGATTGATAATCTTTCAATTGCGGTAGTTGCTGAAAAACTTTGGTGTTTTGCACAAAAACAAAAGTTTCTGGTGTTTACATTTCAAAGTTGAAACGGCTAAAACGCCCATTAAAAGCCGATTTTAAAATTGTCGTCAATTGCCGCGTTGCGCGAGACTCAACGGCGGCCATCTTATAAAAGCTGTCTGTAGTGTCTGGCACATTTTAAGTGAGAGAACAGGAAGAGAGCAGTAGTTTCTGCCGGAGGCTGGAAGTCCTTTTCGAAACGGTCTCGCAACGGCCCTTGGCAGTCCTCGCCTCCTGCGAGGCCAGGGTTTTGCCGCTGCAATTTGTTAAAAACATTGAACAGAACATAAACAAACTACGATCAGTGAGGATTAACCAACATACGCCCGAAAGGCTCGCGAAAGATGGTGAGCTCAAAAGATACACACTCTCTCTCTCTCTCTCTCTCTCTCCCTCCTTCTTTCTCTTTCTTGTGCACTCGTCGACATTTCTACTTTAATAAGAAAATTTTTATTTTGTTTTCTTTTCAATTATATCTGTGCATTGCTTCATTTATTTGTTATTTGCTTCATTTTCTTGTAAAGCTCAATTATCTTTTTCTTTTTTCTTGTAACCTACAAAACTGGGGAGTTGTGAATATCAAATTGACTGGAACGACGACTCTTGTTTGTCAATATATATTTTTAGGTAGACCGGCTAGAGCTTGGCATAGTTTTCGCCAGATGTGAGATTGCCGTAGGTTGACAATCAAGTCTAACCTATGTTTCGTACAACAAAAAGGGCTGGATCGTAATGTATATATGTATGTGTATATCTATACCATACACACATATGTAATCTATCCAAATGTCGTTACTTTGTTTTGCTTGGCAATCTGTACTCTGGGTAGAATATTTTTCTTTCTTTATTTTGATTCAAATTGAATGACCTGCCTGATTTCTAGCAGAATTGCAATGATTGATCTCTGTTGATGTTTGGAAACTAATATTGGAGTATGTATGCATATATGTTACAGACTACACAAAGGTTTCTTCATACTTTGTCATGAATGATATTGAATTGTAGATATTTTCTGTTTATGTATGATTTAAATGGAACTGATGAAGTTTTATTCAAGTGTACTGAGGGTATTTTCATTCATTTTATTTTCTATGATTATATTCTTTCCTAACCATTCAATCTCTGGATTCATCAGTCAAATTTATTGCCTCTGATAAAAAATGATTTATTCTTGAGGATTAGTAATTAATGTATATTAGTTGTTTATCATCTGGTAATTCAATTTTAATTCCTTGCTCATTAAGATTTGATAGTTTCTTTCTTTATTTTACTAATTAGACAAATAATGTATGATGAATTTATTTTCCTAGAGTTCGGCATCTACAGGTGGTACAGAGGGGTCCAGTCCAGCCTCTAGCCCTGCATCAGCCACAAGTCTCACAATGGCAGCTCCAAAATATGGCACATTAGTACCTAATCGCATTTTTGTGGGTGGTATTTCGGCAAGCACCAGTGAAGCTGAACTTGCCCAATTATTTTCCGCCTATGGTAACGTTAAAGCAAC